>CM031234.1:675283857-675883857 GCA_018340775.1 Taxus wallichiana var. yunnanensis
GTATGCTTCGTTCAGTTACGTATTTTACTAGTTTATATGGAAATGTGTGGGATTACCATGCAGGCATCTATCCAACTAAGGAGGCTCATTTGCAGTTGACATGGTGGAGCATTTGAATATGGTGGCTTAATTACTTAGTTCTATCAATAACCCCTCAGTTTCTATCGTAGTGGATTAAAATCGTTATATTCATTCAGATCACCAACTATATTATGCAGTGCCTTGTTTAAGAAGTCTAAAGGATTGTTTTGCTTTTACCTCTACATCTTTAAATAAACAAATGCTCGTTGGGTGTAATCCCTGTTTTGCTTACTATTCCTTTAAATTCCCTATTGAGTGGAACCTCTATTTGTAACAGCCTTTTCTTTTTTCATCTAAAATGAATTATAAAGAAATAAACATCTTACATCTCGGATACAACATGATAGCCAAACCATTCTCAAAAGGCAAAGGTCGTCTATTTGCTGTTTCCTTGGCACATTCATGCCTATCCTCAAGTTTTAATATTATTTTATATAACAATGAGTCAAATTCCAAATAAATTGTTCATTATTTATTCCTCTATTCTATAGCAAAAAAAACCTACATCATTTAAGAAACAAATTTATTAATTATTGACAATGATATATGAGTATGTTTGCATCAGGGCAATTTATTTTGTACAATTCTCATACAAAAGGACTTCTAATGCACGTACACTTAGATCCCGCACTTACAAGACTTGACTCGTTAGATACATAAACAAAATGTCTTACGTAACAAGATAATACGATTTTATTACACTTTTATAATAATTTCCTCGCTTTTTTTGGTTGGTTTAAATTTTTGTTATTTTGATGTATTCATAATTTATTACTTCTTATGATTAAAGTACTATTTTTAAATTTAGTTGTATAATAGTTTAGTTAATTGAGAATAATCTAAAATCGGAATATGTTAGAAAGTGGGAATCTTATATAAAAGGGATTTAGGGTTTGGGAGGACAAATTTTTAGTTTTAGATGGTCACATGAATGATTGTAACATATGAATTTAGAAAATTTGTGTATATATCGAATTATCCTTAAGGAGAAATATAGATTAAATTTTATTTATTTATTATTAGTTTTAATTAATATAATATTCAATTTTAAAATTTAATAATTGTATATTGATGTTGTTGTTTTTTCTTTGTGATTTTGCTTAGGTTGTCCCCGCTTTGTTTTTACTATTATATGTTGTTGTTGTAGGGTTTATTTTACGGAGGTGGTCCCCACTGGTCAAAAAACCAATGTTGGACTCTTGTTTTATTTGAGCTCCTTTATTCGGTAGGGTATAGTCCTCTTCAAAACCCTTTACCAATAATTAAAGAAAAGTTTATGTTAATGTTAATATTTATTATAATTTTGAGTATTAAATTTATGTAATGTTCAAAATTATTAATTGATAACAATTATTAATATTTAATAAAATATATTATTGAAATAAATATTTTGTAAGCGTCACCAACTTAATAAAAAATATATGATTAATTTTTAATTGGGTTATTTTTATGTTAGTAATGGCTATGTCAATACGCATTTTTACAATACAAGCCACTAGTATAATAGAGTGAAATATTCACTTTTATTCTTGATATTAAATTTGACGTCCATAAAACTGTTACAATATCAACTCACATATATTTGATATTCAAAATAAAAAAGACTTTACTTATTGACTCATATTTGATAGTCAAAATACAATGTATATTTAATATATTTATTTATACAATACACAATATCAAATAAAAATAAATATATATTTAAAAATACCAACAGAATAAAAAAAGGAGGCAGAGAAAAAATAGACAATAGTATTTCCTTTTATTCAATCAGCACCAGCTCGCCACCCTTTACTACAACAGTTTATAGTAATTATTATTTTGATGTTAAAATACTCTCAAATACATATATTTATAAAGTTGACAAAAGCATGTTTCCATACATCTATCCAATAAATTTATACTTATTATTATTTCGATGTCAAAATACTATAAAATATATAGTTTTATAAAAATGAAAAACACGTTTCTATACTTCCATCCAAGATTTTAATACTACTCTATCCATATGTTGTGGTGAAAAGAGAACAAGGAAATGGATTAAATGGAGTAGTCAAGATGAAATATGATTTTTAAAAAAATTAATTAAGATGAAAATTTTTAAAAAAAAGAAATTTCATTCACCCATCGGAAAATGGGAAAGCCAGAAAGAGGATGCATTTAGGAAAAAAACGGATAGGAATATGGTACAAATATTACAATAGTGTGGTTGGATACATACAAACGAGAAAATGCCACGAATAAAAGAAAAACCTGAAATGCATAAGTGTTAACATATTACAAGAATAACGAGGCTCATTAGCTAAGGTACTAAATAGGTACTGAAATTAGTCATATATGACTTTTGAGGTAATTGTCTTGTATATGGTGAATGGTCAGTTTCTGATATTGGGATTAATCGAAAATTTAAAATGGGTAAGAATTTATTAGTCTTGCAAATGTCATTAAGATTAAATTTAATAGCAATCATTGAACTTCTTATAATTATATATATATATATAGAAAAGTTTAAAAATTAATTCATGTGAATTTGAAAGAAATTATATGTTATATGTTTGAATATATAATTTAAACACCTAGATATTTATAAAAGATGTAGTGAGATATATTGAATGTTAACCTGTCTCTAGATTGATATATGTTGTTGTCTTAGGAATATAAGTATTTAAGATATCTATACTAGTTGTTAATATTTCTTTAAAATAAATAGTATTTAGAATAGTATTATATTTTAATAATAAATATATATTTATCAGTTGTAAATAATACCATATTCAATTTTAAATGTGAATTTATAATTTTATTCTAATATCAAATTTATTATATATAAAAACTATGATATAGTTTTTGAAAAATATTTAAGTGATTTAGTGTTCAAAATCATAAATTGATAATAGTTGAGTTTATAATTAATATTCTACAAACTCTAATGGCTAAATTAATTGTGTTTAAAATTTCTCAAATTAATATAAAATAGAGAATCAATTTATAACTGGTTAATTTTATAGTGGTAATAATTATAAGATAAGGGTGATTTATTTTATTGAAGGCCTGAAATTAATCTAGTCTCCTTTAACTTATATGTTAGGTCCGAGGGATATCCATTCTACCAAATTTGTCTGGGGCACAATCCCTACCTCGTCCCTTATTACGAAATACACTCATCAAAAACTTTTTCAATGGTGAAGGAGATTAAAAAGTGAGAAATCTGAATTACTAAAGTATTTTCATAATTTGTCTCATTTTTAACAAATGTTAATAATGCGTGTATGTTGAAGTGGTTTCTCTTACCTTATTATTATTATTAGTATTAGTATTAAATGATATAATAATAACTATTCATGAAGAACATTTAAATAACGACTAAAATTTAAAACTAAAAAAATTATAAAATATATTATTTTATTAAATTATTCAAAAACCACAAACTTAACATATAAACATGTATTGCTTGCTTCTTGGCAGTAGGCTTGCTGTTTTTTTGCCGTTGTTTTCTTTGTTAAGTCTCGTTTGTGTAGTCAAGCATTTACAGGGCTTCGTTGTTCTTTCTTTATAACTTTTGTGCTTTGCTACACAGACTTCTCTGCTCCTCTCTCTTATTATTTTAGGCCTTCTTTTGTACACAAGGGTATAGTCCCTTTCAAAAACTATTTACCAATATTAAAAAACATATAAACATGTATTAATTAAAATTAAATTTATTATTTATATGATTGTTATAAAATTTAAGAAATAATAACTATATATGAGGCATACATAAGTAATTTTTCATGACCTCCAATATTCTTAATTGTTGCTGATTTTTTTTTTCGTATATTTTGAAGATAATTTTTAAATACTTGTTTATTGTAGTAAGAGAGTGGAAAATATATTTAAGTGATAGGAATGTGAGTCCATAATATGGAAAAGTTAAAATAGAAGAGTTTCATGTGAGTTATAAATAAAGTTAAGCTCACTAAAATTGTTGAAACAAAAATAATAATGATTTTAAATCAAAAAAATATTTGTTTTCAATTTTTAAATTTTATAATTTTTCATATTTTATAAATATTTTTTTGAAATAATTTTTAATGTACAATTTATGAAATTAGTTTTTCCAAATATTGTTTATTGAAAATTTATATTTCAAATTCTTCTTATTTCTCTATAAAATAATTTGTAATTGCATATTAATATTTCATCCAATGTTTTTTTTTCTTAATGTTTTCAATATTCATTAAAAATTATGTAATCAATTTTGTTTGTTAACTCTTTCTAAATTCATACCTAAGGCTTTTAAGCAGTATGTCTTTTTAGAAAACGAAAACAACAGGGAGAAAGAAAGATAGGATAGGAATTGTGTAATCCATGGAATGCTTTTCGAAGTGAATCAATAAATTTTAAACAAAAAAATATGGTTTTGCTAATATTCAATTAATTGTATTGAAATTATTTAATTTATGTTACGGATATTCAATAAAGAATTCTTCCTAATACTTGGATAATAGTTTTCCAAAGTATGGTATGTACCCTCCAAGTCTGGGGTAAATACTAATCATTCAAATGATGTTTGACATAGTTTTCTTTTTTATTATATTTATTTTGATTTGCTTGAGCCAAATTCTAAGGTCGAACAGACAACGAATTAAAGAACAACTGAAATATTTATTTGTACAACTACTTTTCATTCCATATCAGCTTCTTCTGTCAATCTAACACAAAACAAATCATACCCACAAAAAAATATATTCATCGAGACTCAATTTAGAAAATATATTCATGGAAATTAAGGCTTTTATATACTTACCAGGATTTTATCCTCGCCATTTTGTTTAGATTTCAGTCCTTACATCATCAAAATCGCCTTCCACGAGTTTGTTGTAAAGCGTAATAACAGATTTCTTGTGTAACAAGTGAGGTATCCAATCCAAAAAAAGAAAGTATGAGAAATGTAACGACCCAAATATCCACACACGAACAACACACGGTGAAATGCGGGATAAATTTTTTTTTACTTGCTTGACACATAACATGACGCAACATGTCGTCACCAAGGATACAACTAACACTTTGAACAACTTGATACTGAGGATGGCCATAGGCAAAGCAGACGCAACGCGTTCACACCTATCAAGGACAATACATTTTTTTTTTTTTTTTGACAAGACAACATAGAAGTCCAATCACAGAACACACTTACAGTTAGGGCCAACCACAATGAGATATTATTGAGGGTTATTTATTTTAAAAGGACATCTTGCAATTCTTAGCTTACGTTTTCAAGGAGGCTCAAGATATGATTCGTATAATTCAACTTGCCAAGCCAAGTTTATTCCTTTGACACTGAGTAATTATCTTTAAATCTTCTCTATTATGACATTTATTTGCTTAATTCGTTTATCAAGAAAAGGAGTATTTAAATTCCACAAGGCCATCTACTCACCACTAACGCTACTAAGATTCGTTCTTGCCCACAAGACAACATGGTTTTAAGTTCAACACACTTAAGAGAAGAGATACAAGGTGCCTTGAAAAGGGTTAGAGGGAGAAGGTCGAGATGAAACATCTTTAGGACCTCATTAGTTATTGCCAGTATTTAATTGAAGCTAGGGCTCTTAACCAGAATTATCAACAACTTTACTTAGGCTTCACTAAAAGTATTAACAAGGAGTAAAAATTTACTTTCCAAATGGCGGTGAGAAAGATGGTGAGGTCTCCAATTTGTTTTCTCTGGCTTATTAAATCTTATCATCTTCAAACAACTAACAGTTCATTTCACCTTAGGGTCATTTTACAAATTTCACCGTAAAAGGAATAATGTTCACTAGAGGAGCTAGGGTTATCATGATATAAAGTTTACTTGCAATGATAGTCCTGCCCTTGTTTACTTAAAGAATTTCTTACTCTCAAGTTGGTGACCCCTACATTACTTTATTTGAATACAACTTTTAATTTAACTTCTAGAAGTATTAAACAATCCCATGTTAGTTTACTTATGACACTTTATTACTAAGTCATGTCAAGGTTTAATTCAAAATTTATTCTCAAGGCAAGGTTGTAGCAACACTCATTTACAAGAACAAAACAAGATTACATCAATTCTTAAAATACTGATACTCCAACAAAGTCACTCAACAACAATAACCAAATTTTCTTATAATTTCAATGATGGTCAAACAATACAAGGTTTCCAAAGTTTAGATGACAAAGTCCACAATACTTTATACTAAGACATTAATCCTCTTTTAAAATTTCCACTGGACGTTAACAATAGTTGAACAACATAAAAAGGTTTTGAGCAAAGGATATTCTCAACTGAGGTTGATGACAAAAGTCTACAAATCTATCCCTCATCTACACGTAAAATCCATCTACAACAAATTTTCTACAAGAGTCAGTTCACGAGAATTGAGCAAGATAAGGCTACACAAAATCACCATAACTATTATCTAACAATACCACAAAAAGGAAGCACTTTATTACAAGAATTGGTTCAAACCTCTAAACACTATCAACACATCAAGTTATAATAAAGTCTTCATCATGCCAATCAAAGAAGGAGAAGACCTTGTACTTCAGTTAGGAGTAAAAGCAACGAAAGTATAGCATTCGTAAGAGAATGGCCCTTGGCCCTATAAGGAGAAAACAAATAATCTAGCAAAAAAATAGAATTCCCATAAAGTAAGTAATTAAACCATAATTACAAGATAAAGATTTGATATATACACCAATCATCTAGAAATTTATCAAAGGTACCAAACGCATAGACTAAATTAATATATTTCTAAAAGAACAAGAGTTGATCGGCCCAAGAAAGGGGAACCACGGGTTTCAAAAATTAACACAAAAAGCCATGTATAATCGAGTTTCAAACCGGAAATCAAATAAAGTATACACACAACATAAGTTTCGAGGTGAAAGCAAAGTATATTAGTTTTGACCATTAACTACAAAGATTTTCCAATCATCCAAGAAGGGTCAAAGTCTTACAGGCTAGTAGCAAACACGCGAGAGAAGAAGGGGGTTCCGTCCAACAAGAGTATACAATAATGTCATCAACAAATTTTTATAACACTAAAGATTTGCAAACCTCCACTACAATACTAATGTTTGGTTAATTTAAAATAAATTAATCATATCCCAAACAACCATATTTTACGGCAATCCTTGGTAACATAGTCAACCGTCACACAAATAGATACAAACATAATTTCAAGGTGACATTATCAAAACAAAACCTTCCGCTATGAATCCATAAGATTATCAAATGAAATCTGAGTTTTTCCTGAAGATTAATCAAATTTAAGAAATTTCCATCCCAAAATATTAAGGTAATTACGTGCATAAAAACCGACCAATATTAATTAATATCGTTAACATTACAAGGGAGAAAATAATGAAAGTTAGGAAAAATAGAAGAGCGCCATCAGCAATAATTCTGAGAGGGGGATTAGACCAACTATTCTAGTGTCAACGAGTGCTTGGATTCGCACAATGAAACCTCCACTTAGTTGATCCGAAAAGCTAGTTATGGTTCAAGTTGATAGGGATGGTCAAGGTACTTCTTGAGGATGGCCTTAAAAGCCTAGAAACAAGATGAAAGATAGTAAGAGTCTAAACATGCGAGACGGAAAAACACACCAACCTTTTCATTCTACCGGTTTTAATACCAAAACTCTAAGTAGCTAGCCCACGCATTGCTCACACAATCCTACAACCTTTCTTTCGATGCCAAAAGGTTATCAAAGGGACTTGCGAAGGGCTAACAAAAAACGTCAAAAGACAACTTGGGTGCTAGGGGGAGCTTCATAGTTATCGTAACTTACTTCCATAATATCGATTGCTTGATATGGACCTCCCTAACCCAGTTTGCTCTTGTTAGCAGCCTAGAACTTAGACCCTCAGTGGTGAAATTCACCGGTGCTTCATGCATCCTGTCATTTGCATCCTTAGGCAGTGCTTTCTCACGCAAATGCTGATGCCACATTCATGCAATTAAGCGAATATCAGTCTCAAACTTGAGCAAGGCTTGTGTGCATCTCCGTGATTTGATAGCTCGGACACAAGGACACTCTTCAAGTACTTTACCTCACGCCGTCTGGCTCTTCAGAAGGCATGACAGTCTGTAAGATCATATAAACCTTTTACCACTCATGAAGCTTTGAGGACAACATCATTATGCACTCTCGGTGCAAACATTTCATTTGTAGCTTGAAGTAAGCTGTGATAATTTCAATGACTGAGATGTCTCCGGCCATAGATCAAGGCACTCAATTAGACCCCAACACCTTTCCACTAAACAAGACACTCCCTCGATGATTTCCCATTACCTACAAAATACATGCTTTTGCGGGAAATCCACTGTGCACTAAAGTCCTCGCTTTATTGTCACCCATGGTATGGCAGACCCAGTGATAACAGCTCCCAGGACCTTATTTGCTCGAAGTAGACTGAGCCACAACTTTGGCATTTCCATCCCCTAAAATCAGCTATGCATCCTTGAGTAGAAGCGTGAAGGCCTTTTGCCCCAAACTTGGCACAAAATACGTGGCAAAAGCTTGATTCTGCAAACATATGTGTCAGGGAATACCTTTTTTGCCTCAATGGCCACATATGGGATTTGACCTTGTAACCCGCACTGCGTATTTGCGAGAGGCCTCGATTGTATGGACTCTATCAAAATCATTTCCAAAATTCAGATGGCAGAAATCTCTTGATGGTTCCAACCTCTTTGATTGCCTTGATAAAGTTAAGCTGATCCATTATCTGCGTCCCTCCCATTGTGGAGATGACCACATCCACTTTTTGATTGTCTCCACAAGACTTGCATGATCTTCCAGAGATCCATGGACTATATTAGCACTTTGAGGCTTGAAGGATTTGAAGAAGCTCGGCTTCTTTGAGGATTTGAAGCCGTGGATTTGCTCTAAAATCCCTGAAGGCAAACTCCAATCAATATTAATCAAACAACGTATCTTCCAAGAGGGTATCTCTTCGAGGTGCATCCAATAAAGCATTGACTAATATGCCTTGTCACATCTTTTCGATTGCAAGTAAGTCACAAAACATTGCAGCTTCGAATAAGTTGTTATTGATTGCAATTTGATATGCAGGAAGAGTTTGGTCAGGAAAAAGTCCAGACAGTCCACCACGAGCTATGACCAGTGGTGGTTGACCGCTAAGAGACTACCAAGAACTATTCCTCTGAGCATAGATCCCAGAGCCGTGTCGTGCAGACGAGAGAAGCACAAGAGGCAAGAATTAACACTAATTTATAATCGCAAGCCAGCCCTCACGAGCCATCATCTCTCAAGTGACGTATGCAAATTGTATATGTGCAAAAGTATACACATTGTGTATATATCTCTGTCTGACGATCTGCTGATCAGAATCCCGAATCACGAGGATGCGTGCAGTGCTCCGAGCGGATAACAACGTAGATGGACAACCTCTTGCTTTGAAGCGCCACAAAGGCTTACTACCTTTGCACATGCACTCGCCACTCGGCTAGTCAGCATGTGCCCGGGCCACCGGTATGGATCCATGACCGAGAACACACCTCAAAGGCCACTCAAAGAATGTGGATGGTAACACGCCCGCTTTGCTCCCAGCCGAAGCTCCATCTACACCCACGTGCTGGAAGGAACGGTGAGGAAGAAGACGCATGTGTGAGAGAAGGTTCATGGCGGGAACATGAACAACGCTTATTTGTGCAAAGAGACCAAAACAACACTCCAAACACATTTTCCCTCCATCAATGCACTGCAGGCTCAAGAAAGATGCGCCCAACACCCACCTATACGTATTGAAAAGAGGATCGGGAAGCGAGATCATGGTGAAGGAAGTCAAGGCTCCACCGACTCCCACTCCTGTCCAGCAAACAGGGATAGTCATAATAGTCGGCAAGGTTGGGTGGATGGGAGAGGCCAAGGTGGCAAAGTGGAGGGCAGGTGGTAGAGATGGAAGCTTGATGCCCAACGGGTCATTACATTCTCCTTCCCTTAAGAAAGCATCGTCCTTGATGCCACATAACACAATGGAAAAGAAATGAATACGCAACAAGGAATAGATAAAGAAGCATACACACCTATGGTTTAAAATTTTAGTTGATTAAAGCAGTCACAAGGTAGCCTTAGAACATTTGGTAGAAATTTTAACTTTCAATGTTCTGTGAAGATTGGCAGTTCTTTCTTATTTATTATTTTCATTAGTCTCTTTCCATTATCATTATTTCTAGTTTTAGTTTCTTTTAAAAATGTCATCATTGAAGAGTTTTGATTTATTCCTTATTGTGGGTGCCCAACATGAATTGCTAACACAACACCCTATCAGGTTCAAAAAGACACTACAGATTCGAAGCACACAAGTATATACTTCATGATTGTATTACACCACAAAAAAGGTTACTCAAATATGGAATGGAATAGGCACAGTCCACATAACGTAGTACTCAACACACATCAATGACTGACATACAAAATACTTGAACAAAAGAGTACTACAATCCACCAGACATTTCCTCAATTTGCATCAATGAAAAAAATTCACATAACACCAAACCATGCTACAGGTACATAGTGTCCACAAGGGAATCAATGACATATCCACAACATCACAACACATATCCATTTGACATGAGTAACACATACATCAAAAGACCACTACCAAACATCACAATAACTCAACATATATCCTGAAACATCAACCATACACACAAATATCATATGCCTCCCTCAAACTCTTATGCCTCCCTCAAGTCTCTTATGCCTCCCTCAAACTCTTATGCCTCCCTCAAGGGAGGCCGAGTTGACCCTATGGTCCAGGCACATGGAGTTCGAACACTCCTAACCCAAGTGACATAATAACGCGCGTGGTTCAACAACCCGCTAGTTATATGTAACTCCTTAGAGGGCGTACCCCCATACAATGAAGCGGGTCCATAGGTCCACCCAATCCATGGTGCATCCTATGACCCTATTCCCCACATCACGGCTAATGATAAACCAATGCTGACAATCAATCCAACCAAAGTGCCAAGTGGTAAAAGTACAAGCCTTGGGCAAGGTGGTAAAAATTCCAAAATCAAAAGAAGACCCAAATTCAAGCAAAATAAATGGCCAAATAGCCATAGTTAGT
This sequence comes from Taxus wallichiana var. yunnanensis, assembly GCA_018340775.1. Lineage (NCBI taxonomy): Eukaryota > Viridiplantae > Streptophyta > Pinopsida > Cupressales > Taxaceae > Taxus > Taxus wallichiana. The sequence goes on from CM031234.1 coordinate 675,295,054, forward strand.
ATCAAAAATTCCCATGTTAGTGCCACAAACCAAGGAAATGCCCAAAATTGTAAAGCATGGTAATCAAGAAAAGAGCTAACTTTGGTCATTATAAAATAAAGTAAAAATCTCAATTTACGAATAAAATCAACTTATAATAATGTCACATTACGATAAAGCGTGTGGCCTTATCTAGCCACCGAGGGTACTCAACGGAACAGTTCTTGCTTTTCGGAACATCGAGCCTCGGCTCGTAAAATAAAACATCAATAAAGTACAATTTCATCACCTCTCATGCTGAATCATCCCATACACCACTTCTACAAGGCTAAACATTGTCATGGATACACTAAGGTTGTACCCATAAAACAACCACATAAAGAGAGAGAGAGAGAGGGCACGGTCCACCATCTACTAAGCCTAAGGTTGGCTCTATTGATTGTGTCAACTGTACACCTTTCCTCCTCTCACAAACACACACTTTACCGATTCCCTTTGGGGTTGGTTAGCGTAAGGTTCAGCAACATAATATACAACAACATCACTAACATAATGGTGGCACACACATAACTGCCATAACATCTTATATGGTACATATACGGGGTAGATCACAATCATACATTCACTTTGAGTGTAACACATCCACTTTACCACATTCTCGCACTTTTGAAGTGCAATCACCATACGATAGGGTTCATACACTCACCGTATGACCCCAAATCACAACATGAAGCATTACATATTTACACAAATCATACATACGATGAACATAGTATGTCACAACATAACATCCATTGCTTTACATAACAAGGTGGTACACACATTTCTTCAAAACATGGTAAAAACATCATGATACTGACCCATCTCTTTTAACATCAATCTAGTCATACAACACATTGATACACCTACATAGCACAATATGTCACAATGCTCCAACACTATAATCATCCACAATATAATTCTTTTCAAACATCACAAATAACAATTCACACGTGAAATCTTCATAGAATCCACAAGAAGGAGAGAGAAAACTCCCATCCCCAACATATCAATCATGATCACAAACACGCACAAAGTGACATACACATCATGTGCGTTCACAATATCACAATTCGACATAGATCACATCACACTTAAAGAACATTACTCTTCCAATATCTATCATCATCATGCAACATCATCATCATCATGCAGTATCATCATCTCCATGAAACAACATCATGTAACACCATCACCATCATGTAACATCACCATACAACACCAATCCGGCCCATAGGTTCGAGAGCATGAGCCTATGCTCTAATACCAAGTGTAATGACCCAAAAATCCACACATGAACAACACAGTGAAATACAGGATAATTTTTTTTTTGACTTGCTTGACACATAACATGATGCAACATGTCATCACCAAGGATACAACTAACACCGTGAACAACTTTATACAAGGATGGCCATAAAGGAAGCACGGAAAATGTTCACACCTATCAAGGACAATACATTTTTTCTTTTTTTTTTCTTTTTGACAAGACAACATAGCAGTCCAATCACAGAACACACTTACAGTTAGGGCCATCCACAATGAGATATTCTTGAGGGTTATTTATTTTAAAAATACATCTTGCAATTCTTAGCTTACGTTTTCAAGGAGGCTCAAGATATGATTCGTATAATTCAACTTGCCAAGCCAAGTTTATTCCTTTAACACTGAGTAATTATCTTTAAATCTTCTCTATTATGACATTTATTTGCTTAATTCGTTTATCAATAAAAAGGAGCATTTAAATTCCACAAGGCCATCTGCTCACCACTAATGCTACTAAGATTCAATCTTGCCCACAAGACAACATGGTTTAAGTTCAACACACTTAAGAGAAGAGATACAAGGTGCCTTGAAAAGGGTTAGAGGGAGAAGGTCAAGATGAAACATCTTTAGGACCCCATTAGTTATTGCCAAGTATTTAATTGAAGCTAGGCTCTTAACCGAGAATTATCAACAACTTTACTTTAGGCCAGCTAAAAGTATTAACAAGGAGTAAAAATTTACTTTCCAAATGGCGGTGAGAAAGATGGTGAGGTCTCCAATTTGTTTCTCTGGCTTATTAAATCTTATCATCTTCAAACAACTAACAGCTTCATTTCACCTTAGGGTCATTTTACAAATTTTACCATAAAAGGAATAATGTTCATTAGAGGAGCTAGGGTTATCGTGTTAAAAAGTTTACCCGCAATGATAGTCTTGCCCTTGATTACTTAAAGAAGTTCTTGCTCTCAAGTTGGTGACCCTTACGTTACTTTATTTGAATACAACTTTTAATTTAACTTCCAGAAGTATTAAACAATCCCATGTTAGTTTACTTATGACACTTTATTACTAAGTCATATCAAGGTTTAACTCAAAATTTATTCTCAAGGCAAGGTTGTAGCAACACTCATTTACAAAACAAAACAAGATTACATCAATTCTTAAAATATTGATACTCCAACAAAGTCACTCAACAACAATAACCAAATTTTCTTATAATTTCAATGATGGTCAAACAATACAAGGTTTCCAAAGTTTAGATGACAAAGTCCACAATACATTATACTAAGACATTAATCCTCTTTTAAACTTTCCACTGGACGTTAACAAAAGTTGAACAACATAAAAAGGTTTCGAGCAAAGGAACTTCTCAACTGAGGTTGATGACAAAAGTCTACAAATCTATCCCTCATCTACACGCAAAATCCATCTGCAGTAAATTTTCTACAAGAGTCAGTTCAAAAGAAATGAGCAAGATAAGGCTACACAAACCCACCATCACTGTTATCTATCAATATCATGAAAAGAAGCACTTTATTACAAGAAAAGGGTCAAACCTCTAAAACACTAACAACACATCAAGTTATAATAAAATCTCCATCATGCCAATCAAAGAAGGAGAAGACCTTGTACTTCAGTTAGGAGCAAAAGCAATGAAAGTAACAATCATATGAGAATGGTCCTTGGCCCTATAAGGAGAAAATAAACAAACTAGCAAAGAACAGAATTCCCATCAAGTAAGTAATTAAATAATAATTACAAGATTGAGATTTGATATATGGACCAACCATCTAGAAATTTATCAAAGGTACCAACGCATAGACTAAAATAATATATTTCTAAAAGAACAAGAGTTGATCGGCCCAAGAAAGGGGAACCACGGGTTTCAAAATTAACACAAAAAGCCATGTATAATTGAGTTTCAAACCGGAAATCAAATAGAGTATACACACAACATAAGTTTCGAAGCGAAGGCAAGGTATACTAGTTTTGACCATTAACTACAAGATTTTCCAATCATCCAAGAAGGGTCAAAGTCTTATAGGCTAGTAGCAAGCATGCGAGAGAATAAGGGGGTTCCGTCCAACAAGAGTATACAATAATGTCATCAACAAATTTTTATAACACTAAAGATTTGCAAACCTCCACTACAATACTAATGTTTGGTTAATTTAAAATAAATTACCCATATCCCAAAACAACCATATTTTTCGGCAACCCTTGGTAACACAATCAACCGTCGCACAAAAAGATACAAACATAATTTCTAAGTGACATTATCAAAACAAAACCTTCCGCTATGAATCCATAAGATTATCAACAAAAGCTGAGTTTGTTTCCCGAAGATTAATCACATTTAAGGAAATTTCCATCACAAACTATTACAGTAATTACGTGCATAAAAACCGACCAATATTAATTAATAGCATTAACATTACAAGGGAGAAAATAATGCCAGTTAGGAAAAATAGAAGAGTGCCATCAGCAATAATTTTGAGAGGGGGATTAGACCAAACTATTCTAGTGTCAACGAGGTACTAGATTCGCACAATGAAACCTTCACTTAGTTGATCCGAAAAGCTAGTTATGGTTCAAGTTGATAAGGATGGTCAAGATACTTCTTGAAGATGGGCTTAAAAGCCTAGAATCAAGATGAAAGATAGTATAAGATTCTAAACACGCGAGGCGGCAAAACACATTGCACACAAACCTTTTTATTCTACCAGACTTTAATACCAAAACTCTAAGCTAGCTAGCCCACGCATTGCTCACACAATCCTCTGACCTTTCTTTCTCGATGCCAAAAGGTTATCAAAGGGACTTGCGAAGGGGGCAAACAAAGAACGTCAAAAGACAACTTGGGTGCTAGGGAGGAGCTTCATAGTTATCGTAACTTACTTCCATAATATTGAAAATACTAGTTGATCAACATAATAACTTGCAACTCAATCGCAGAGAGAAGAATTAATACATAAACAAGCAGACAAAGGTCTATCGTTCGAGTAAGAGAAACATAACATTAAGAGGAGAGGGCACACGCATCCTTTCACCCACATCTTGTCAGCGATAAAAAAGCTAAAACGAGAAGAAACAAGCAAAAGGAAATCTCCCATCATGACATCCAACTAACAAATCAATGCAAGAGAAAAGTGGTTCGATTTCACAATAATTTTAAATAAAATAACAGTGAGAAAAGTGTAGAAATATCTTCCTTTTTCTCTAGATTCAACATCGTTCGGATCAACAGCAACATGATCAAGCCTAAATTCCATTTTCTTCAAGCTCGTTGGGCGCCCAAACATCAAACATCTTCATGTTGGCACGGTAGGAGTTCACGGCCGCCGGTGGGTTATGCAAAATACTTGCCATTATCCTCCCAACACCGCTCCCAAAAAATTAGCCCTAGAACTTGTAGGCCCCCATTTTTGGAAATTGAACTTGATCCTTCGTCATTCATCGAAACACCTCCACCATCTCCATATTCATCTGATTGTTTCGATTAGACCTCCTAACCTTGGTGCTCTCATATTAGGAGCAGCCTAGTATTAGCATCCTCAATTAAGGTGACCAGTCACAAGATTGCTTCAATGCAGTTGCTTTGCCCTTAACCGAAAGTGCTCTGCGAGCTCGTGCTAGTGCCACATTCATGCGGCGAATATCAGCTACAAAGCCAGCCCCATGATTTTAAGCTCGGACACAAGACATAATGATTACCTCACGCGCTCACAACTGCGAGAGGCATCTACCATAAAGAAATATAAACGTTTTCCTTCATCCAGATTTGAGGACAACATCAAACTCTCGGTGCAAACATTTCAGCTGTAGCTTGAAGGTGTGATAATTCCAACAGAGATGTCTCCAACATAGATCAAGGGCACTAAAACCCGACCCAACACCTTTCCACTGAACAAGGACACTCCCCTGATGATTTTCCCATTACCCAAAAATAATGTTTGCAGGGAAATCCCTGTCTAAAGTCCTCACCCCAACTGTTGTCACCCATGGTGACAGATTGGTGACAGACAGCTCCCCAGGACCTTCGCTGCCTGCAGTAGACACAAACACAACTTTGGCATTTCCATCCCCTAAAATCGAAACTGTATCCCTTGGTAGGGCAGTAAGGCCTGGTTGCCCCAAATTTGGCACAAAATACGTGGCAAAACAGTTGCTGCAAACATATGTGTAGGGAATTCCTTCTGCCTCAATGGCCCTACGGACTTTGACCTTGTAACCCCATGCAGTATTTGCAGGCTCGACTGCATGGACTCTATCAAAATCATTTCCAAATTCAGATGGCAGAAATCTCTTGATGGTTCCAACCTCTTTGATTGCCTTGATAAAGTTAAGCTGATCCATTATCTGCATCCCTCCCACTATGGAGATGACCACATCCACTTTTGATTGTCTCCACAAGACTTGCATGATCTTCTAGAGATCCATGGACTATATTAGCACCTGAGGCCTTGAAGGATTCAAGAAGCTCGGCCTGCTGAGGATTTGAAGCTGTGGACTGTCTAAAAACCCGCCGAAGGAAAACTCCAATCAATATTAATCAAACAACGTATCTTCCATGAGGGTATCTCTTCAGGCATTCAATAAAATAGCTAATATGCCTTGTCTATCTTTTGATAGCTGCAAGTCACAAAACATTGCAGCTTCGAATAGCTGTTATTGATTACAATTTGATATGCAGGAAGAGTTTGGTCAGGAAAAGTCAGACCAGTCCACCACGAGCTATGACCAGTGGTGGTTGACCGCTAAGAGTCTGCCAAGAACTATTCCTCTGAGCATAGATCCCTGTATCGTGCAGAGACAGAGAAGCACAAGAGCTTGAATAAACACTAATGGCACCGGCCGCCCTCTCGGAGCCATCATCCCAGGCGGCGTATGCAAATTGTATATGTGCAAAAGTATACACACTGTGTATATGTCTGTCTGGACGATCTGCAGTCGAGAATCCCGAATCTGAGGATGCATCTGGTACTGAACAGATAACAACGTAGATGGACAACCTGCTTGCTGGAAGTGCTCACAAAGGCTTCTACTACACTGCACATGCACGCGCACACTGCTGAGTCAATGTTGCGGGTCGGCTAGTATGGATCACGACCCAGAGAACACACCTCGCAACACTCAAAGAACGTGGAGGTAACACGCCTGCTCCCCAACCTGAAGCTCCATCTACACCCATGCGCCCAGGAAGGAACCAGGAAGAAGATGCCATGACAGAGAAGGTTCGTGGCAGGAACAGGAACAACACTGCGCAAAAGGACCAAAACAACACTCCAAACATGTTTTCCCTCCATCAATGCCTGCAGCTCAAGAAAGACACGCCCAACACCCACCTGTATGCATTGAAAGAGGATCAGAATGAGATCATGGTGAAGGAAGTCAAGGCTCCACCGACTCCCACTGTCTCACGCCAAACAGGACAGTCATAATAGTCGGCAGGTTGGGTGATTGGGAGGAGGCCAAGGTGGCAGTGGAGGGCAGGTGGCAGAGATTGAAGCCGATGCCCAACGGGGCATTACACTCGTGAAAACTTTGAACTCGGTTTTACTAGGTTTCAAAATATTCTTTTCAAATCATGCACTTCATAAAACAGAGTACTACATTTCCTTCATACGCATTTCTTTTTTTGAACAAAGATTCCAATTACATTTAAAGATCAGTTTCAATACCACCGTGTAATTTGAGAAAGGTAATACATCATTTATTGATTCCAAAAGACAACTTTGTAACATCCTTCTTTTATTCTTCAAATGTAATTTCTTTCACATTCTTTCAAAACAAAATAGAGTTTATCTCTTTTACATTTCACTTTACAACTTTCATGATCAACACAACATATTTCCATTACAAAACATTTACAAGTTCATCCACTTCAAGTGGGAGAGGTTACAATAAAATTTATCTCAACAAGGGAATTTCAAACTATGTTTATCTCAGCTCCAGAACAAAAACAAGCATATTTCGCATTCTTCCAAGTTGTGATCACAACAAGAGTAGGGGAAAGACAACGCTCTCCACCCAACCAAGACATCCAATGAAGAGAAGAAGAAATCTTTCTTCATTGGTTCTGAGCCTGAACCATAATGCAATAAAAGATGTGATCCAACTCATGGCAACAAAAAGCTTCCACAAACACTCAAGCAACATTTTTACAAAAATACAGTCCAAAATAGTTTACAACTATATTAAAGCATAACAAACAATACAAAGGCTTCATCAAGAAAGCCAAATGAGCAAGAATGGGGATCTGCTTATGCCTCCCAAAGTGAAAATGGGTATCACCACCCGAGAACAACCCGCCAACACACACACACACACACACACACACACACACACACACACACACACACATATCATTTCAAATCCTTGACATGTCCTTATGCCTCCCCAAGTACCCCTTATTCCTCACATTGCCTTATGTCTCCCCAACCTCTTATGGCATCCCATAATGAGTAAAGAAATGCTGAAGCTATTTCTTTGTAAGGTGGAACCCAAATCCCAACTCCTCCACCCTTATACCTCCCTAGAACATACTTGTGTTTCCCACAAAATAACCCCAGTAGTCTTCTCCTACACCATTCCTAGGCCATCTACCCAACAGCCCAAAAACATGCCAAAACATTCATGCATTAACATTTACATTCATAAAAAAGAACATTTCAAAACCCAAGTTCCTACCTCTCCATGATGGAGTTGTTCAAAGTTCTAAAACAACAAGCTTTATCCCAATGCAAGCAATCCAAATCAGCCAAGCACAAGCATGCAACAATCTTCACAAAACTTCTTCAAAACAAGAGTTCCCAAAACAACAAGGAATTCACCAAAAAATGAAGTCTCGGAAATGAAGCAACCCAAAACAAGGAAAGGAATATGAATTTTATAGAAGAAGGAAGGGAAGAGGATGAGGTGAGTCCATGTAGGATGTCACATCACATCCTCACCCCAAACCTCAAAGTCAACTTCATTCTTCAAAGCATAATAAATAGGTGGGTGTATAATATGATAGTTTACTTACACACTCAAATCCAACCCACACCCCAAAGAAATGGCGAAATTAAATCATGTAAGAAAAGTGCAATTAAAACCTACAATTTACCTTCACAAAAAACATTATAAAAGTCTAATCTCAACTCTCCAACCATAGGTATGGTTGGTAATTCAATTTAAGAGGTATGAGACAAGTTTAACTTGTCCCACAAGCCTCAAAATCAGCCTCCAAGGAAAATTTCGAATTTCCAAGAAGGTGGAGTGTTTGACACTCAAAATTCAACTTACATATCACTTACACATCTCTTATAACACTTTAATTCAAGACAAACAACTCTATTAATTATTTTCTTATGACATATTTTAATTTATTAACTTAACAAAATGATTACTCACAATATTACACACTATTTAATGAATAATGAAAGGGGTAAAATTACCACAAAATAAACACATGCAAACATAAACAAAAGGGACCAAAATAAAAGAAATACATAAACCCCCATGGTCACAATTAAAGGTGATCTCCCCATGGGAATACCTAACACACACAAACACGCACAAACAAATACTAGTTGCTATGGTGACCTTGTTGAATTAAATCTAGAATTCCAATATGGTTGGTCTCCAATCCCGATGTTTGTTGTGATATTTTAACCTATGAAAACACAAATACCTCATTTAGCCTTGTGGCCGTATCGAAACATTCAAAATAATATAAATATAATTCCAAACATCATCAAAGCAATCTAACAATATCATTTATAGTTTTATCAACAACTACATCGGCATCCAATAATTTCAATTTCTTGGTCTAGTCACAATATCCAAATAGAAAAGTCCGAACAACATCCATAATATAACCATGTCAAACGAGTTATCATCAAACAACATATAAAATGTCTCTAATAATCATCATGCATGATAAATCGACTCAAGTCAACAATAATTCATGATCTAATATCTAACATCGAGAATATAACAAGTGCTCGTAATTATGTCCATAATATAATCAATAGTATCATGATTAGTATAAAAAAGGTTCCATGTAGGATTCCACATCACTCATCCTCAACTCCACCTCACAATGCAAACTTCAAAATCAAAGCACATTTAATAAGTCGGTGAATAAAATGACATTTTACTTACACATGCAATCCAAGCCCATACCCCTTAAGGATAAAAACTAATTTCATGTAGGAAGGTGCAATAAAACTTATAACTTGTCTTCCCAAAATACATAATAAGACCTAATTTGACTCCATAACCCATAGGTAGGGTTGGTATATAAATTTAAGAGGTGTGGGACAATTTTAACTTGTCCCACAAGCCTCCGAAATTGGTCCCAAAGGAAAGATCCGAATTTCAAACGGAAGGTGGAGTGTTTCACACTCAAAGTTACTTACACATTACTTATAACACATAATCCAAGATCTATCAAATCAAATAAATGCACTCTTTTAACCAATTTTAATTTATTTAAAAACATGATTTCTCACTAATCTTAACACAGATTAAATAGATAATAAAGGGGAAAGTACATCACTAAACACCAAATACTAAAATTAAACAAAAAAACTAAATAAAAAGAATAGACATAACCCCTTGATCACATTAGAAGGTGATCCCCCATGGGAGCCCCTAACAACAATTCAACATACACAAATAACAAATACATGTTGCCATGGTGACCCTTGTTGAATTCATCCAGGATTCCAATGTGGTTGGTCTCTAATCCCTTGATGTTTGTTGTGACATGTTTACACAAAAGCACAAATACCTCCTTTAGCCTCGTGGCTACATCAAATCATCCAAAATAAATATACAATAAAACTCCAAAATCATCTATATATGAATAAAAACATTATCTAGGCAAGTAAGAATATCATTTACAATTTCATCAATAACCACATGATCCTATAGTTAGTTCAATTATCTAGGTCTACTCAATATGACGAAATAACACATGTCCACAACACACACACACACACACATTACCATGTCAACATCATAACAACATCGGTATAAAATGTTGCCAATACCACATGCCCCATATATGAATCATAATCAACAACAGTCCATGATCTCTAACATCCAACATCATGCCAAATCAAAATTTACAATAATGTCCATAAGTATAGTCGACGGATCATAATCAATAACAAAAAAGGTGTTGAAGGGAAGTGGGCACTACAATTAAAATTAGAGTTTTTGTGCTTATAAAATTGAACATAATTCAATAGTAATCTTCAATGTGTGTAATTGTGTGTGAAATAGAATATAATACACATTTGTATTCATATAGTTCTTGAACTCAAATAAGGTTCTTATTGATGCACAAGCTAACACATAATAAGAAGAAAAGGCTGAAAAAATAGTCACAAAAGTCGAAAAAATGGTTAATAATTTTGGTTAATAATTTTCATTCTAAAATGTCAAGAAACATGGTGGGTTCACTAGAAAATGTGAAGCTGCTCTTGGTGATGGGGAAACAATAGTGGGTAATGGATTGACTTAGAAGGACATAGATTGTGAGAAAATTGAGGGGACCCTGATCGGATATAATAGATACATTTGGATATACTTTTATATTTAAAATGTGGGATTACCATGTGTTGTCTAGAAAATTATAAACTTTCAACATTTGAAAAATTTATAACTTGTTGCATCTTAACACTTCTAAAATGATCTTTATGCACCATTCCAAAAATTCATTCTCTCAAAGAACCTATTTGATATATTTTTATAACATTACATAGTCACATTTCTACAATTCTTGTTGCCCCACCACTCTTTACAAACTCTTCCGACTTTCCAAAATGATCTATAATCTTTAATTCATGTTTTAATTTGATTATTTAAAATTAATTAATTAATAATATTGATTTAATTCGTTATATTAACTAATTAACGTTGAGTTATTAAATCAATATCATTAATTTTACAAAAAAATAAAATTTAACTAATTAATGTTAGTTATTTATATTTTAAATAAATTGATGTTATTAATTTTATTAATTAAATTCTAAATTAATGACATAAATTATATAAAAACATTAGCAAAATGTCAAATCGGAATTTGAACATAACAGAAAGTGGGAATGTACTCCCACTTTACCATTTAGAGCTCTCCGTGATCAAATAATAATTAAACTACTTCCCACACAATATAATGGCTATATATTTCATTGTGAGGTTCATGCAAAAGTTTATAGAATGTGGGGTTTAGCAATTTTCTAAATATAGCACAATTCCCCACTTACCTCCTCTCTCCCTCTCCAATTCCCACATTTAATATCCACTCCCGATAATCACCGAGGTGGTTACAGGGTAAAGTTTAAGACCCCAAAAAGTCTTGTATATATTGTTAGGAGAATATGTGAAATGACTTTAAAAATGATGGAAAATATGATGGAAACTAGTTTTGAGTGGTCTAGCTAATCATTTGATAATGATTTCATCCGATAGCAAATTTTGGCTTATAGTATATGTTTTCATTGATAGTATATGATGTCATCCAACAACATATGTAATTTTTCATAAATTGTTTTTTGATAATATCAGTTATAATGACCGTCTCGACAAGAAATATGTCATTGCAAAATATGGTGCAAACAAAAAAAATAAAAGTGTTTTTGTTAAAAACATGTAGATTTTACTAGTTTTGTATGGGGTTTTTTAATTTTATTAATTTTATTTGTTGTTATCAATTAAACTCTTCGTCTTAATGAGAAATATGTCATCACAAAATTTTACGTAAGAAAAATAAAATTATGTCACTAAAAAAATGATACCAGTCAGTAACTTACATTTATGCTATCGGTTAGAATTTTTTCATGCTACTAATAAGTAGTAGTTTTTCATGCTACCAAATAGTATAATTTTTCCATGCTACCGAATGGTGGCATATTTGACACTACTTCCCATAACATAAAATATGGTATCGATCGGTAGTGTAAAATATGCTATCGATCAATAACAAATTGTATGCTTTATCTACCGCTAACATATTTTATGTGATTGGTCATAGCATAAAATATGCTAGTGACCAATAGCATTTTTACTTCTACTACTTATTAGATATGTTCATGCATGACTAACCAAATGAGCATATATTTATCTTTACCGAGTTAGAATCGTATCACGCTACCTTTATTATTACGGGAATAACTTAACTAGGGTCCTATTTATGATTTTCTATCTATAAATCAACACCCAAACTAAAATAAGAATTACGAGTTTATGTTTAATATCATAATTTTAATTTAAATGTGTGTGTGTATTTGAATGTGGTAAATTTATCTTTCATGGTAAATGTAAATTTAATATAAATAGTCAGCTATCAGTTTCAATTCCTAGAAAAGTGACCTAAAAATAACTTATACCAATAAAATTTAGGCAAAATAGCAGGCTTCTGAAACCCTGAAAATTTGTGAAAACTAACTTTCAAAATATGAAATATTCACGAATTAATGAAGATTCACCACTAAAATTTTCCCTAGGTGGTTATTGAAGGCATGAATTCTTCTTAACTACTTCTTCTCCTCTCCCCATGTGTACGAAACAATTATTTTTGACACGCAATATTGGAAGCTTCTAACCCATGGTGAATATTTTCATGTAGAAGAATAAGAAAATTAAAAATATTTCCATAGTCAATCGAGTGTCTCGACAATGATGTAGAATACGTGAGTTTTGGATCAAAAAGATTAAATTTAACGTGGGGAAGAATTATTTAATAACTCCAAAACCAAGCTCCATGAATCCAAGTGAAGAGATTATTTTAATCTTAAATATATCATTTGGAAAGATCATAAATCTGCATACTGAAAAATAAATTTCTTTAGAAATTTACTAATCTAAAATCATGGTGGAGATGAAAGGTATAGAAAAAAGAGAGTTTGTGCCATGTAAAAGGAATCTAAGCTTGCAGTAAAGCGAATAGAAATTGTGTCACTACCTACACACCAATAAGAAGAAGAAAATAAGTCTAGAAGTCGATGCAAAAGGATGAAAAATATCATTATTTACAAATATCCAAGTTTACGTGAAAGGAATCAAAATACTAGTAAGGAATGCATTATATTATCTTTAATGTCTACTAAATACCTATGCAAAGGAGGATAAAAGTTTGAATTGGAAAATAAATGTTTTTTTTTTAATCTTTGGCCAAGTAGAAGTCTAGATGTCTATAGAAAAGGAAAAAAAAAGTTAGAAAAAGGTATGAATTAGTAAATGATTAAAATAAGATTGAGATTCTATTTCATCTTTTGCAATGTGGTATCATATTATTCTACGGCAATCAATATGAAACGTGATGCACATCGAAGAGGGTTGCACTTTTTTAATGGTGATGAGAATGCTTTACGCAATAAGCAAGGAATCGAATAAAAAAATGAAACTCAAGCATAAAGAAATAGGGTCTACCATTTGCATAAATAATAAATAAGAGGTTCATATAGGAGTGTTTTCACATTTTTGGATCGCTATCCTTAATTTGTAGTTCTCATAAGATACATAGTTTTCAACTCATATTTTATATCGTTTACAAACAAAGAAAATTCTTAGCGATTGCTAAAATCCTTTACTTATTGTGAAACAACATATCATACCCTAGTATCATAATATTTTTTTAAATAGCCATAAAATAACAAGAAATCATGGTATAGCTTAGCAGTAGATAGGCTCCTACCTTTACTTCATCTTAATTTAAAAACCATTTGTACAATTTTGGATCCCTAGCCTTGGTATGTATTTCCAATGAGATACATGGGTTTCAACTCATACATCACATCATTTCCTATCAAATAAAATCCTTAGGGCCCACTAAGCTCTTTTACATATTGACATAAATGACATTTAAGACCCTAAGAACAAAAGTTTCTTATTTTGAAATTAGACATAAAATAATTAATCATAGTTTAGCTTAGCACTACTAGGATCCTCCTTTACCTCTTCTCGTTTTAAACACTCTCTGTAAATTAGTGGATTACGAGGCTTAGTATGTAGTTGACATAACATACATGGTTTTCAAGACATATTTCACATAGTTTCATGAGAAATAAAACTATTAGCACTCATTAAGATACTTCACTTACTAACATAAATGGCATATCGGACCTTAGAATCAAATGTTTCTTATTTTGAAAATAGTTGTATAGTAACAATAACTATAATTCTTAGATCACTAGCCTTATTATGTATCCAAAATATCTTGTTCGAGCTTTCCACATGGCACATTTTCATTAGATAATTAATTTACATTAGCGCACAATATATCTAACAATGTAGAAATCAATTTTGATAAAGAATGGAATGTAAACGTCCGTATATAATTCCAATAATCTTTAAAACTATGTTTAGGATTTATTTCTTCTCTTTTGTAATATATATTTTTGCTATGCTTGGTTCAATTATAGGTTGTATAATATACTTGTTATTATGTTTATATTATTATAGGCTATAGAAAATCAAAAATGTTTATTTTTAATTTTTTAACCATGGAAAAATAAAAATAGGGAAATTTAGATTCCCCCACATTTTCAGATATTTGAAATTTCAATAGCCTGCTCTTTTGCTTTAAGAGGGGAAAGTTTTCAAATATTTGAAATTTCAATAGCCCGCCCTTTTTCTTTTAGAGGGGGAAAGTTTTCAGATATTTGAAATTTCAATAGCCCACCCTTTTACTTTTAGAGGGGGTAAGTTTTGAATATTTGAAATTTCAATAGCCCGCCCTTTTGCTTTTAGAGGGGGAAAGTGAAAATTTCAAATTTTCTTATTTTGATCTATTGGTATTTTTGAAATTTCAATCATGGAATGTGCTAATAAAATTATTAAATACCTCTAAGAAATATTAAGTAGGGTTTCAAATTTTTTTGGTCAATCAGAAAATCATGTCGTCAAAATAAAAACATATACGTGGATTTGTAGATTGTAAGGCGAGTGTTCAAATCTTGAATTTTTTCATGTGATTATAAACTTGTTTGCACACAAAGGCCCACAAAAGAAGCACATAAAGGATGCACACAAAGGACACGAGATAAAGGAGGCTAAAAAAAAAGGTTTCGAAAAGAATTGTGATGATTGTTTGAATGAGATAGCAGATGAAGGTTTCACAGACTACATAAAGTACAAAATAAGTCTAGATATTACTAAACCATGTATTTATAGTAAAGGTGTAGCTTTTTTTACTGCGGGATCTATTACTTGCTCAGTAGTCAACTAGTTTTATGTGTTTTGCATGGAATTCCAATTATGATCCACATAAGCCCTTCTTTGTTCTCTTTGAATCAAGCTTTGAAGTAAAGCATTTCTTTCAGCTTATTTTTGATCTACGTGCCAAACTACCTTTTTCTTCATGAAAACTCAACTTTTTGTGTGTTAAGGAGATAAATTTTAATCACTTTTCTAATCTAGTATTTATCTTTGTATAACGCTTTCCCATTTCCGCCATTCTATGTCTCTCTTTGGCTATTTTGGTTTTGAATTTTTGTTTTTGTTCGTGTGATTTTTTTAGGATAATGATAGCTTCGGTACATTCGCATTATTTGTAATTTTATTATGGTTGGGAAAACAAAAAATAGTTTAATGTTGTTGATCAAGATGATGCAAAGAAAACTCGCTAATTAATGCATATTACATTTTTACATGGTTTCCGCTTTCATATTTTAGGAAAATATAGAAGGTTAAAAAATTAATTCAAAACTATAAAACTATATTAAGAATTCAATTGTATGATAGTTATTTCTAATTATATACGTGTTTCCATGTAGAATTAACCAAACCTAATGTCTTCATCATTTTTATGGTATGTACATTGGAAGTTAAAAAGTTATATATGCAATAATATTATTAAACATAATTTTAATCAATATTCATTTTGTAATTAATATATTCTTCCTTTTGTGCTTGCTAATCTATGCCAAAAATTAACATAGCTTTGAGGATTCCATGATATAATTGTTTGTTTCGACAACCTATTTATGAAGCTAAAATTCTATTTCAAATTACATACAATATTCTACAAGTATATTTATTTATACATTATATAAATTATGAATTTATTTGTCATCATTTGTATCTTTTAAATATGATTTCTTTTCTATGAATAAACTCTACCATAGGAAAAATTGTCTACCCTAACATCCACCGGGCTATAATTCTAATTTGGAAAAATCATTCATATTGGTTGGCACCTTACGGATCGATTGCTTTTATATATCCAACACAACATTTTTAGTCCTAGAGATCACTCTTGTTATTCGTTAGCTGTTATATTCACAAAGATTAACAATTTAGATTTGTAAACAACTTCATTATGAACATGATATATTTACCTTTAAGAATAGTTTAGCGGTCGCATTGATACAACAAGTAGATCTTTGTCACATGTAAATTTTTTTATAGATTCTAAGATGCAATTTGAATTTTCCATATGATTTCATAACTATAAAATAATTCTTCCAGAATCTTGTAAGAACTAGATAAAACTATACGTTTACTTGTATAACATATTAAAGATACGATTTTACACGTATATTTATGCATCCATTATATAAACGCCAGATTTAATTTTTATGTTTTATAGCTTTTCAATATGATTTCTAGAAAACATTAAGAATTTAGATCTATAACATTTATGAACATGATATATTTTCCATTAAGAATAACTTAGCGGTCGTTAGGGTGCAGCGAGTAGATCGCATTGTATTTAAAAAATTGTAGTATAACTTCTTGATCGCTAGTCCAGGGTTCTTTTATTTTCCTTAATGTAAAAAATATTCCGCCTTTAAGTATAGCTTAACGACCGCTAGGGTACATTGATTCCAAGTCTATACATATACTATTATATAAATTCCATACTAGTTTTTACCGTTTATATAAAATACTTTTAGAATACAATCTAAATGAAAAACTTTGCCTACTCTATGGACCACTAGGCTATAATTCTTATTTGGATGCAGTCTTCGTTTACCTTTACAGAATCAAGGATAGGTGGATTTTTTTATAGGAAACACACTTTTTTGGGTCAAGCGATCGATTTTTATTTCTCTCGTTTTAAATACACTTTATTATTTTTTGGTAACACACTTTTTTAGGTCAAGACATCTCTTTCTTTACAAGTAATAATAGCTTAGCATCCGCTAGGATTCATCGAGTATATTGCATTGTATATCATTAATACCTTATCTTGGGTTGGATTACAAAAATAAAATTGAAATAGTTTCACCTAAGCGTGCACTAGGTACTTCCACGATATAATATTTAGAGCTTAGTGTGTGCTATAATCTATCTAGTTACCCAATTATATTTATAGGTTAGCGTCTTCTAGCTTAGGATACAACATAATATTTGGATATTAGAATAATCTAGGTTTTAGGAAAACAAATTATTATATTATAGACATAGCAGGTGAGTAGGTTATGCAACATAATAATACATCTTAGTGAATACTAATATTAAGAGCTTAACAACCACTAGGTTATTCCACAACATATTATTTGGGTATTCAATTCGCTAGGTTATGTATCACAAACATGATATGTTATTTTAAATTAAGATATTTGATCTTATTGCCCATTAGGTTATGCTACCATATAATCATTGGAACCTAGTGGTAGTAAGGATTTAAAAAATAAATTGAGGTATTAAGAGCTTAGCGGCTGCTAGGTTATGCCACAATATAACCCAATTATATTTTTAGCTTAGCATCCACTATCTTATGACACAACATAATATTTGGATCTTAGAAGTATCTAGGTTTCAGTAAAAGAAAGTAAGATATTATAAGCATAATGGCAGGTAGGTTATGCAACATAATAATATGATCTTAGTGAATACTGGTATTAAGAGCTTAGTGGCCACTAGGTTATCTAACAACATATTATTTGGGTTTTCAATTTGCTAATTTATGTATCAAAAACATGATATGTTATTTTAAATTAATATATTTGGAGCTTAGCACCCTTTAGGTTATCTTTACCAGATAATTGTTGGAACCTAGTGGTAGTTAGGATTTAAAAACTAAATTGACGTATTTTAAGAACCTAGCAATCATTAGGTTATGCCACAATATAGTATTTGGGTACTCAATTCTCCAGCTCATGTATCAAAAAAATTATATTTATTGCGAAGAAGATATATATAAAATTAGTTAAGTTCATTCTATGATTTTTAGATTTTAAACTAGCATATTTCGATGATAAGTCTTGGAAAAAAGTACACAAGGAATTGGTCCATGATAAGTCTTGTTATCACCAAATCACAACACCCTATGGTTTGCACAAGTGTGTGTTCTTGAGCTCACGGTGTGATTGGATAACATGGGTACTATCTCCAAGTTGTGGGACTTGCTACTTGAGATAGACCTCTAGAGAAATCTAGTTCTTGCTCCTAAACTACCTGCCACAATCTAATATAATGCAGGAAAAACTATCTATCCTAATCTAACTTTCTAAGGGACCAGGGAGAGAGAGTGCATGAAAACAAATCCTACACTAAAGCGGTGATACACCAGAAAAGGAGGGAATGCAAATAGCCTTCCAATGTGTGAAAAGTAAAAGGAAAATGTGAACTAGAAGGGGTGATAATAGTTCTCCACTATTTAGAAACTACATTCACAACAATATTTCATGTACACACAATGATAATGGATCCTTGCAACAACATAAGATAGAGATAATATATTTTTAGTGGCGAAGGGGCAAGAGGAATGCAAACAAACACAACAGGGGAAGAATTATCCACAAACTTGTATTTATTGCTTCATTGATATGCACAATCCAATCTATTACAGAATAAGGTCTTGGATCACCATACAAGGAGTCCACTACAAGGGCCTGCAACACATTGGCTTCACAAAACAATTTTGATAGAGTTTTTCTACACAAAACTACCTCCTTTTACAATGAGCCCAATACTCCAATTTATAGAATTTGAGAAGAGAGAGAGAGAGAGGGAAAATGAAAATCCCAAAATATTTCCTTCAACAACTTGCAAAAGGTAGTAAATGAAGTGAAATGATGTTATTTTTCTTGCAAAAGGCCCCTCATACTCTCGATAACTTGTGTGATGAACTATGTTAGCCCATGCTTCATTAATGCATCCCAACTACCAAATAAAACATTGTTCTAAACCTAGCCACGTTTTCTACAAAATCATCATCTACTTATCATAAAATTCTTGATTTCTTGATTTTTGTACATTGGGATAAGAAGCATTATTCCTACACTACCAATTCTGTGAATTTTTGTTGAGAAACACAAAATTTATGGCCTTCTGAGTGCGGGTAGCTATTTTGGGTTTGCCAGGCATTTCTGTCATTTAATGGGACTGAGCGTTTATTTTATTGGAGCTAAATATGTTTTTTTAATTTTCATATATCTACTCGATCAAAATTAATAAATCATTGTGCTCATTCTAGAAATTCAAATTTTGTTAAAATTAGAGCTAGGAGTCAAAATATATGGCCATTTGAAGTTCGGGAGGGTCGACACTAATTTTTCCTTTGTATGCGGCTATTTTGGCTATTCGGGAACTCATGTCACGTGCATACTCATATGGTACGAGATTCCTTTCTCTCGCATCTCCCAATTCAAGATTTCCTATCCCCATTATCCTACCATTGACCGGGATGTCGTGGTCATTGACCTCTGCTTCCTCCGCATCCCCCTTGCTTGTGGTGATTTCAAGTTTGCGGGAGCTGCATGTACCTATGTTCGAGATGTCCCATGGACCGCATGGGAAAAATACTTCCACTTTTTCTTATTTGGATTAGCTATGGCAATGCACGTCCGGATGTTCTAGTGTCCCATGGGTATGCAGGACATATTTTTATGATTTGTTTGCCTGCACAACAAAGGAATACGACCATTTTGGGTTTTTGGGTCCCAACTGTCCCACGTGAACCTGTGCGGCCTAGGACAAAAAATTATACTTTTTCCACACTACACTAAAAGAGGAATTTTTTGGGGATTTTTTACAATTTTTCCTAACTACTTGAATTTGTCCTTTGATGGGGGGTTAGAAGTGAGCCAAAGGGACCCCAAAGATCTATGTTTTTGGCCTTGAACAAAATCTTCTTCCTCAAACCTAAAAAAATTATGCAAGTTATCCAAATTTACCATGAGGGGAGAATTTGGGATAACAAGTCTTCTAGCGGTGGAATCGCATGATGATTACAAGCAACTTATCTTACTAAATATATGCCAAAATATGAGAAAGAGTTGTAATCAACTTTACTTCACCCACAAATATTTCCTATATCTATATACTTCGCTATATAGACAACCAATCAGCCTTAATAAAAAAATAAAGATAAATTCATCTAGGAAAGGCTAGGCCATTTGGCGTCTCCGCTCCACCGTGTCGATGATATCGACATCCACATTCCCTTTACTATGATAAGAGGACAAGGAAGAATGGATATAATATTATGACATTTTCACTTCAACACAAGCGGGAGTTCTATACCCTAATTCTCCACAAGTGCCTCCAAACCATGTACAATCCCTTGCATAGACCACATCAAGGAATGGACATGATCTTGAAGGATAACTAGATGCTCTTGTAACTTATAATTCTCCTTATGCAAGATAAACCGACTTAAAGAGTTGGAGAATATGTTTTATTTGCTCAACCCTTGAGCCATGTCAAAAATGTTCCTTCGCCATTTGGGTGGTTCGAATAAAGAATTGTCTTGTGAATTTTATCACAAATATCATTGTCATCTTCTTCTATGAATTACTATGTAACTAACCATAATTTCTTGAGCCAATTCCACATAGCTTCATTTTGAATTTTCCCATCCATCCAAGTAAATGATTCCCGACGTCTTTTCTTGTCATAGCTTTTTGCATCTTCCTAGCGGGACCACACTCAATCTTGCCAAAGAATCACCATTAGTGGAAGGTGTGTTCCTCTACTTTTGAGGTCTCCAAATTCGACATAGCTATGATGATATAATAAATGGGGGAACAACACTACCAGGAGCATATAATATAGCTACCGGAGAGAATACATACTTAATTCAAGTGGGGAAGTTGGCACCTAGGCCACCTATCCCTCTATATTCGAAGCTGGGGCCACCTCTACCAGGTCAAGCTCTAGAAATAGCCAAAAATCCAGCCCCTAGAAATTAGAGCAATAGTGAGGTCTCCGGTTCTATTAGTAATTCAAAGGAACTCTAGGAAGTCATGAAACAAGCTGTAGAATTTGGGAATGATTTGGTAACAATCAAAATGCAATAATATCGAGCTTAAAACCTTACTAGCCCTAGGTGAAGTGAATAGGCCTCCATATCAGCCTAACACGCCTCCTTCTTAGGTGACAAATAAAAATCGAGTCAGGGAAATCTCAAACCGCCGATCCATTTCAGCCTTATAAAGTAAATGTAGTTTCAACATCAATGGCTTTGGTTCCTACTCAGACCAAAATTTCTCAAGTGTATGAATGGTCTTACGCTGCGCAACCTACCTCATATTCAATCAACATGCTTCAATGGTGCACTGAATCAAGTCTTGATGATTTAGACCATTGGGGTAACCCAAGAGCCAAGTGAGGAATAAAATCATTAGTAACCAAGTCAACATGACCAAATTAATGAATTGGCAAGTAGAATATTTCTGTGGAATCAATCAATCTCCTTTCCATACTATAGTTGTTAACATACAATCAAAGAAGATGAACATAGAGGAAGGAAATCATCTAATCTAGTTTTTATAAGCCAAATCTCACACAAGAAGGAGTTAGCAGCCCAAATGCAGCCCCTAATGCACCAATCCCACCTAAGGTAGCTACTTTAGCAGCCCCCAATGCACTTTGAATCAGCGAGGATGCTAGTTGCGGAAGCTCAATGACTAACCTAGGTACCCGAAAAAGGCCTTTCCCATTAAGGGAAAGAAAAGATAAAACCCACTCCCTTTCAATATCATCGATTATATGAAGAATAATAATGTCATAATTTCCATGTGGGAGAATTTGGAAATTCGAGCACCAAGATTTGTTGCAACATATTATGGAAAATTGGTCCCCTTCTAATGATCCATCCAAAAATTAGGAGAGGGTTATTACTAACACTTAGCAACAAGGAGAATTTCATTCATGTAATAATGTGAAGCCTCCACCATTGAATGTTTCATTGATTGTTAGAGATACGTTAGTGCACAATTGTATGATCGAATCGGTGTGCGAAGCTTAGTAATGTTGAAGAAAATCACAAATAAATTGGGCTTAAAGTATAAACTGGTATTGAGGGGATTAGTAAAATTTGATGGGACAATGGTAGGCACAGTTGGAGTAATCAAAGAACTAAGCCTTACATTCCATGCTTTCGTGAATGTCTCAGTTTGACAAGATGTATCGATGATTAATTTTCCTCCACTATTTCCCTTTTCCCTTTCCAGGGATATTACATCCAAGATGTTTGGGTACATATAATTTGATTAGTCCAACAAGTTATTTAGAAAAATATATTGAGATAAGGTTACTATCGAGATCATCACCAATAACACACTTTCACATTGATCCCCATGTTCTAAGCAAAATTAATGCCAATTGTACCATATTTGATCAAGAAGAATGCTTGGAGGCTCAAGAGGTAGACACTAAGGTTGGAGGTATTCTAGATTTAACACTTGATGATTGGGCTCAAAAAATGACATGCCTTTGATCCCTATTGAGAGATGGAAGAAGCTGAGTAGGTAAATTATTGCTTACATGAGGAGAATTCACCTCTCCCTAGCATCACCAAATTGGACAAGAAAAATTATAATGAAGTATGGAAGCTATTGTTTGATGGTTCAAGGAGTAGGCAAGGTGCTAGAAGAGGTGTAATGATTTTTTCACCACAAGTTATGAAGTACAAATCGAAATTGTATTTTTAGTTTTCTTGTTCAAACAATACAACTGAGGATGAAGTTTTGATCTATGGATTGCACTGGGAAATAAAGACGGGTATTAAAAACTTATGAGTGTTTGGAGATAGTGAGTTATTTGTCAACAAGGTTATAGGACAACATGCCACTAAAAATGATTTGCTGAAAGACTACAAACATTGAGTATGGGATTAAATTTAAGACCTTGAGGCATTAAATATTTAGGCCATACCAAGGAATAAGAATGAAGTTGTAGATAGGCTTAGGGAAATTGGGGCAACATTCGATGTGGTTAACAATATTAAGAGAGACAGAACATGACCTCATATTCATGTAATTATGAGGCCAGCTATACCAAATAATAACACAAGCCATTAGGTGGTTGAGGATGATCAACATATCATTAATTTTTAAGAGGAGGAGGCTGAGTGCTTAGCTGAAAATCGGGATCTATTAGAGTGGCGATATGGGAATCAAGTTGTACAACATGGATAAACAAATTTCCAAAGGGGTTGATGACTCTAGAGTCAATTTTAACCTAAATTACCAATTAAAAAAGAGAAGGCCAACATTAAAGTCAAAAACAAGGATCTTGAGTCCATTTTAGTTGAAGAAGGCAAGAAGCTCCAAATAGGCAAGATGAGCGATGAATGAGAAAAAGATGATTTTTGTATATTTTTAGGAAATCCGAGGATGTTTTCGCATGGAGCTATGAGTATTTGAAGATTTTTAACCCAAAATTAGCACAACACACAATTGAGCTAAATTTGGAAGAAAAATTCATCAGAAAAAATAAAAGGTTGGTTAACCCTCATATAGAGCCTCTCATGAAGAAGGAGCTAAATAATCTCATTGAGGAAAGTATCACTTTTTGGTCAAGCACTCAATTTGGGTAGAAAATATATTTCTGGTTAGGAAAAGTAAAGGGGAAATCAGGTTGTGTGTGGATTTTGGGATTTAAATAGGGCCTCCCTCAAGGATCACTATCCGTTTCCCTCCGGGGATAAGATTCTATAGGTATTGGTTGGTTCGGAGAGATTCTCCCTACTAGATGAATACTTAGTCTATAATCAAATAATGGTGAGAAAGGAGGATATTTTCAATACAACCTTAACCAAAAAAATGGGGTACCTATGCCTAAAGTAAAATTCCACTTGGGTTGTCAAACGCTAGAGAAACATTTCAATGAGTAATGAATATGGCATTTAAAGTATCACTAAAGAGATAGTGCTTGTCTATCTTTATGACATCACTTGTATTTTATAAAAATGTAGAAAGCCGCCTCTTTCATCGTCGGAAGGTCTTTCATATGTGTACGAGGTTTAGAGTGTCCTAGAACCCCAAAAAGTGCATATTCTTGGCTGATGATGGTAAACTTGTAGGCCATATCTTGTCAAAGGAAAGACTGATAATTGATTTGGAGGGAGTAGAATACATCCGTTCTTTAGCATTTCCAAGTCATAAGAAGGCTTTCTAAAGCTTCTTGGGTAGGATAAACTTTATTCTAATGTTTTTACCATATTTATTCACTCTTGTGAAACCATTAACGATGATGGTGAAGAATAATTTTGATTTCAAATGGACAGTGGAGGGAAATTTTTTTTTTGAAGCTATCAATAATTCCATATCTCAAGCTCCAACTCTCATTAATCTGTACTTCTCCAAAGACTTCTTTCTCTATGCCTTCAGTGGTTCGGACACCATCTTTGTAATCTTGGTGCAACAGAATAAGGAAGGACTGGAATAGCCTATTACATTCTTCATCCAAGGCCTTGTGGACTATGAGGTAAGATATTCATTCATTGAGAAACATTTCCTTACTGTGATTAGAAGTTTGAAGAAGTTCAGACATTTAGTGTCAAATAATAGGATTCATCTACTAGTCACACATGTTGGTATAAAATATTTTCTTTTAAACAAGGACCTCAATGAAAAAGGGTTGGTTGGGTAACCAAGGTCATGGAATATGACATTGATATTAAGGTGACCAAGCTAGTCAGGGGCAAGGGATTATGTGAATAGCTAGCTTCGGGATAGCATGTTGAGTCAGGTGGTAAAGAAGAGGTTGTTTTGGTGCTACACGATGATCAAGAGAAACAAGTCGGTCTAACTTGATCCTTGTTGTACTCAAGATATAGTCTATTTAGTTCAAGCAGTCAAATTCCTCAAGGATTGAGTAAATAAAATATGAGATACTTCAGATTATAATCCATTCCATATGTTCTTATTGATGACATCTTGTTCAAAATATATGTGAATGGTGTCCTCCTAAGATGCATCAAAATAGATCAGGTGGAGAGGGTATTACATGAGTTTCATGATGAAGAAATATGTGGCCACTTTTCCTCAAAAATAACAACTCTTAGGATCATGAAGGTTGGTTATTACTGGCCTGAAATTTTTAATGATTGTGATGCATGGATTAAGAACTGCCAAAAATGTGCTTTCTTCACATGTAAAGAGAAGCTAGCATCCATTCCACTCCACCCCATGTTTGTAAATGAAACATTCATGTAAATTGGGTTGGACTTTAATGGGCTGAATAACTCAAATTAAAGCTTTGGGCAAAGAGAATCCTTATAGCCATAGATTATTTCACCAAGTGGATGAAGGTAGTTGCACTCAAGGAGGCAAATGAGGCCAGCATCTTGGATTTTTATGAGGGTATTGTAGCTAGATTTGGAATCCCTTCAACTATAATATCAGATAATGCCTTGGATTTTCTTGGGACCAAAATATCTAGATGGGTAGTGAAAAATGGCATCTATTTGAGCACCTCCTCAAATTATTACCCTTGGGTAATGGGTAGGAAGAGTCTACAAAAAAATCTTTTAAGGATTATAAGGAGGACTCTAGATGAGAATCAAAGAACATGGCACACCAAGTTGAAATCATCCTTGTGGGCTGATAGGATTACTCCAAAGAAGTCAACAGGGAACTCTCCTTACAGGTTAGTCTATGGAAGGGAGGCAAGGCTGCCTATATCACTCAAGTTTCCTACATTAGAACTCATGAAGTAGCTAGAGCTATCTGATTTTGAGCCCATGGAAGTGAGGTACGTAGATCTTATGCAGCTAGAGGAGCTAAGAAATCATGCCATGAAGACAATGGAAAAATACCAAGCTCAAATCAAGATGAGATTTGACAGGAAGGAAAGAAACAGAATATTCCAAGAAGGAGACTTGGTCCTAAAATGGGATGTAGATAGGGAAAAACTAGGAAGGCACTCTAAGTTTTATGTAATATGGAGTGTCCCTTATATGATTTAAGGCTATAAAGAAAACAATGCTTTTCACCTATAAGGGTTTGACGAAGAAGAACTACGATTCAAGTCAATGGAATCTATCTCAAGAATTTTTATTGAGTGAAATATACTTCTTGTACATATTAGTTTAAGATTTGTAATTCCTATAAGTGATTTGAGTGAAAATAATGCTTTGAGTGAAAACAATGCTTTGAGTGCTTTTGTAATAAGTGTTTATGTACTCTTTGCTTATTATATTTGGAATGTGTATTATCTTTTCTATTTGTACATAGTTATTCTCTTGTTTTTATTTCACTTTCTAGTTTCAGGAAAATTTTGGTGAAAAAAATTAGCCTTCAATCCATGATTTATTTTGAAATGAAAATCCCTTAGTGTTCGAGAAGATGGAATATAGATTTTAAAATGACGGGCTATTTCAGCATTGAATATGACTCTATTGTCGATGGATCCCCTAAGGTTACTTGGCATTCCGAGACTAGCAAGAAGATCATCCATGAAGTTGTCAATTGTTATCGATTTTTTCACCCCCTATGAAATGGAAATTTAATAGGTCAGAACATCGACAGTTGATGGAAAAAGAGAAATTATTTTATAGTTTGTAGTGTAGCTCGTGTTCTAGCTCAATCAAGTTGGTATTAAATCGTGGTGAGCTAGCAACCCATAGTGAATATTGGAGTTGAAAATCGAGCTTATTCAAAAATTGGTCAAGTTTGAGGAAGAGTCGGATAGGTTGGTCGGGTAGGTGTGTCATCCGAGTTCGACGACATATGGTTAGATGCTTAGATTGGATGGGTGAGAGCTAGATGGACAGGTGTGTTAGCTTAGTTGGACATGTAGGTAAGAATCTTGATAGGTTAGTCGAGATGGATGGACGCCATCCAACCCCCTCAGGTTAGAAAGTGTGCTAGTTAGTAGGCGGTGTGGCGTATAGAAAGGGATGGATGACATGGGTTGGTTAGCTCAGTTGGATGGGAGACGGGTTGAATGGTTTCTAACCCTTGAGTACGAAGATGGTTCATTGGCTAGGTGTGTTGGAATTTTTTTATGGATCGTAAGATTAATGACATACAAAGAGGTTGGTCAACATACATAGATGTCATCCAACCCCTTGGGGGTAGACAACCAACATAGATGGATGATCCGATTATACAACCTAGTTGTTCACTTTCGTCCGTTCATCTGCTGCAAGGATGGTTGGGTAGGATGGACCATGATGTGAAGATGGATGACTCATGGGTTGGTCTTATGATAAGAAGCATGTAAGGTAGAAAGGTTAGATGTCATCCAAACCTAATGAAGTTAGAAGAAAATCATGTTTGATGACCTACTCACAAGTGTATGGATCATGGTTAGATGGTCATTTAACCCAAATATGTAGAGGAACTCACGTGTTAGGAAATTTTCTCAAAGAGAATGGATGATTTTTAACCCAACGTGGTTAGATGACCCGCAAGATGGAAGAGTTACACGCCGATGAGGGTAGGTGAATGAATGATATCCTAACAACTAGATTAATGAGGCATGGCACCCATGACCACCCTTGTAGGAAACATACAAAAATGAATGGTTTCCCATACCTCTTTAATGTATCTTGTTGGTTGGTGACCCAAATTTGTTATATATTATAAAATCTACTTCATTTTGGGGGATTTTCCTAAAAGCAAAGGAACTCTGTCAAATTTTATCCGAGCTATTGTGAACTACGTAACTCAAATTTGGGCTTATTTTAAAGTATTTTTTCCTTGTGCTTATATTATAATGGATTGTGCATGTTTATGAGAAATAAAATTCATTTTTTGTGGCCATTTATCCTCTCACTTGTATGAAATTGCATATTTTTCCTTCCATTATATTTGCAAGTATATTGTTCATGTATCTATCTCTTTACAGAGTCTGTAGTTTGTTGTGATTTATGAATATAGGGAATTGAATATTGTCTTGGATTGTGGCGCTTCTACTAGCCCTCTCCTACTTTGTTTTCTCTCCACATTTGACTCACTTGAATTGTCTCACCCTTTCTTGGTGCATCACATTCACTTATAGTAGTTTTATTTTATGCATCTTTCTATCCTCGTCTCCTTGGAAAGAATTAGGATAGGATTAGTTTAGGTCGCCATTCTCTACACTTTGGAGAAGTTAGCACTAGGTTAGGAGAAGAATCTGACTTTCTCCGAAGGATTATCCTACTTGCAACATCCCACACTACAGGATAATCCCATGTTATGCGGTTTAGACTCATTTCCAAACACATAGATCAAAAGCTATCAGGGGTGTTGTGATTTTGACATAACACAACTATCTTAAATACACAACTCTCCAAAAAATCTAGAAAGGCATAAAAAATCCTCCTCATAAATGGCACTTTCTACAAAAATCCTTCAACACTTCATTACATCAAAAGCCTCCCCCTTGCTTGAAAGGCATGGAATAAATAGAAAAAAGAAGTGGATATGAGCTCATTTATGTTATGAATTCAGTTCCCTCAAACTTCACCAATCAATCATGTTAAATAAAAACTCCAATGCTACGAGCTATTCCTAGCATGCATGAGGGAATAGGACAAAAATAAACTAAAAGAAATCTATTTTTGGACTATGTGAACTACTAGAGGACTTGTAGAATTAAATTAGAATCTTCAACCCGCCTTCGAATGGTATGGAGTTTTTGCATACTCTAAGTTATTTTGGAGTATTCAAGATATAGAAATTTGTCATTATTTGTAAAATTCTATTTTTGTCGTTATGTGGGCACATGCATATTTTGGATAATAAATGGCTTTGACTTTATCTAGATTTTGTAATTGATTAACTTGAGTAGAAAAAATGCATGTCGATGCGTAAATCACGATAGTCTTATTTCTTCACTAGCTAGACACATGCAAAAGCTCTTTAACTTTGGAGATAATGTTCACGATGGTTAATTTTGTCTTAGTCACCCTTCGAACCTAGCGTAGAAAAAACTAATAATAAACCACATGATCCTTAGTTTCTTTGATCCAAGCAATTATATTACTTACTTTCCAATGCCAATAATGCAAATAAAACACTTAGGTGGGTAACTAAGAAATTTACAATGGTTGGGTATAACTCGAGCTAGGAAACTCGAAACACTCATTGAGTTAGGGCTATGAACCTAAAGTGTGTTTCAATTTTTAATTTATTTTTTGAATCTATTGGAAAACTCTAAAACCCTTGGTGGTTGAGGAACTTTATGACAATGCATGTCCTCCATGAAAGTGTTGGGCATGTTCTAGAAAACTCTTGTGAAAAGAAGTCTGCAAAAAAATTATTTCTTGCTGCTATGATAGAGCTTTGAGATATTTTAATTTAAAGATCTACTTCCCACATTCTTCAAACATGGTCACCAATGTGAGGAACTCGAGCTTGCATCAAATTTCTTGCATGGACATGTACTCGAATCTATTTGAAGGTAAGAAAAAAATCTTTCATATTTCATTACTTGATCTAGGTGTTTGTATTTACCATACTTTCGACATGTTTTGAATATTGGGTTTTCTTGCTTGAGTTTCAATCAGGGTTTTCCATCTCGTAGAGTTGTTTAGCTACTTCATGGTGAATAATAATTTTAAATTTCACATAGATCTAAGTTGTTTTGTAATAAGACCCGAGTTTTCCTACCAAATATGTATTTTCTCTCATTTCTCAAAAGGAAACCATTTTATTTCTTAGGAATGGTTTCTTCTTTTGTATCTTGTCGAGAGCTCAATTGTAATTTGATTTTGCATTACCAAGCACTTTTAAATATTTGAAGCTATATTTTTAAGATGCATTTCATATTTCAGGTCTCCTTATTTTTTAAATTTGTGCTTCAATTATATTTTGACCTAGGTGTTCGTGCTCAATTTAATCTTGCCTCGTTTGTTCTTAAAATTCTTCAATATGTGGGTTGTTGCGTATTTTCTATTTCCCCGAATGGATGCGTGAAAGGTTTTATTCATTTGTATGTTGTTGAAGATCCTTCTCCATGGTTGTGGATCACATTTGGGCCTTGTATCATTTCCAAATTCTTTGTCCTTAAAGAAAAATTCAATTTTAGGTGTAAATGGTGATTTCCCTACATTTTACGGTTTGATGGGCATGTTTTCCCCATCAAATTATATCTCGATTCTTCAGCTACGTGGTCTCTTTTGATTGGATGAGGCACATTGGGTCTATGTTATAACTTGTAACTTTTTCTATGTTTTCAAAAAGATCAATTTGGCCCTGCGGCCCCATTGAGTTCTGATTGGCCGGTCAAATTTATAAAGGCAGAGCAAATTTCTCTTTTTTTCCCTGAAGGTGTATACACATTCATTTTAATTGGTTGCAGCCGGAGGGTCTTTTTGGTGAAATTTGCCACTTTGGTCACATTTGTAAAAAATACCAAATTAGCCCCGTGGCCCCGATAGTCTCTGATTGGCTATTCAGCAAATATGAAGTGGCGGGAAAAAGTCTTACTTTGACCCCGAAGATGGACATGTGGCAATTTTTCAAGTTACAAGTGGGAAGGTGGGTCGGCGGAACATTTTGAAGTTTTTTGCCTCTTTGTATGAGGGAGAAAAGTTATGAAATAACCTGCAACTCTGTTGGGGCCCACATCAAAAGTTACAAGCAAGAAGGCAGGTCGGTGGAGGAAAATTGGAAATTTTGCCTTTTTGTTAAACAGGGTAAAATTGTAAAAATGAGCCGCGACTCCATTAATGGCGCAAATTAAGCCACGTGTCGAGCCTGAATTTCAAAGGAGGAGGGGCGAGGAAAAATGTGAAAATTATGCATTTTGTCCATAAGTTATAAAATGCATTAGTCAACCTCGAGCCTACTTCAAATCAAATTTTTCCACGTGGACGACTGTAATCTAAAGTTGAGAAAGGGAAAAATCAATGGTTGTTGTGTATTGCATCTAATTTTACCACCATTTTTTATCCAACACTCCAGGAGATGCGAATACACATTTTTTTTCATCATTTTTGATGAAATTCCTTGTCATTTTTGTCTGCAAGTGCAATTGAATGGATTTAGAGCATAATTTGTAAGTCTAAGGAATGTAAAGGTTGATTTTTTTAATTTGGAATTTCTCGAAACTTGTAAAAATGTGAATTACTAGAGAAGATGGATGCATAGCAAAGTTGTAGAGGAAATAATGGGAAAAGGATAAAATGATGGAAGTTGCATGTGTTTCACACAGAATGTTTCCGTTCCTGGAATAGAGTTACTTCTATCCTTTCATTCTTTCGAGAAATAGATAAGGGTTAGGGCTAGGAGGAATACCTGTTGAATGTTGAGAGGGTGTGCGCATACCGTAGAGAGAGATCACATCGATTGCGAAGAACTCCTTTTTATGCAGGAAGGACTACTGCAAGTAAAAATATAAGACCACCAGATTTTAGTTAGATAATAAATGAGGGAACTGCCTTGGGCCCAGGAAATATTAGAATTCCTTTCGAAGGTGGTCAGTTCCCCTTTTAATATGAATTAACACAAATGATAATAAAGAAGCTATTGCGAAATCATGATTTAGGTACCTCGTTACCAAGCAATAGAGACTAAACTACCGATAATAAAACGTCATGTTGTTTGTTTGGTCAATGGCCATTGATACGTTCAGGTCAAGTTACAGGGATAAACCAGACTGGATCTGAGGTTGTTAGGAGACAAATAGGTGAGAGGAAGGTTTTGGGTATAAGTCACAGTGACCGATGTCGGTCACTGGATAACCGACCGTGGTTAGAGAACCATTGCTAGTAGGGGATAACCGACACCGGTAGGGTCAGTAATCTAGGCACTTCTAGATAGAGGTTGGTTGTAGGGTGATTGTGGGGTTATTAAGACTGGTGGATGGCTGAGGGGAATAGTGAGATGATGGGGAAGACTCAGAGTGTGATAAAACTGTCTTTTGGGCAATATAAGGATGTATGGATGAAGGTTAAGTGCAGGGTGATGGCAGGTGGTAGATCTAGGAGTGAGCTTATAATTACTATCAATCAAAAGGCTCAGAAAGAAATGGTGCTTAGAAAATCATACATTAAAACCAGACACACTACTTACTCATCCTTGATGAAAAGTAAAAAATATGTCATAAAAATGGTACCAGAGACTATTAGCTTCGTGTCCAAGGAATGTGGTTTATAATTTTTACTAATAGTAGGCTTTAAGACACTTTTTCCGGGATGATCTTTAGTATTGGTGATAAAACTTATACCATCCCAACCGTGGTGAAATTAAGTTCTATCTATTTTTTTATGAAGTTATGGCGATCTTTTTTCTTTATGTTTTCAATGCTTAAAATATTACTCAAAAAAATACAAAATAAAATCCATCCCAAGATAGATAGTGGCATATAACTTCTCACCATCAATTTTTGGTGGCATCCAAATTATGCGGCAAACGGAGTATAATCTTATCGGCGTTTTTAAAAAAAAATACCAAGTCATCGATGCTCTTCTCTTTTTACTTCACTTGTCTGATTCATATCTAATTTTGAGCTAATAATCCCTAAAAGTGATAGTTGAATCATTTTTTGTCCAAATGAATTCCCGATGAAGATTCCGAAGATTCAGTGTCAAGGAATGTTTTTGGTTGATCTGGTATTGGATAATGAGGTCATTTACTTTTCCAAGGAACGAGGTGATAACAATCCAAAGGTGGCTCGGTGGTCTCTGCTTCGTGAAGTTCAAATCATTTTCCGGAATTCCCGATGGTTTTTGTAGGAGGTCATTTACGATGTCGGTTAAGTCAAATGTGGGCTATTTTTATTAAAAAATAGCCAAATTTCCCTCCTTTTCTCCCGAGAGATTAGTTGTGGGCTTGGTCAAGTCATTATTAGGTTGGTTTTGGTGCAGGTGAGGGGTAATTAGTCATGGGTGTGGATGTAGACCAAGTTATAGGTCTTAATTAGGTTAGTTTAGGATTAGGGCTAGGTCATGATGAGGTGGCGAAATGAGGTGGCAGGTTTGAAAATGTGGATTTATTAATTATAAGGTAATTAATAAATAATTGTGCAAGGTTTAGGTGGTGAGGTTAGGTTGCGAAATGAGATGTGGGGCACAGGGTGTCGTGAGACACAAATTTGGTGTCTACATTAGCCCCTTGTTGTCGTGTAGCTTGTCTTGTAAAGTTGCTCTGACAATAATAAGAAGTGGTTACTCCCGTTAAGGGTATAGGTAATCCCCCTCAAATCTATCACAGTTGAGGCGACGTGAAATCGGGGATAGGGTTGATAAAGGGTGAATGGTGTTGAGATGATGGTAAGATGGTGGGGTAATTTCAAGGAAGCGGGCGATACGTTGAAATGTAGTAGTGCGACCAGGGTACATGATTTAAAGAGCAAACAAGCAATTCATAGGCAAAGGTCGATAGTTTATCCAAATAAGGGTGATATAATCCTGGTATCCAAGGCATAGGAAGTAGCTCTAGGGGATATAACGGGTAAGGTACAGGAATGTTTAGGCATGTTCGGCAGTACCAAATGGTTGGTTTGGTTGATATAAACGTCACGGTCTTGGTCTAGGAAAAGTTGGTCGACTGATCAAGTCAAGTACCCTAATCATGCTAAAACACGAATAGGTGAGCTTGATTGAACAAAAAGCTACATGATGGGTGGATAAAATTGTAATTTGTGGGTTTTGGGTGAGGTACTTAATTGGTGCGGCCTTGGGTCGGGCCTGATTAAGTGGTTGCGGCCTTGGGTTGGGCCTAATGGTTGGTTGCGGCCTTGGGTCGGGCCGGATTGGGTGGTTGCGGCATTGGGTCGGGCCTGATTGGTGGTTGCGGCCTTGGGTCGGGCCTAATTAAGTGGTTGCGGCCTTGGGTCGGGCGATACGGTGGGTGTAGCCTTGGGTCGGGCCTAATTAGGTGGGTGCGGCCTTGGGTCGGGCCTAATGGTTGGTTGCGGCGTTGGGTCGGGCCTGATTAGGTGGGTGCGGCCTTGGGTCGGGCCTAATGGTTGGTTGCGGCCTTGGGTCGAGGCCAAATGGTTGGATGCGCCTTGGGTCGGGCCTGATTGGTTGGTTGCGGCCTTGGGTCGGGCTTGATTGGTTGGGAGCGGCCTTGGGTCGGGCCTGATTGAGTGGTTGCGGCCTTGGGTCGGGCCTGATTGGTTGGGTGCGGCCTTGGGTGGGCCTGATTGGTTGGTGGCGGGCTTGGGTCGAGCCAAATTGAGGTCAAAATAAGGCTAGTCAGCAAAGCCAGGGGTAGGTGATGGGGGAAAAGTGGAGATTGGTGGCTAAGGGTGGGAGTTATTACACATAACCGATATCGGTTATGTGTAACCGATATCGGTTAGGAGACCGATACCGGTATTCTAGGGCGCAAAATAACCGGTATCGGTTATAGGTCAAAACCTATAAAAAGAAAAATACGGCCTGTCATTGTCACTTTGTGAATTTGAGCGCCCAAATTTGTCTTGTCTGAGGTGTGAAGTGATTTTGTTGAGTTTGTGGGCTGAGGTGGCATTATTTGAGTGGAGGAGTGAGTGATTGGTAGACCCCAGCAAGCAGGAGGTAGAGTTTGATTGGTTGAGGACCCAGCTGAGGAGATTTGGAGCCATGGCTCAGCCAGGAGGAGCGGAGTTATTGGACTAGCTGGACCACCACCACCTATCCCACCATGATGACGTGTAGTTGTACTGGTAGGCTCTGAACTCCGACCTATGTGAATTTAATAAGTTTAACTTAAATGTGGGTTTTGGGTAGGAATTTTTAAATTTAATAAAATAATGAATGAATGGAAGTAATATGTAAAATGGAGTGGGTAGGTAGGCTAGTGAGGCCAAAACGCAGGGTGGGTAGGTTTTTAGGGGTTTGCTGTGGGTAAAAGGGGAGAAATAGGGAAAAAGTGGTTTTGCGGGCGTTTTGGGTTCGGCCCATTGCAATCGGAGTGTGACCGATGTCGATCACTGTGCAGCCGGCATTGTCACATAAATTGTTTGTATATATTGTTTGGGTGAAGACCGGCGTTGGTACACATAATTGGCTTGGGGGGACCGATGGCGGTCGAGGGTGACCGGTACCGGTCAGCATGAATAGGAGTTATGGTTTTTTTTTGTTAGAATTTTGTCGTGTTGTTTTGTTTGTTTGTTTGGGGGTGAAGGGGGAGGGAGTAGAGTTGATAGGAAACGTGATTGGGGTGGGGAAATGGGGTTGTTGGGGGCTGGTTTGGGTAGGATAGATTAGGTGTTGGGTATGAAGTAGAAGGTGTTAAATTGGCGGGGGTATAATTAGATGACTAGAGTAGATCTTAAGTGGGTATAGAGAGTTAAGGTAGTTGTTATTGTAAAGGGTAGTCCTGATGAAGTGTGTTGTTTTGCGAGCACGCGGCACTTACGATGCGGGATCGGATGCCCCGCTATTAAGGCGAATGTGGCCACATATGTCCATAGCACGAGTGGGGCATCATGCGAGAGGTTGGACTCGGTGGAGTCCAGCGGTATAGGGCCGTGGATAGGGACCAGGCACGATGGTTTCCCTCATCGAGAGATGGGATCCGGTAACCAATGTCTTCCATCTCCTTACTGGAGAGATGATGATTACTTTGGAGGATTTATATCGCATCCTGAGATTGCCAATCGTAGGTGAGGCAGTGTTCCAGGTGGATGCGAGAGACCGTGATTGATAGCATCCTACATGTATTCGCGGATGAAGCCCCATTGTTGAGCTATCACAGCATGAGCATTGCCTATGGCGACATGTATCGTGCACACCGACAAGAGACATGGCTTGCCATGTTGATGATGATAGGTATCACATGCTTCGCTCTCCCGGACTTAGAGGGAGGCTGCTTCCCATGGGCTTTGATGGGGGTGTTGCACGAGATGGTAGAGGAGCATACATGCTTATGCCTGGGCACCAGTGTATGCGTGTGCAACTATACGAGAGAGATGTGGGGTTATCGCGAGATGAGGAGATTTGGTATTTACTCTACATTTTTGTTACATTGCTAGGCATACGAGAACATCATTTGTATACGACCAGTAGGGCTGCCCCAGTAGCCAGGGCCACAGATTGTCTATAGATATGGATTTCAGAGGTGGTTTGGAGTCATGGGCCAGCCACGAGCGGTGCTCACAGGACGGGATGTGGCCTACTACCATCATATGCTAGAGGGCTTGACCACCCTGGACATTATATGGAGGCCCTACGAGAGGCCATCAGCCACGAGGAGGCCCAGCTTGCACGATGTGCTAGATCCAGTATAGTTTCTCGATAGTTGCATGGAGGCCCGAAGAGTATGAGCGGATACCCCTAGAGAGGGTACAACGACAGTTGGGCTTGAGACAGGATGAGCCACCTCCCTTCTCACAGTACCGGAGGGATGATGTAGAGGCCCCACAGGCCAGGCACCATAGCCCGTTGACCCAGTTGGGTAGCGAGAGAGGCTGGCGGATGATACAAATGGATGATCTTTAGAGTGACAGGGGCCTTTTTGGTTTGGTGGGCAGGAGAGAGCAGCTAGGAGAGCACAACCCGCACAGCCAGATTTGGCAGCTATTATAGCAAAGAGAGGCCGGCTCATAGGGCAGTGCATTTGTTACGAGGGCGACTTGCTGCTGCACGTGCACAGTCTGGGGTGCTACTGAGGCGGTTAACCCAGCACGAGCTCAAGCACAGAGCACCGCCGCCAATGCGTACGAGCTCTAGTATAGCCATAGGCACAGGCACCACCACCGTACGAGGCGTAGGTATAGGTACCGCCACAGGCACCGAGTGTACCGGTAGGACAGGGGCCACTACTAGTAGGAGTCGGGGGACTAGCCCCAGCAACCACCGTGGCACGGGCCCGCTATATGGAGGCGAGAGCAGAGGCCCGGTATTATCAGGATGTCCTTGATGGTACCGGGGCTGACTATCAGCCATATGTGGCACACAGAGCCGAGACATCTCAGAGCCAGAGATCCCAAGGAGGTGCAGCCACAATCGGTGGAGTGCATTACGGGGAGGAGGCGAGAGCCGGTGTAGGACTAGCGGGGAGAGGGGCTGAGGGTGGTGGGGAGAGCTGAGACATCCCTGGAGTGGAGATGGGTTTTGGATATTAGATATAGACACCGGTCTGCGAACCGGTCATGTATATAGAGGCCTGTGTGCCCACATGTGATTTATTTATTCATTCTTGTTGTATATACCGGCCTGCGAGCCGAGTACAGGTTGTATAGTTGATACCGGTGTCCGAGCCGAGTATATTTTTGACTTGAGAGACCTGCCTGCGAGCTGAGTTGAGATTTTGACAGGGATAGCGGCCTGCATGCCGGCTTTGTATTATTTTGAGCTCACAGAGGCCCCCATGCAGGGGAAGTTGTATATTGAAACATTGATATATATATAGATGATGATTTTGATCCACATGGTGTGTATAAAAATGTTTTATGTGTTTTGTCGATGGTTTTTGAAATTGAATGTATATAGATGATGAGTTTGATGAAATTGTGATGATATATATGTGTTGATGTGATTCTGATGACAAATATTGATAATGATGTCGTTATGCAGGAAAAAGAGGTGGGCGCTACCAAAAATTTGCAAAAAACGAAGAAAAAGCCTAGGTTTAAGCGAAAGGAGACATGTGACCGATATCGGTTAGCTAACCGATGTCGGTAGATATATGACCGATACCGGTTAAGTAACCGATATCGGTTATGCTAAAACAAGCTTTTCTAAAAATAGAAAAGCTTGGGAGACAACTTGAGTTCTTATTTTTAGAGGCATGCAATAAGTTAAATACGAGGATGCGACGCTGTTTGACGACTGATACAAATAATTGCATGGGAGAATTGAGTGATAAGGAGGAAAGAGACAGGTAAAGTGATTGTGGGCTGAGATTAAGAAGGCAGAAAGGTAAGTTATATTGAAGAGGGTGGTGAACATGGCTGGACAAGGAGAAGCATCCAGCAGGCAGAGACGAGAGGGAAGACAGGTTCCACCGCAAGCTGCTGCGTCCCAAGAGGTAAACTGTTTGGTTGTAATTTTAATTCTTGCATGTTTTATGAATAGGATGAGAGAAGGTAAGTGGATAGAGATGAGAAAGAAAAGGTGATAGGTAAGGGTTTGGGATGGGGTGAGTGTTAGGGGTAGGTAAGCGGGGGTTTCGCGTATGTTTGTAGGTATAGAGAGGAGTAAACGAGAAAAATAATTATCGTAGGGGATGTTTTTAAGCAGGCTGTATATGTTTGACAGTGACTAGTATCGTTTAGAGATAACCGGTATCGGTTAGGTAACCGGTATCGGTTATGTATAACCGATATCGGTTACTGTATGAAATTCCAGAATGTGAGAAAAAAACACTTTGGGATTTGATTTATTGAATGGTTTGTTTGTTGATTTGATGTATGCAGGCAGAGGCAGGGTTGAGGATGAATGATAGTGTGCCAACTTTGTTGTCATGAGTCCGAGCGGATGTAACACCAGCTGAATGGGCATTGATAAACCATGTGGGGTTAAGTGGAATCCTGCTATTATTCACGAATTGCACACAATCATGCTATGTTGTAGGTGTTGATTGAGAGGTGGAATCCGGAAAAGAATACCTTCTATCTGCCAATAGGGGAGATGACAGTGACGTTGGAAGATGTGTTTAGAATTTTGAGGCTCCCAATTACAGGAAGACCAGTGTATCAGGCATTGCCTAGCACGGCGCGGGGAGCGATAACAATAGTATTTGGTTCAGCTACACGAGATTTGACACAGCGAGGTTTGACATTCACTTATGGTACAATGTATGCAACACACCCTGAGGAAACAAGGTTGGTAGTGGTATTAATGATAGCGGTGGGGTATTATGCATTACCGAGGGTGGATGGGGGAAGATTTCCAAAAGCATTGATGTGTATTATTTGGGAAATGATAGAAAGGAGCGTGACTTTCACATGGGCACCCGCATATCTGGCGGAGCTATACAGGGGTTTATGGGCTGCAAGCAAAATCACAGGATGACACTGGATTGTGCATACTTATTACATTGTTGGGCCTATGAGCACATTGTGTGTGTGACCAATAGGCTAACCAATCCGAGAAAGAGGCGAGTGTAGAGGTTGGGATTCGAGACGATGGGTCCAGACAGAACAAGAGGTGAGATCCCAGGCCGTGATAGATGACATCAAGTATTATAGGCAGGTATGGGAGATGGTGACGATTACGGATATTTTGGAGGCCTTACGGGAACTATATGGTGACAGAGAACATAGTTGAGGAGTTGAGGGGTGTAGAGTGATTGAGGTGGATCGCAGGGCATAGACCAGGTGAGTACGAGAGGATTCCTCTAGATCGCGTGCGGTGACAATTTAGATTTGTTTAGGATATACCTATGGCTTATAGACCATACATGAGGATCGATGCCGAGGCATTATTCTCACCTCCCGTCTCGACACCTCCGAAAGGGCGAGAAGAGATAGCGGCCGATCACGGGGGGTAATGGATGCGGGAGTGAGAGGCTTATAGATTGTGGTGGGTAGCGAGTTACGAGATGTACATGAGAGGGCGATCGTCCGATATAGTTGTGATTACAGCGGAGAGAGACCGCTGCGAGAATTTGGTTCACTGCTTCAAACACGAGTGAATGAGACAATGGGATTGTTAGAGGTTTTGCGATTCACGAGTGGAGAGACTAGAGGCAAGATTCCTCCACGCGAGAGGACGTATTCATATGTTACAGGAGATGTTGGCGGATCAGTGGGAGGAACCAATAGCAGTGGCACCTTTGAGGATGGAGAGGCCAAGTGAGTGGCATCGACGATCACGATCACCACCTGATTCGGGAGGAGGCGCAAGGGTCTAAGTGAATTTCATAGGAGTATAAGAATAAATAAGGATGCCGACCTGCGCGTCGATGATAGAGAAGATGTATTTGTTTAAAATAAAACTAAATATGTATGTTGATTTGAGTTATGATAATAATAAGAATGGTTGTGTTTTGAATGTTTTGTTTTAAAAAAAAGATAAAGATGAATGTTATCAAATAGAAATACACAAAAATATTTATATTTACAACACATGATAGGTTATGGTAGGGGATGGTCGAGCTAACCTTGGGAGACCCCATGTCTCCTAAGTGCTGCCTACATAGCCCATTGCACAAAGCAAGGAGGGGCCTCAGACCGATGTAGTTCTCCCTTAGGATCAGGGAGAGGTGAATTCAGGTAATTTGGTTAGGGTTAGGCAATTTGTTGTTGGTGTTGGTAAGGGACTGGCGATGTTGGTGTAGGTATAGGTGAAACGAAAGTTAGCTTACTCAAGTAGTAGGGAATCGTGTCCTGATTAAGGTCAACACACAATCCTAGATTCGAGTAAAAGAGGTAAAAGGTGTCCCGTAGTTGAGAAGAGCTAAACAAACCACATATTAACATAGGATGAGCTTGAATCCCTAGGTGCCTTGCATAGGCGAGAAGTCGATAGGTGAAAAGAGTTGTATAATCACAATATATCGGATATACGTCACGTCCCTTGAGTTTTGTTGTTTTGACGAATGGTGAGGTGAGGTGGTTGATATAGTTGGGGTGCAGAGAACTTGTTATAAGGTGATTATTTTGACGAAAGAGAACCAAACCTAAATAGACAAGTCCATGACTCAAAAGTGCTTTGGAATCTTTGCTTTTTACTTTTACGGATATAGGCGATCGATGCGGGAAGTCTACATGGGATATATATTTTGTTGTTCTTGAGGTCTTCATGAAGCTGATCAATGTGAGAAGCTTCTAATAAAGGATGACTTTGTATAGCTGTCCTTCAAGGGAGCAGTCTATTTATAGTAGCAAATGTGTCTTTTGTGTATAGCTGTCCTTCGGGGGAGCAGTCTATTTATAATAGCCGATGTGGCTTTGCACATAGCTATCCTTCGAGGGAGCAGTCTATGTATAACTTAGAGGTCTAGATGTCCGTTTGGCATGAAGCATCTAGTTTTGAAGGAAGTTTGACTCAAGAATATCCCATAAGCGTATAATTGAGAACGTGTTATTTTGATATTTTGAAGTCATGGACTAGACTAATAAGGGGAAGGCATCTTTAAGGGGAGGTGATGACCAAACCATGTGAGCTTGATTCTATTTTGAGATGCATGAAACAAAGTGTATGAGGTGGTAAATGAGCTCAAGGGATGAGCGCAAGGTAGATAAGAAGTGATATAACACTAAATTCAATAGTAGAATGGTCGAAGATGCAAGGCATTAAGGGGTTTAGGCTCAGGTTTACCATTAAGTGAAGCTAAACGATAAGTGCCTGATCCATAAGTGTGAGTGATAATGTAAGGCCCAATCCAATTTGGAGCAAATTTTCCATGTTTGCTTTTTTCTAGTTTGGTTACATGTTGATTCTATTTGAGGACAAGATCACCAACCTTAAAGGTATGCTCATGAAGTCACTTATCATAAGAATGCTTGATGCGCTTTTGATAGATTTGAAGGTGGTCAAGACCTGTAAGACGACGCTCATCAAGAAGCTCCAATTGGGCTAACCGCTCTTGGCGGAAATCATCATTGGTGAGAATATCCTGAAGAGATATTCTTAGGGAGGGTATTTGTATTTCAAGAGGCAAGATAGCCTCGGTACCATATACCAAAGAAAATGGGGTGGCATTAGTGGAGGTACGAATGCTAGTACGATAAGCCCAAAGGGAAAAGGGGATGTGATCAGGCCAATTGTTTCCAGAATCATTAACAACTTTCATGAGAATTTTGGTTAAGGTTTTGTTAGAAGATTCGGCTTGACCATTTGCTTGTGGATAGTAAGGTGATGAGAAGCTAAGTTTGATACCAAAGTTGTCACAAAGGTCTTGTAACAACTTATTTTTGAAATATTTTCCATTATCTGTTATCAGGCGATGAGGAACGCCAAAACGACAGATAATGTGATGGTTAATGAATTCTACGATTTTTTCTTTTTTGGTTGAAATGAGTGGAATGGCTTCCACCCATTTAGTGTAATATTTGGTTGCTGTGATTATCCAATGGTGACGTTGCGAAGAGGCGGGTGAATCTCACCAATAAGGTCTAAACCCCATTGTGAGAAAGGCCAAAGATCTCGTGCGACCTGTAGTGGATGGCTAGGAGTATGTTGAAGATTGGCATGTTGTTGACACATAACACAACGCTTAACATATTCGTAGCAGTCGTTATTAAGAGTAGGCCAATAATAGCCTAGGCGAAGGATCCATTTGGCCACGGCAAGGCCACTAAAATGTCCACCACAAATACCATCATGGACTTGTTGGATGGTATAGGTGACCTCCGTGCTGGTTAGACATCGAAGGAGGATGCCATCAAAGCCACGTTTATAGAGGAGTCCCCCCATGACGACATAACAAGAAACACTTTTAAGAAAAGCACGT
This sequence comes from Taxus wallichiana var. yunnanensis, assembly GCA_018340775.1. NCBI lineage: Eukaryota > Viridiplantae > Streptophyta > Pinopsida > Cupressales > Taxaceae > Taxus > Taxus wallichiana. The sequence goes on from CM031234.1 coordinate 675,337,779, forward strand.
TTTCCGTTACTAGTAAGGTCAGGTGGGAGAACAGAGGTTGTAAGGTAGTCGTAAAATTGGTGATACCAGGTATCCTGTGAATTAGCAGACACATTATTTATCATACAAACCTCTGGGGCTGAGTAAGATGGGGCAAAAGTTGTTGGACCAAGACAAATATGTCAGAGTCAGTTGGTGAGGCAGGAATTTGTGAGGCTAAGCAAGCCATAGTATCCGTAAATTTGTTAGTTGAGTGGGGAATGGTTTGGATAGAATAATGAGTAAATAAGGTCAAAAGTGAATCTACGTAATGTTTTTACTTTTGAAGTTCCTCATTTTTACATTGGTAGATGCCCATAACTTTATTGACTACCAATTGAGAGTCTCTGAAAATATTAATAGATTTTACACCTAAGTGTAACGCAACCTGGAGACCCAAAACAAGGGCCTCGTATTCCGCTGTATTATTAGTGCAGGGGAAATCGAGCGAAATGAAAGAGGCATAGGTTCAGCATCAAGAGGAATGAGAACAACACTGGCCCCTCCACCATGCTGGCATTTGGATCCATCGAAGAAGAGGGTCATTGGATACGACTCCTCACTGAGTGAAAGAGTGGCGATGAGTTTGTCAGGGAAAGTAAAATTGGTAAATTGTTCCCCGAGTAAAGGGGCTTCTGCTAGTTGGTTTGTGATAGTTTGTCCTTTAACTGATTTCTGGTGTACAAACTCTAGGTCGAGGTCGGTGAGGAGCATAAGCCATCGGGTGATGCGTTGGTTTAGATGAGGTTTGGTGTACATATAATGGATGGGGTCCGCTTTGGTGATGACGAAAGTTTTGTGATTCAGAAGGTAATGTCAAATTTTGGTGGCCACGAATGATAGGGCTAGGCACAACTTTTCTACATGTGTATACCTAGTCTCATAATCCACAAGAGTATGACTTATGTAATAAACGGCTTGTTCTCGATGCTCGGAGTCATGATGTGCGAGCATGGCTCCTATAGCATGGTCGGTGGTGGAAAGGTAAAGGTAGAAAGGGTGATCGTCCTGAGGTGGGATAAGCACGGGTGACTGCAAGAGATAGGCTTTAAGAGCCTCAAAGGCTTGGTGGCACTCTTCGCTCCATTGAAAGACAATGTCCTTTTTAAGGAGATGATGGAAAGGTTGACATCGATCCGAGAGTTGTGAGATGAAATGCCAGATAGATTGGAGTTTGCCCTGCACACTACGTAATTGTTTGAGGTTAGTGGGTGGGGGAATTTCTAGGATAGCTTTGAATTTAGATGGATTGACCTCGATGCCACGTAAAGAGATAATGAAACCAAGGAGTTGTTATCCAAAATTCACCCCTCAAGGTAATTTTGATAACATGCATCAAATTCTTTAGTCTCAAGCAAATAGATTGATTCAGGGCCCGAAATCATGTTTTTGGGGCCCCCTCGGCTTCCTTCTAACTCTCCTATCCAAGAAGAAAACCCAACGAGTTAGAAAAGGTGAAAAAATTGCAAAAAACCAAGCTTGGGGCCGAAAAATGAAGAAAATCGGCTAAGTCCTAGTCCAGGCAGTCTGTGGGACAGGTTGGGATGTTGGGACACGAATCGGCCGAAAATCCGCCAGGCGGTCTGCGCAGCATTTGGGATAGTTGGGACATCAGGACGCGCAGACGTGAAAAGGTGAACCGGCCGAAAATTGGAAAAAATCGACTAAGTGTTGTTTTCGCACAGTTTGGGACAGCCGGGCCAAAGGTACGCGCGGGACACAAGGGACGCGAAAATCTAAACCGGCCGAGAGAAAAAATTGTCAAGTTTGGGACATCTGGGACAAAAGTACACAGAGGACGTGAACCGGCTGATTCGGCCGAAACATGAGACTTTCGTCCAAGGAAGTTTGGGACATCCGGCCAAAGGTACGCGCGGGACGTGAAAAGCCAAAGCGGCCGAAGGCAAAGAAGAAAAGTCAACGTCGACCCATGAAACTTCAAATAGCCATAACTTTTGACTCTGAGCTCTGATTTTCACAAAGTTAGACTTTCCGGAACGAGCACGGCGTCGATTAATGGTCATTCCCATCAAATGATAGAAAATGCCTGCTAGATCCAAAATAGCTACCCGCACTCAGAAGGCCATAACTTATGCATTTCTCAACAAAATCACACAAAATTGGTACCGTTGGAATCATGGCTCCGAGCCTGACACACAGAAATCAATAAATTATAGATTTGGTGAGAGCTCAATGGATATTTTTTATAAAACATTTCCGAGTTCATAATAGTGTTTCATTTGGTGGTTGGGAGTGCAATTAAGAGGCATGGTCATCATTCTTTCTCTACTGCAGCACATGGGATAGTATGGGGAGCCTTTTACAAGTAATATATAATCATTTTACTCCATTTAATGCCTCTTACAGGTGGTTAAAGGACAGATTTCGGGATTTCCATTTTCCCTTATCTTTTCCTTCTCATTTTTCTATAAATTGGAGTGTTGGGCTCATTGTAAGAGAGAGGTAGTTCTTTGTAGCAAAGCTCTGTCAAAATTGCTTTGTGAAGCCAATGTGCTACAGGCCCTTGTAGTGGACTCCTTGCATGGTGATCTAGGGTCTTATCTTGTAATAGATTGAACTGTGCATATCATGGAGCAATAAAATATCAGTTTGTGGATGTATCTTCCCCTGCTGTGTTTTCTTGCATTCTTCTTACCCCTTTAATCTTTCTACAAGAATATTGTGTCTATTATTATGTTCTTGCAGGGATTCATTATCATTGTGTATGCTTGGGATATTGTTGTGAATGCATTTTGCTAGATTATGGAGAATTTTCATCACCTCTTCTAGTGTTCACTTTGCCTCTGTATTTCACACATTTGGAGACTACTCTCACACCCTCCTTTTAAATGTATCACCGCTTTAGTGTAGGCTTTCATTTTATGCATTCTCTCTCCCTGGTCCCTTGGAAATTTAGATTAGATTAGTTAGTTTCCCCTGCATTAGAGTAGATTGTGGCAGGTAGTTTAGGAGCAAGGACCAGCTTTCTCTGGAGGTCTATCTCAAGTAGCAAGTCCCACAACTTGGAGATAGTACCCATGTTATCCAATCACACCGTGAGTTCAAGTATTGCACTTGTATAAACACAAGGGTGCTTTGTGATTTGGTGATAATAGGAGTTTTCCCGAAAGGACACCAAAGACACATTTCTTTGGTTTAAGACAAACACGATATTATAACAGGTGATCAAAAATAATGGTTAAAACATCGAGATGTTCACTTTGTGATGTTTAGATTTTGCAAGGAGATCATCGACATAATCCTCCCGATAGTGTGCATAATGTCATGAAAAATGTAAGTCATAGCCCACCGATAGGTCGCACCAAAGATTCTTAAGGCGAAACGGCATGACATGATAGCGAAGGTTCCCAAGGAGATATGAAGGTAGTTTTATGTTGATCGGTCGGGGCTACCAAAATTTGATTGTATCCCGAGAAGCCATCCATGAGGGAAAGCATCTCATGGCCCATAGTGAGATCAACAAGTTGATCAATACTTGGGAGGGGGAAGTCATCCTTTGGGCAAGTGAGGTTAAGGTCCCGAAATCTGTACATATCCGAAGTCCCCCCGTTGCTTTAGTAACAGGTACGATGTTAGAAATCCATTGAGGATAGTCGATAGGTAAGATGAAGGAAACAAAAAGGAGTCATTAAAGCTCTTCTTTGACCAAGAGGGCAATGCGTGGATGCATTTTTCTCAGTTTCTATTTAACTGGTTTGGAATCAGGTTTTAGGGTAATGTTATGGACAGCAATGTCAGGATCAATTCCTGGCATGTCAGTGTAGGACCAAGCGAAAGCTTGGTTGCGCACGGAGGAAGGTAGTGAAGGCCGTTTGTTCTGATGCGTTAAGGGATTGTCTGATCTTCACAATGTGAGGATCGTCCTCTATGTGGATGTTGATTTCTATAGTCGACTCATTCAACATGGTTTGAGTTTCTGATGGTAAGGTGCGTTGAATATAAGAGTCATCCGCACCAAGGTAAGTGAGGATGGAGTCGTCATCCTGGCACTCAACAACATTAATTGAAGGTGAATCCTCTTCGATCATGTCTGGATACATAAGGGGAAGAGAATATGGGTCTTCATTATCGCATTGATAAGTGAGAGGACCCAGGAAGATAGCGTTTATAAAAAAAAAAGTTAGGAGGAATGGATTCAGGGTCTATCGATTCTGCGGGTGACGATGGCAAAATGGGTGATGATGGTTCGGAAGGAGTGACTTCATCATCTTCCTAGATACAACGGATATGTGGTGTCTTTGGTGTAGGTGGTTCAGAGAATCCAAGACCATGACGATCTTTGTGTTTGTGTGTAGTTACAGGAATGATCGTATGTCGGCCTTGTTCATAAAGACCGAAACCGAAGCCCTTCCAAGCACAACGCGTCAAGAAGGTGAGGGTGAAGTGACGATTAGTTAGATATTGAAAATCAGATTGGAAGGGAACCACACCAAGGGGAGGTTCAGGGGTAACGGAGGATGCGTCAACACCCCCATATGTTAGGTTGGTGCGGCAATTAGGTGGTCCGTAGGAGATTACCTCCCCCACACGACGGTCATAGGTAGGATGCGCATGTAACTTGTCCATACTCTTGTGGGGTATGGAAAGAGCTAACATTATATAGGCGATACTCCCCCAGCGTAAGGCGTTGAAAAACATCTACTAAGGGGTCTGAGGTTGGGATGTTTTCCGCGGGGAAGGAAGCGGTATTTGCGGCGGCGGTTTCGTTGGTTGAAGGTGTAAGTGCGGTTGAGGTGGATGGTTGAGGTGTGGTCAAAATAAATGGTTGGGTTGAATGAATGGGTGTCTTGACTGGTACAAGCACATCATTAGGGCGATATAACATATTACAGGTTTTGAAGGGGGGAGGATCAACTCTTACGGTGTAGGACTTCCCCTCATACTCGAATTTTATGCATCTATGTAAGGTGGAGGGAACGCATCCCATAGCCCAGATCCAAGGGTGGCCTAACAACATGTTGTATTGGAATTCACCCTCAAGGACATAGAAGAGTTCGGGTAAGGTCCGTAGCCATACATGAATGTTAAGGATCACGGTGCCTAAGGTAAAAGTAATAGCATCCTTGAATGAATGCAACATGGTGGGGTTGGCACACATACAAATGGCTAGAAGGGATATTCATTTGTTGGAAGGCTTTGGAAGAGATGATATTTAGGCTGGCGCCCCGTCAATCATAACACGGCATACTCGGATGTCCCGGACATAAGCTGAGATGAAAAGAGTGGGGTCAGGATCTTCTGCACCAAAGTCAACAATTTCATCTTCGGAGAAACTGATAGCAGCGGTTTGTTGTACAGGGATGGAAGTGATAGATTTTTTGGTGAGAGAAGCAATGTGGTTGGGTGTTAAGATGGAGGTAATAGGCAAGGTTTCATTAGGTAAGACCTCTATCCCTTGAAAGATTTCAACGAGAGCTTGGCGATGAGATTCAGAGGTTTGAATGAGATTATACAGTGTCATTTTTATAGGTGATTGGTGAAGTTGTTGTTATCACCGAATCACAAGCACCCTTGTGTTGTGCAAGTGCATATACTTGAACTCACGGTGTGATTGGATAACATGGGTACTATCTCCAAGTTGTGGGACTTGCTACTTGAGATAGACCTCCGAGAAAGCTAGTTCTTGCTCCTAAACTACCTACCACAATCTACTCTAATGCGGGATAAGCTAACTTATCTAATCTAAATCCCCAAGGGACCGGGGAGAGAGAATGCATAAAATGAAAGCCTACACTAAAGTGGTGATACACCGAAAAGGAGGATGTGAGTAGTCTCCAAATGTGTGAAATACGAGGCAAAGTGCACACTAGAAGAGGTGATGACAGCTTATCCATAATCTAGCAAATTGCATTCACAACAATATTCCAAGCATACACAATGATAATGGATCCTGCAAGAACATAATAATAGACACAATACTCTTGTAGAAAGATCAAAGGGGCAAGAAGAATGCAAGAAAACACAAAGCGGGGAAGATACATCCACAAAATGGTATTTTATTGCTTCATAATATGCACCGATTCGATCTATTACAAGATAAGGGCACGGATCACCATGCGAAGGAGTCCACTACAAGGGCTGCAACACACTGGCTTCACAAAGCAATTTTGGTAGAGCTTTGCTACCCAAAAACTCTCTATTTTACAATGAGCCCAACACTCCAATTTATAGAAAAAATGAGAAGGAGAAGAGAAGGGAAAATAGAAATCCCGAAATCTATCCTTCAACCACCTGTAAGAGGCATTAAATTGAGTGAAATGATTGTATATTACTTGCAAAAGGCTCCCCATGCTGTCCCATGTGCTGCAGCAGAGAAAGAATGATGACCATGCCTCTTAATTGCACTCCCAACTACCAAATAAAACATTGTTCTGAACCCAGCCACGTTTCCTTAAAAATATCAATCAATTTCTGATCAAATCCAGAATTTATTGATTTCTATGCATCAGGCTTGGAACCATGATTCCAACGGTACCAATTTTGTGCGATTTCGTTGAGAAATGCAAAAGTTATGGCCTTCTGAGTGCGGGCAGCTATTTTGGGCCTGGCAGGCGTTTTCTGTCATTTGACAGGAATGAGCATTGATGGCGTAGAGGACGTCGTGCTCGTTCGAAAAAAGTCAATTTTGTGAAAATCGGAGCTCGAGTCAAAAGTTATGGCGTTTGAAGTTTCGGACCAAACGTTGACTTTTCTTCTTCTCCTTTGGCCGCTTCGGCTTTTCACGTCCCACGCGTCCCTTTGTCCCATTTGTCCCAGTGCTGAAGTTCCCTGTTTCGGCCGAACCGGCCGGTTCGCGTACTCTCGTCCCAACTGTCCCGGACTGTTTGGGACAAATTTTCCCGATTCACCCGGTTCGGCCGGTTCGCCCTTTTGTCCCAACTGTCCCAGACTTTAAGTTCTCATTTCGGCCGATACGGCCGGTTCGCGTACTTCACGTACCTTCGGCCCAACTATTCTGGGCTGCCTTAAGTCTTTTCGGCTGACTTGCATCCTCCGCGTACTAACTGCCCAGATGTCCCAGGCCCCTGTTTCAACAGTTAGTCAATTTTTTCCATTTTTCGGCCAGTTTGGGTTTTCACGTCCCGCGCGTCCCTTTGTTCCAAATGTCCCAAATCTTTGTCGAACCACCTGGCAGCCTTTCGGCCGGTTCGCGCCTAGATGTCCCTCATGTCCCGACTATTGCGAGGACTAGGACTTAGCCATTTTTCATGATTTTTTCTGGCCCGAGCTTATTTTTGCAATTTTTTCACATTTTTAAAACTTGTTGGGTTTTCTTCTTGGACAAAAGAGTTAGAAAGAACCCGGGGGGACCCCAGAAACATGATTTTTTGCCTTGAATCAATTTAATTGCTTGGGACTAAAGAATTTGATGCATGTTATCAAAATTACCTTGAGGGGTGAATTTTGGATAACAGTTGTTTGATCATGGTTCGATGGGAAACTCCATCGAGAGCGGGGTAGGCGAGTCCACGAATAACCACTTTAGGTGGTGGTGTCATCAAGATGGTGGATGGAGAAAAAGAGGCCACAGGTGTGCTTTCTTTAGCTTTCCCATTGTTTTTCTGCCCTCGAGTAGCAACACAAATCATATTAATCTCGTGAACATGAGAAGAGGAAGATGATAGGGATGAGTCATTGTCTTCGAGAGGTGGGGTTGTAATAATGATAGATCTTGGTAAGGCGGGGACGGGTGGTACAGGAGAGGGGATTGAAGCTAAAGGTTTCTCCCTTCGTAAGTTGTCTTTCTTAACCTTTCTATCCGAGAGAGGTGACTGATGAAGTATGGCTTTCAAAGCTTTGCATCCCTCTACATTGTGTCTTGGTGTGTGCGGTGGTAGCGTAGATTTTAGACTCGTCATAACCTATAGGTCGAGGTTTAGATGGATCATAGGGTCTAAGTGGGGGTAGGGAAATGGTCACATTCTCCACCAACATAGCAAGGATTTTGGCGTAAGACCCTTTGAGCGGGTCAAAGTCAGAGGAAGATGAGGCTATTGGCTAGGTGGGTTTCGGTAATGATTGGGTATGGTTGATTCGTATGGGTGGTGGCTTAGCCAAGGGGTTTTGATAATTGGATTTAACTAAATGTGGCTTCTTCGGCGCAGAAGTTATGTTTAGCTGGTCAGATGACGTGGTAGCAGAAAACAACCACGGAGAAAGAGGAGTGACAGTAAACAAATCCTTTGATGATGGAGTTTGTTTAGGGTTGATAGGTGGACAGGATACTTGGGGTGACGGTGTTGATACACCCATGGATCTCTGTATGGGTGTAAAAGATGCAGGTCGTTTTAAAGAAAATGCAGGAGGTATGATGTATTGAGGCAAGGTGGAGGGGTGAGGTCCTAATATAGAAGGTAGGTGTGATGGCGAGGGTTTTAGTTGTGACAGAGGCATAGATTGGACTTGGGCTTTAGGGGATCGAGTTTGTCTCTTAGGTGGATGGACGGCTTTATTTTTGGATAAATCTAACCATTTAGGTGGGTGTGTTAGGCTGGGTATTGGTAGAGTCCCAAGCGTAGGGAAAGGTTTGGTTAGGTTAGTAAAGGTGGATGAGGTATTTGGTAGAGATGAGGGGGGTGAAGATGAGGACATAGGCATTTTGAGCTTTTGTAAACACTTCGGGTATATGGTAGAGGCATCTAGATCGGTCATCTGCATTTGAGTAGAATATGGTGTACTCAAACGTTCCCATAGGACTTGTCTATCTTCTGAGGGGTGACAATCCTCACGTGTGAATAGGAACTTTTGTATGGAAGAAAGGTGGGTTGTGATTCCGGTCCACTGTGGGTGTGATACAGGGGGTAAATGAGGCACTGTATCAATGGGCATTAAGAGGTCAACTGGTCGCTGAAAAGATTTAGGCGATGAAGAACTAATAGGTAGGAGGGAATGTTTGAGAGGATCCGTCATGATTAAAGAATTTGGTGATGTTGGTTCGAGGGGTTTCTCATCTAAGGATGATGAAAAAAGTGGCGAGCCTTCCTCTTGTATAGCAAGAGTGGTAGAAGGAGATGTTTGGGAAATAGATAAGTTAGATAACATCCACTCACAGTCTTGCAAGGATGTGGTGTAAGAAGGCTCATCTATGAGAAGAGAACTCTGGGCGGTTAATTCCTTTATGGGTAAAGGAATGGAAATGATTTTGTCTTGTCTTGATGGTGGTGAAGGGGGTTCGGGTCCCTGCGTTAGTGAAGAAGCTTGATTCAAAATTTCCTTGATATAAACTTTTAGTTGGAGTCAAAAACTACATGGATTTCATGAACACTCTCCTCGTTAAGATATCTTGGTTTATGTTACTGTTAGATGAGTGGTTTGGGAATGGTTTGTTGAAGATTTTCAAATTCCGGTTAGCAGGGGCATTAGGATTATCGAGGGTTATATCCCCTGCATCAACCATTTCCTACACTATATTTTTCAACATCTTGCAGTTTTCGTGGCTTTGTGTCCCTTCACGCGATGGAAATTCTGAAGTCATTTTCTTTGTACCAAGAAGGTATAGCGCGGGTGGAATCAAACCCAGTGAGGTTTAATAGGAGGTAAGGTGATAGCTCCCGCTTTGAGAAATTTTTCCAAGATGACACCATAAGTTTCTCCTAAGGGAGTGTAATTGATGGGTTCGGCTTTATACTTATAGGTGGTTTTTGGCAGGGTATTAGACGGTGCTTGGGATTTGACCATCACCATGTGTACAGCCCCTTTTGATTTCGAAGTAGTCAATGCGTGAGAATTGATGGTGTTAGGTTTGTTGGTGGAGTCTTGGGTTCGTAAAAATTAGGGTTTTGTTGCGCAACTGCAATTTCTCTTCCTCTTAAGGCTCGAATCTCTAGTTTTCGAGCCATAGTAAAGGCCTCATCAAGGGTGTGGAAAGTTTGAATTTGGAGGGTAGGAGAAATGTGCTTAGCACAAGCGCATGTAAAGAGTTCGATAAGTTCAGCCTGAGGCAAGGCATAAGTAAGTTGGTTGATAAGGCCCCGCCATTGTCCAACGAAATCTGCGATAGATTCATCGTCAAATTGTCGGATGGCATAGAGGTCGGTGATAGATACTTTCTTGGCAATGTTAATGGAGAAATGGTCCAAGAAAGATTGGGCTAATTGGTTAAAAGAGAAGATTGAGTGTTGGGTTAAAGCACTATACCATTCCAAGGCGGGTCCTGCTAAGGACATGGGAAAGGTGCAGAGTAGTAAGGCATCATCATGAGCAATCAGGTAGCAGGCATGTCTAAATGATCGCAAGTGTTGTTGAGGATCCTCCTTACTATTAAAACGAGTAAATTTTGGTAATTCCCATTCAGGAGGATATGAATGAAGGGGGACAGAAGGATGAATAGGCTCCCGACAAACTTGTTCATATGTCAGGGTACTACGGCTTCCTGAAACAGAAGCCTCTAGATTTTGCATCTTGTCCATCATTTGTTTGATTAAATCAGTGGTTGGATGAGATGATGGTGTGAATATGTCGTAAATGAAGGAGGATTGGGCCAAGGGCCACCACTAGAAAATGGTGGGGTTAAATGTTGATAAGGTATTGAGGATGAATATGTTGAGGCGACCGAATAGGGATGTCCTATATAAGATGTTGAAGTCACCGGATACGTGTGTGGAAATGAAAAGGTGGGTGGAGCTTGAGAAGGAAAGCTTGTGTGGATGGGTGGCGAGAGAGCAAGTTATGAAAGGAGTAGTCTGCGAGAGAGCGAGGTAGGAGCGATCGTGGTAATGATATGTTGGGCCCTAGATTAACCAAAGGAAAGCCAATCATGTGCATGTATGAACCCCCAAAGCCAGAGTTGGGAGATGGGGATAAGGATGAAGAAGGCAAGGCGGAGTTATCAGGTGGGGAAGGAGCTAAGTGAGCGGCTATACTAATAGGCATGCCAACAAGGAGTTGACCGTCGGGTGTACGGTTAGGGGCATGAGACAAATAGTACTGGACAATGCTAAGATTAGCGTCCAAAAATTTCACAAATTCCTTATCTCCTACAGGGATTTTGGGAACCTCACTGGTGTCCGTAGGATTCCCCATAGGATGTGAAGGGGGTGATTCAGGCAAAGGCACGGAGCAGGCATGTGAAACCATGGCTGCAGCTTGTTTCTGAGTGATAACAACCATGGAAAAGGGTACACAGTAGGGATGTAATCTATCAGGAACAAAAGTAGCAACAAAATGTTGGAATTGGTAGGTTGCTGGTTTTGGGAACTGTGAAAGACAATAACCGATATCGGTCAGGTAACCGATGTCGGTCAGACAGAGCTATGCCGCGACATCGGTAAGTTAACCGATGTCAGTAGAATAGGACCGGTGTAAGAAGTCTGTAAGAAGTTGCTGATTTGGGGTTAACAATGCTTAGTATGCCTAGCAAACTGTTACAAGTGATCACGAAGCGCATGTATGATGAGAGAAACAAACAAAAAAACAAGCAAGATGCACAAGAAAATCGAGAGACTAACCCTAGGATTAGTTTTAATTATTGTGGGCTTATGTCTTAGACTCAAGATGATGTCAATCCTAAACAAAAGACCTAGGGAAATGTCAAGTTTGTTTTGGCTTATAAGGTTACCTCAATCGGGCGGAGGAATACCGCGGAAAAGGGGGATGTTTGAGTGTTGTGTTAATTATGATGTCATTTGGCATGTGTTGTGCGGTGAAAGTAAGATTAATTTCTTGTCAATACCATGGATATCACCCCCGTGTATGACACATGTTACTTAATCTATGTTCACTAGAATTGAAAACAACAAGCAAGAATGTGATGCACGTGTTTTAAATCCAAATCAAAAATGATATTCGATGAGGCAAAGGAGATTACTTTCACTAATGCAAAGATGTGAAAGAAAGAAAAATTCTTTTACCAAAATGACAAAATATTTTGTGAATACTTAGCAGGAAACAAACAGCAAGTATGCTCCCTATATGAAAGTAAGCAAGAAAGAAAGAAACCCGAAATGGGTCCCACTTACATGCGTGCCAAAATGTTTTGCACGAATGTTTCCATTCTGGTATAGAGTTGCTTCTATCCTTTCATTCTTTCGAGAAAAGATAAGGGTTAGGGCTAGGAGGAGTACCTATTGAATGTTGAGAGGGTGTGCGTGTACCGTAGAGAGAGATCGGATCGATTGCGAAGAACTCCTTTTTATCCAGGAAGGACTACTGCAAATAAGAATATAAGACCACCATATTTTAGTTAGATAATAAATGAGGGAATGCCTTGGGCCCAAGAAATATTAGACTTCCTTTCAAAGGTGGTCATTTCCCCTTTAATATGAATTAACACAAATGACAATAAAGAAGCTATTGTGAAATCACGATTTAGGTACCTTGTTACCAAGCAATAGAGACTAAACTACCGATAATAAAACGTCACGTTGTTTATTTGGTCAATGGTCATTGATACGTTCAGGTCGAGTTACAGGGATAAACCAGACTGGATCTGAGGTTGTTAGGAGACAAATAGGTGAGAGGAAGGTTTTGGGTATAAGTCACAATGGCCGTGCGGTCAACTGGATAACCGACTGCGGTTAGAGAACCGCTGCCGGTAGGGGATAACCGACACCGGTAGGGTCAGTAATCTAGGCACTTCTAGATAGAGGTTGGTTGCAGGGTGATTGTGGGGTTATTAAGACTGGTGGATGGCTGAGGGGAATAGTGAGATGACGGGGAAGACTCAGAGTGTGATAAAACTGTCTTCTGGGCAATACAAGGATGTATGGATGAAGGTTAAGTGCAGGGTGCTGGCAGGTGGTAGATCTAGGAGTGAGCTTATAATTACTATCAATCAAAAGGCTCAAGAAATGGTGCTTAGAAACATACCAGACACTACTTACTCATCCTTGATGAAGATTCAGGTCCAAGGAATGTGGTAGTGACAGTAAGGCTCAGTTGGGATGATCTGGTATTGGAAAACGAGCTGATGAAGCTATCCTCAGTCTTTTCCAATGCTTGAACAGGTGACAGCAATCCAGTGGCTCGGTTATAGTCTTCGGCTCGATGCTCTTCTCTTTTCTTCACTTGTCTCCGCTCTGCCAAGTGAAGTTCGGATCATTTTTCCAAATGAATTCCCGATCCTTTGTTTTTGGTTGGGGGAGGTCATTTACAGGGAACCAATGGTGGTTACGTAACCAACGGCGGTCGAGTAGGAACCGATGTCGGTTAAGTCAAAGTGGGCTATTTTTAGTAAAATAGCCAACTTTCCCTCCTTTTCTCCCGAGAGATTAGTTGTGGGCTTGGTCAAGTCATTATTAGGTTGGTTTTGGTGTGGGTGAGGGGTAATTAGTCATGGGTGTGGATGTAGACCAAGTTATAGGTCTTAATTAGGTTAGTTTAGGATTAGGGCTAGGTCATGATGAGGTGGCAGGTTTGAAAATGTGGATTTATTAATTATAAGGTAAGTAATAAATAATTGTGCAAGGTTTAGGTGGTGAGGTTAGGTTGTGAAATGAGATGCGGGGCACAGGGTGTCATGAGACACAAATTTGGTGTCTAAAACATGCACGAAGGATGAAAATGTTCTCCCAGTTAAAGAAATGATGGATATATTCGCAATGATTCACTTTTTTGAACAAATGGCAACTTTTTGTTGCAAACCTATTAAATGTCATTTTCTCGAAATTGTGATCAAACATGTAACAAACAAATGTTCCTTGAATATTCTTTTCTTGGGGAAAGCTTGGATATAAATTGAGTGTTATAAAGGGCATGATTTAGTCATGCAAATGGTCGGGGGTTGAATTCTTACTAGAAAATTTGAGAAATCCCATCTTTCGAGAGACCATCTAAGAACCCTGTTAATCTCTTATGTTTAAGATTTGATCATGTCAAGTTGGTTGCATGTGTACAAACATTAAAAATCTCTAATATTGTTCAATAAACCTTCCCTGCTAAAGAATCTAATCACTTCAAATTAATCGTGTTAATCTTGGGCAAATTTATGTCTGTTTTATTTCAAAACGTCTACAAATAATATTTCTTTTCCTATATCAATATTGTGTTAAAATACATTTAAATCACACGAGGATCTTGTCCTGTGATAGTTTAGTGGCATTTTCAATTTAATTACGAGAAGAGCCTTCATCCTATGATGAGATAAAAAATTTAAAATCAATTTATTGTCATTTTGTTGATAAAGATTATCTCTAAGCCTTTGAGTGTATCTTAGGCATGAGGAACTAGAGGTATTTAATTTTTAATTGAGTATTTAGCTCGAGCCTTCATGTTAAATTCTTGGATATTGTGTGAAACCATGCAAATCTGGGCCTCCATTGATGCACACCTTTTGGTTGAAGGAATATTTAGCTATTCTAAAGAATTTTGTCATTTATTTTTTCAATTATTGTAAAGGTTCTCAAAGATTTGGAAAAATCAAGTTTATCTGTTTAATCTCCAACAAAAAATATTCAAAATTAATGTATCCTACCCGAACTACCCATTTTTTCCTGTATGTCCACAAATGAATAAATTCTACTACCAAAATATGTAGAAGAAATCAGGATTCCATAATGTCTTTAGTAACCTTAACCTTTTTAGAAAATATCACCATTCTTTAGAAGTGACAACTTGTGAGAGTTAAATTGTGGTGCATTGATCATATTTTCTCAAGGTTTCCTTTCAAATTTGTGAAAAGAAGGATATATTCATTCTCCTTCACCAACAGAGGTTACAAAATGGGTCCTCTCACTTTGGTTGAAAGGCATAACCTAAAGTAGTCAGGATAGATCAAATCCTTTTGAAGGTGCTATTCATTTCTACAACATTTAAGTGACAAAGAGCCAACTAAATCACCCCCCTAAAAACAAAATGACATACATGATGATTTATTTTTCTCTAAGCTTCTTGTTAAATATGTGATGCTGCTCATCTTGCAAAGGAGAATTAATTTGGATAGCAAAACTAGCTATTCATTTTCTTACATCCTCGAATGTCATTTTCTTTTTATTGAAATGGGTATGGCTTGATTTTTACATATTGGAAAAATATTCTTTCTTGAAGCCTCATATTTAGGGGTTTAAGTTGTATTTCACATGTTTTGAACTCGATGCTCATATTGATATGATCGTGTGGGTTGTTTGCTTCATATATTATTTAGGAAGTTAGACGGCGTGGCTCTACGAATAAGGATTCATAGTTCTTGTTTGATCTGTGCATATATTATTTGGTCTTCATGAATTTTATATGGTTGTAAAAAATAATACACTACCCATTTTAGGTTTATGATTTGGTGTTTTAGGGTGAGTTTGTATGCCTTTATTGTTTATATTCCATCCTTACTCTACTTGGTTCAACCTTGCTTTCCCATTTTTCAGCTTTTTGTAAACACCATGAATCATTTTTACTTGATTACGCTTCAAGAATTTCTGGGTATATATTTAAATGTGTCATCACGTTTTGGATATTCCTATATTGTATTTGTAGTGCTTCTTTTTTGTTTGACTTCATTGCTTTGAATAAGATCTATGTGGCACAGGAACATCATTTCTACCCTAGGTTTTACTTGAGTTTTATTTCCTAGTTATTTTAATTGCATCAATGGTGACTTGATTTTGTGCCTACCACCTAGAAAAGAATTTTATTTCAGATTTAATATGTGTAAATTAAGATTATGATTACTTCATGAAGAATGCATTTTCTCCTTTGAAAATTACTAATCTCCTTCATGAATTTGATTTTTTGGTTCATGTAGATAGTTCTTGTATAGATCTATAACTTTTACTCCTTGATGAAAAATATGAAAGTATTATTTAAAGTAAGGCTCACTTCAAGACATTTACCTTAGTGACTGTAGAAACCTATCTCTATCCTTGAAAAATAATACATTCATTAGAACTGATATCCTTTTGATATTTTTGCATCCTCTTTACGATAGAAAGTTGGAGATGTATTCCACACTCTTTCAATTTATCACTCTATGCTCATTTGCAGATAGAACTTGTAAGCTAATACATGTAGCTTGCATTCATTTCATCTTGTAAACATGAAGGAAAACCTTACTTGCAAGCTATATGTTGTCTTCTTGGAATTGATCATTTGTGAACTTGGAAACATGAGTTTAATTTATGATGTGGTTGTGCTCAAATCTATATAAGTGTTTTGTTTCTTTCCATGGATTAAAAATGTATCCCTATTGGGTGGACTTTTAGATTATGCTGCATTTTTTGTTAAATTAGAGAAATATTTAAAATTCATTAGTTATCCTGTAACTTTATAAAATATGGAAAAACATGTTTTTATTTCTACAACACTTTTTCTTTTATTTCTACAAAACTTCTTTTAATCATTCCATGAGTACATCTTCACAACTATGTTTCGATCTGCATTATAAGAATTTTTGGCCTTGAGCAATCAACAAAATTATTTAATTTGTTTCTATTTTTGAAAAGAGAGAACAACCTTTGTTTTCTCCAGATGACTATAATTTTTATTTTTATATGAACCCTTAACATTGAGATTAAACAAATCTTGAGTTTTCTCATTATGAAAATATGTTGTGACCATATTTTGTAATGATGGCTACAACTTTGTACTTTCAAGAAATATGTATTATAAAGATGGAGCTCTTCTTATACAACACTAAAACTCTTTTTTAGTTAACAATGCTATACTTGCTTCTTTCAAATAATGTATGACTTGAAAATCATGTCTTGAATAAAGAAGAAAGTATGTTTAGTGTTGTCATTTGAGCTGATTATCTACAATATTATACATTAGTTGATCATTTCTCTTGTACAAAAATATGCATTATTTCATACACATGAATTAAGGGGGCTGTTACAGTAGGTATTTACCTTAGCTTATGTTCACATAGGTACTTTGTTTACCTTTATTGTATTTATTCTCACCCGATTATGTGTGTGGATATTTCTTTTTATTTATTTAGATTTTAGGGAATGTTATCTAGTTGTTAGGTATAGTTATTTCCTTGATCTATGGTATTGACTAGATCCTTAATGTCTAGTTCTTTCTTAAATCTATGGTCTTGACTAGTTCATTGATGACTAGTTCTTTCATTAATTTATGGCTTGATCTGCGAGTTTGAATGGTTCTTAGATTTTTATTCCTTACCTATATAAACAAGGCCCATTATCATTGTATTTCATTGAGTTCCATAATAGTATATGATATTACTTCTTATTTGTTTGCAAAGGTTTTATGTAAATTTATTCTAGTGAATTACTTTCATCTTATCGGTCATGGTTTTGATTAACATATGAGTTCTTGGCTTGGTACGATCTGGTATCAATCCTTTTAGAAAACCTTCACTGCCAGAGCCCCGACATCAACCTTGCACACCCATTTTCTTCTACACCATTCTCGAAAAAATCAATGTTCTATCTAATTCCAAAAACCTCCCAACAATCAAAAATTTTCATCTAGCCTTGGCATTTTCAATGAAAGATCTAAGAATCTCCACCTATGGATCGTCATCTTTCTAAGAAGGAGAAAGCTTAACAAACTCATGTTTAGCCTCACCAATCATTCTAGCAACCCAAGTCCCCACCACTCTCCACTTTGTTTGACATGCTAATTTAAATAAAGCATTCTCTTTAATTCACTTTTATTTAACATTTGAAATCTATGAAAATTTACAATATATTAATTTCATCTCACTAATGACAATATATCACACTATGAATCCTTCTTTCCTTGACTACCTATAACCAACACAAGGTCTATCCTAGGATTGATATGGAAATCCCTTAAAATAAATAAAAAACAACACATTCATCATTTAAAGTAATGTAAAAAAGTAGAGAGATATAGAGTTTGGAAGGAATTGTTTCCTAACACATTCACACTTCCACTTTCAATTATAGTTTTCTTTTTTTGATTCAAGATAGAGTAGGGAAGAGAGAAAAATGTAATACATTTAATTTTCTATTCACGATATTATAACTATTTTACATTTCGTATCCCTTTTCATTATATTTCAAACACATCTACAATTTCAATTCATTTACATTCTCAAGACCAACCCATATTTTATACTTACTTTTAAAGAGAGAAGAGAGAGGAGAGAGAAAATAAATAAATTATAAAATTCATTTACAAAATGTTTTTCATTAAATCATATGCTACAAAACAATGTAACGATATGAAATGGTTTGAGTAGTAAATACAAGTGCAATGACAAACTCAGATGGAGTTCCTAGCTCAAAATGTGAGTGTGCAAAATTACATAAATTATGTTGATTCTTACTTACTCCCTATATAAAAGAACTCTTTGGATTCGACAAAAGTCAATTATGGTGAACAGGGCACAAATTACAAAAGTGACTCCAAGACCAATTATCATAAACTCGTTAGACAATATTGTTATATAATGACAAGTGGGCCCCAAAACCCACTTGAAACTGTACTTACGAAATCTTTTTAGAGAACGAGAGTTCATTTCAATTCTATCATTAGAGGTCTATGGGTAGGTGCGGGCGGTTTTTAGTTTCACACAATTAAAACAATAGCCATAAGCCAAAATCGGTCGCATTTTCTTAAAACCGAATGTCACCACAAGTGACTGAAATGGTAAATGTTTATCGAATCTCATCTCATTAAGGAACCCAATCACATTTATTATCTTGGTTAAGGACCTTCGTGGTGTCTTGGGTGGACATGGATAATGTTAGGGTTTTGCTTAGTATTAACTGTTTGACACAAGGTGCTCTCGATGTGCACGGTTTCTAAGGTCAATTTTTTTAAAAGGCTTTAATATTTTTTATGGGAAACGTAAAAGTAATATCATTCATTATAATTGCTATTTTTTATTTTCCAATATATTTAAATCCAAAACTAATAATAAATAATGGAACACATTGTTTGAACCAAGAGGGAGAGAGATCGATATATTTTTCCATTCGTGATTGAGGCATCTGCTTCGGGATTTTTCTCATGGACTTTGACCGAAAAATTACATTTCTTGAAATTCTTTAACAATTTTTTTCCACAAATCCATTTCGTGCATAGATTAGTATCATTGCAGTCCATGAGACCCATACTTTTAGGAATTTTTTCAAACAGTCCACAAGCTTTTCTTGATCTTCCACATTTTACATACATGTCTAACGGAGAACTTACAACTACTAAATCTAACAAATTTCATCTATCCACAATCATTGAAGGGGTTTCCAATGTGCAGGAAGAGAATATGTTGGTAAATGTGAATTGTCTTGTTTTGGACAACAGTTCCTTACAAAATGGATAATTTTTAATACCTTGTGCGGATACCCATGACTTTAAAACTTTACCCTATTAAAACACGTTTGAGAGGAATTACATGACCTAAAACAAGGCTCTAATTTATGCATATATACATGTCGAGTAAAAATTCATCATATATTACAACTAATTCATTACTTGCTCCAATCATATTCCAATAAAATTCCAAGTAATGCACACTACCAAAATTCCGTTGGCCTTTCACATGTTCCAAAGCTCCCTTTTTTCCCAAGGAAGTGAAGAAATTTGTAGTGGCATTGGAGTTTGGATTTAAACCATCACATTGCATTTGATGAAATTCCTCAGGAATTTTAAAAGAAAATGTTACGTGCATATCCTGTAATAATTCCTATCCATACGAACTCAATAATTATTTTCGTGCATAATCAAGGCTCTAAACTAGCGCAAGATTTGAGGATGAGAAAGAGGAAAGTTTGCAAGGTTTAAGGAGCGGATGGGGTATATTATAAAGCCTTGAAAGTCTTTTGTCTAGCACTAATGCAGTTAAAAAATCATAAGGAAAGAGCACAAATACCTTTTTGTTTGGGGGCGTGCAAACCCACTCTTATCTCTCATTTTAGCACAAAGAAACCATCAAATATGGCCACGTGAAAAACATATTTACAAGGAAATAAACATCCAGAAGACTCCGGTTACCATCAAACGCTGGCCCAAAATCCCGCCAGTATCAAGGTCCATAAGAACAAAGGAAAATGTCTCCCATTTTGGTGTTTCTGAAAGAATACACTTGTGAAAAATCTATTACAGTTACTGATTATTAACCTCCTATCTTGTAAGATTATTTGATCAACAAATATTGGAAAATAACACAACTGTAACTTCACAAATACAAACACATAAAAAAATATACCCAACAAGGTGAACACAATATTTTCGGACAATTGTCCCTGGAAAAACCCCGTAGGGAAAACCAATACTACAGATGAGAAATATATTAAACTTCAGCAAATCAAGAGATACAAATACTGCTTGCCTCTTACTGGCAGAGCTCCGACAATCTCCTAATCCTCCTGTTGATATTCCTCCACTGCTATCTCCAACGCTATCACTGCGCCCTTGCTAACACTGCAAGACTACTTGCTAACACTGCAAGTTTCTCTAAAAACTTCCTTGTTACAAATGACCCCAATGACCCCCTTATATACTACTCTCATTGAAAATCAACGGCCAAGATTAATACAAATGAACAGTGAGATTAAGACAACTCAATAACCATAACAACCTTGGTTATGAGGTGTCACCTAAAAGGAGTCAATATTAGATAGCAATTGTTCTTATCCTAACAATATTTGTTTGACAAAAACAACTATTTCTCTAAATTCTAGGTTGTCCAAACTACCCATAACAAATGGATGAGGAAAAACAGCTGTCCAAGCTACTAACTACTAAGATTAACACTCCCTCTTAGCGAGGAAGCTGTTCTGCATGACACCCAACATCTCTCTGAAGAAGATAAATTTTTCCTTCCCCAATGCCTTTGTCAAAATGTCTGCTACCTGCTGATCTGTAGGTACAAACTATAGCTTAACAACCCCGCGCTATACACAATCTCTGATGAAGTGATACTTGATGTCTATATGTTTTGACCTATCATGAAACACCGGATTCTCAGTCAACTTGATGCAACTCTGATTGTCACAATGTATCACCGTAGTCTCAACCTTCTGACCAAACAAAGCTACTAGAAACTTCCGAAGCCATATAGCTTCACATGTTGCCATGCTAGCTGCTATGTACTCTGACTCTGCTGAACTCAGAGCCACAGACTTCTGCTCTCTGCTGAACCAAGATACAACTCCTAATCCCAGACTGAAACAACACCCTGAAGTGCTCCTCTTGTCCATTGTACTACCTGCCCAATCTGCGTTAGTATAGCCCATCAACCTGATTCCTTCACCTCGAGCATATCTAATTCCATACTCGATTGTACCTTGCAAATAATGCAGCACATGCTTTTCCATGCAGTCCAATGCACTCTCTTTGGCTCAACCATGAACTAACTAAGAGAGTTAATCACAAAAGCTATATCTGGCCTGGTATTGACCAAATACATGAGAGAACCAATCAACTCGCTTTTGTATAAGGTGGGGTCTACATCCTTCTCCCTAGATGTGTCTACCTTCCTCCAATTCATGATCATGGGTGTAGACATGGCTTTGCAATCTTCCATCCTAAACCTTTTCAAGATTTCCATGCAATATTTCCCTTGCCCAAGGAAAATCTCTCCATCTTTCTACCATACCTCCATGCCTAGAAAGTAGTGCATAAGTCCCAAATCCTTCATCTCGAACTCCGCTGCAAGATCCCTCTTGCATTCTTCTATGAGCCCCAGTGAACCTGTAAGAAACAAGTCATCTACATATAGAACAAGAATGAGAATCTCACCTCCAACTACCAAGTAGTAGAGATTAGCATCTGCCTCACTCTTCACAAAGCCCATTTCTGTAAGTAACTATCAATGCACTCATACCACGCTCTGGGGAGCCTGCTTGAGTCCGTACAATGCTCTCTTCAATCTACACATGTGGGTCTCTTTGTTGTGTGCTACAAAGCCTTCTGGTTGTTCTATGTATACCTCCTCTTTCAACTCACCATTAAGAAATGTTGTCTTGACATCCATTTGATGGATCTGCCATCCCATCTGTGCTGAAATTGAGATTACAGCTCGTATAGAAGTATACAGAAACTGGAGAAAATGTCTCCTCGTAGTCTATTCCCTCTTTCTGAGAGAACCCCTTTGCCACGAACCTTGCCTTATATTTCTCGATGCTACCATCTGCACCGTGCTTGATCTTATAGATCCAGCGTGATCCAACCACTACCCTATCTGTTGGTCTAGGCACTACCTCCCACACATCATTCTGCATAATTGAAGTATACTCCTCAACCATTTTTCTTGCCACACTTGATGTTGTGCAACCTCCTGATAGCTAGAAGGTTCACTATCTACCAACATACTAACTAATGCAACATAGTCATCATACCTGGCTGGTGGTTTCCCTTGTCTATTACTCCTCCTAGGAGTACCCACTAACTCCTGAGTATTCTTCTGTGTCTGTTGAACCTCACGGTTCTTACTGCCAATTGTAGAGGATGAAATATCAACCTCCATGTCTTCTTGATGCATCTCTTCTTGCACCTGTTGCTCCATACTTTGAAAACTCTCTCCTCCTGAGTCTATGCTTGTACTAGTAACTGTACTCAAGCTTTTCTGCCCTTGACTCGATTGAGTGATCCTTGGAGCTTCTATTGGCTGCTTACTCTGATCATCTACTGGCAAATCTCTAGACCTTCTAAATGCCTTGTCCTCCATGAACTTGACATCACGTCGAACAATAATCCTTCTGGTCCCCGGAATGAATATCCAATATGCCGAGAGGTTTCACTGTACCCCACAAAGTACCCTCTCTTTGCAGTCTGATCTAACTTGGTACGTGTATCCTTAGGAATGTGACAATATGCCAAACTCCCAAAGATCCTAAAGTGACTGACATCTGGCTTCTTCCCAGTGAATGCTTCCTCTGGTGTCATCTTCCCTAGTACCTTATGTGGAACTCTATTCTGTATGTATACTGCTGTATTGCATGCCTCTGCCCACAGATAACGGGGTAAATCCTGGTCATGCAACATAGCCCTTGATGCCTCTGTTATAGACCGATTCTTCCTCTCAGCAACTCCATTCTGTTGCGGATTGTAAGGAACAATCCACTCTCTCTTGATTCCTTCTCTGGTACAGAACTCCTGGAACTCATTGCTTTTGTACTCGCCTCCATTGTCTGACCGAAGAACTTTTATCTTCCTTCCTGTCAAATTCTCCACAAGAGCTTTGAACTCTTGGAAGTGACTGAAAACCTCATCCTTGGTCTTCAAGAAGTATATCCAGGTCTTCCTAGAGAAATCATCAATAAATGTAACATAGTACACATATCCTCTGAGAGACTTTGTCGACATTGGTCCACATACATCTGAATGTACTAGATCAAGAACGCCTTGATCTCGGTGTCACTCCTTGGAAAGGATGCTTTAGCAAACTTCCCAACATGCATCCCTTACATACATCATCGTGCTCTATGCTCACCTCGGAAATTACAGACAAGATATGCGAGGTCTTGGAAATTACAGACAAGATACGCATGCCTATCACGAACCCATGAAGACAAAGAAGGTGAATATAGGTTTGGAGGCCGAGCCTAACGCGGCATAATTAGAGACTACTAGTCGACTCGGAGGTAGCAAAGATCATTGGGTTACTCAAGGATTATTAGGATGTATTCCTTGAGGGTATCATGAACTTAAAGGCATGCATAAATCACTTTGGGAAATGAAGATAAATCTTAAAGACAAGATGCACACCCAGCTTAGAAAGAGGCCTTACAAAATGAATCCTAATTTTCATGAAAAGGTAAAAGAAGAATTTGAGAAAATGTTGAAATCTGGAATTATCAAAACCCTTGATGAGTTAGAATGGGTTAACCCAATGGTGATTTGTATGAAGAAGGTTGCACAAATTAGAATATGTTTGGACTACAGGAGTTGAATTATGCATGTGTAACAAATCCATTCCCTATGCCATTCACTGAGGAAATACTAGAAGGCATGACAAGGCATGAAATATATTCCTTCATAGATGGGTTTTCCTGTATCATCAAGTTAGGATTTCTTAGGAGGATCAAGAAAAGACAATGTTTACTACCATGAATGGGGCAGTTTTACCATTGAAAAATGTTCCCGATGCATAGTTGTTCGGCATTCAAAAATTTTATTCACAACTTCTTACAGTCTCTACCTAGATGATTGGATAGTATATGGGCTTGTTAAAGATCATTATGAAAATGTAAGCTTAATGTTTGAACAGGTGAAAACAATTGAGTATCTATTTGAAAATCAAAAAGTGCATATTTTCCACACCATTTGGAATACTATTATGACATAATCTGCAAGGAAGGTTTGCTCATTAATTCAGCTAAGGTTACAGTCATTTTAGGTCTAGAGGCACCTACCATTCAAAGCAATGCGCATATATTTTTAGGTCATCAAGATATTATAGAAAATTCATCAAAGGGTATGCCAAAAAAATTTCACCCTTGGAAGAGTTACTGAAGGGGAAAGAGACATTTTATTTGTAAGAACCACAGGAGTGCGTGTATGAGATTTTAAAAGATAAACTTACTACCATGCCTATTCTACGCTTTCCCTCATGGGATAAACCATTTCATGTGCATGTTGAAACCTTTGGCATGGCCATTGAAACTATGTTAGCTAATCCTGGAGAAGGTATTTTTGATCATCGAATTTGTTTTGCTAGTAGGAAGCTGACTCCTAATGAAGAAAATTATACAACTATAGAGTGCAAAGCTTTGTCCATGATCTATGCATTGCATAAGTTTTGACAATACTTGTTAGCAACACCATTTGTGTTTTATATAGATCACATGGCATTGAAGTACTTGATAAATAATCCCATATTACAGTGGTGCATATGCAGATGGGTGCTCTTATTTAAAGAGTTTGATTTCACTATTGTGGTGATGCTAGGGAAAGGTAATTCTAGACCAAACCATCTATCTAGAATCAACTCAGGAGAGGAAGCACAAACAATTAAAGAAACCATACTAGATGCACATTTATATAGGTTACAACATGTGCCATCAGAATTAGAAGACATTGTTTTCTTTACTACAGACCGGTATAGCACTTGAGAGGAATGAAGGCATTAGAAAAGAAACATCTTGCTATATGCGCGACACCATTTATGTTAATCAATGGTGACCTCTACAAGTTAGGAAAAGATGAAGTATTACATCGTTGTGTATTAGAGCATGAGCGCAAGGATATTATGGAAGAAGCTCATGGTGGTATTGCAAGAGGCCATTATGTAGGTGATGCAATTTCCCGAAAGATCCTACTTGATGGATTATGGTGGGAGACATTGTATAAATAATGTAAAGAATATTGTAACACATGTGATAATTGTTAGCACCTAAGAAAACTAGGGCAAAGAGACGATATGCCTTTGAGACAAATTACTAGTGTAATACCATTTGAGAAATGGGCCATTGACTTTGTAGGACTTATTACACCAGAACATGAAGGACCGGATCATGCTATATCATTAATTATGAATATTATCTCACACGATGGGAAGAAGAAACACCTAGAAAGGATTGTACAACAACTACAATGGCTAGGTTTTTATGGGAGAATGTTCTTACAAGATATGCATGTCCTTAAATATTGACAAGTGATAGGGGTACACACTTTTTGAATGAGATAATCAGGATCTCATTAGATGAGTTTATGGCTACACTCCATAAAACTACACCCTACCATCCTCATGGAAATAAAACTTCCGAGGATTTCACAAAGATTTTGCGCGAGAATTTGACAAATTACAAGAGATTGAACAAAGCCACACCATTTCAACTGGTCTTTGGCACATAAGTCATTCTCCCTATTAATTTTATGTTACCTTCTTTGAGCATTGTGCATGCTGGAGGTCTAGCTAATGAACAAGATTTAGAAGAGCGTATTTAGAAGATGATTAAAATGGATGAGTGAGGAGCCATAACATGATGGACTCAGAAGTAGGAAAAGTCTAGGTAGAAGGCATGGCATGATAGAAACTTAAGGGATAAGAAGTTTGAGATTTAACAAATGGTACTTATTTATGACTCTAAGTTCTTGAACCATCTAGGAAAACTCAAAGTACATTGGTTGGGGCCGTATATCATCACTCACATACTTGAAACAGGTTCTTTCTAGTTAGAAGCACTTGATGGAACATGGCTACCTGGTTACTTTAATGGGAGTAGGCTGAAGCCCTACTATAAATAATACTTCTTGGTGTTCGTAATAAGGTAGTATTTCCATTCAGATTAGGTTTCCCTTATGTATTTACATAAAGTATTTCCTTCAACATCACTATGCTTTGTCAATTTAGTTGTTGTTCTTATGTAAAGGGTGCTTACATGAATGAAGCTAATTACTATGTGAAGAGTGTTTATGCGTAGAGGACTACACACATAACTTTAGTGTGGGGTTGTTGTAGTTATCCAAGTAAAATACCATGCGAATTGAAAGGTGAAAGGAATAAGTGCTACTACTGAGTGCACTTTAAGTCAAAAGAAGATTGTTTCTCAAAAGTGACCAAGGATGCGAGATGAATGAAAGGATAGTATAATGTGAGGTAAGCGGAGGCCATGATAACTACCAAGAGAAGGTACAACAGTGACAAGGTACTCGGGTGCAAGGAACACACTGAAGACAAGTATGTGAATAGAGGGTAGGAAGGCACACTAGAAGGTTATAGCTGGGGCGCGAAGATGTACCACACGGAACAAATGAATTTGGTCAATAAATGAGAAGATACTCGATAGGTGAAGGAGAAATAAGTGCATCAAAATTTGAAAATGCATGAGAAAATTATATAAGGATGGGATGTAGACTCATTTTTACTATTACAACTAAGATAATTTGAGGAAGAAGCCAAGTGCGAAGATCCGAGTGATCGGGTTAAGGTGTGAAGGGTGTGAAAGCAAGCGTGATAAATTGATCTATGTGAAAAGAATCTTGCATCCCAGGTGGTGAAGGGTTTGAGTGAAGCAAGGATACGAGAGATGAGTTAGTGCATGAAGTTTCCACCTAGGGCACGATTGAATCGAGCTAGGGATTGATTCGCATGTTGCGAGTTATAGAGGAGACGATTACAAGGTAAAAATGGAAACCAAGAAGGCAATTACAGAAGGATCAAAAGGAAATAAGAAGGTGGTCATTGAGGAAGAAGAGATGGCACCCAAAATCCATTTTTTAGAAATGCAATATCCATAAGAGTCATCTTTTGCCAAGAGTGGGATTCACCCATACGAAAAAGAAAAGTTAGTGAATACAATCACATGATCGCATAGAATAAGGAGCTCGACTCTTTGCTCACTACTAGGACGAACAAGCATATGGCGAATGACATGCCAATTTTTGATGATGTAGGTGAGAAGCTTCTAAAGAGAATTAGGGTCTACCAATTATATGAGCTCCCATATTTTGGGAAGTATGAGCCCTTGTATTAGTGGCTCATGAGCAGAGTGCATGAGGACTTCTACTTTGTAGGACGTAGAGTTAGAATCTCATCTACACTTATCTCATTAGTTATAGGTTTGAAGGCCACAGGAGAGGACATAAAGAATGATCTCACAGATAAAGCCATGATCTTGAAGACCAGACAAGAGTTGGGATACCTGAAGGGTCCGCATGAGTATGGATATAGAAAAGTTGAAGAACTGTTTGGTTTTGCAAGCAGAAACACACCTTGTTACAAAGTTTAATGATCAGGAGTGGTGGTCACAGGTAAATACTATGTGGTTACATGTTATGCGTAAGATGTCAAAAAGAAAAATCTATAATATTGCAGGTTATATTGAAGAACAAATAGTTGAGGAATCACACACGTGGAGGGAAGAGAAACTTTGGGGTTGTTCTACTATCACTAGTATTCATAGAAATGGGAGTACCAAACATGCCAAAGGAAAAAGTATGGGACTACACCATGGAGAATAAGTCACCATCTGAAAGGTTCATTAAGTATCTATGTAAAGGGGCCATGATAGACAACGTAAATCAAAGGGCGTAGAAATGGTATGATAGGCTCCCCATGGAATTTAGAGAAAAGTAGCACATCCGAAAGGACGTACCATTAGTAGTAGGGACACAAGTCCAGTTTGTTGTATATCAACATTTCGCATCATGCACTTCCCAATGAAAGATGGAGTTTGGATCCCTTGGTAGAAAATACCTTATGCGATCATTGCAAGATATTTCCAAGCATCTATTCATAGATTTGAGACACGCGGCTGACTAGTATTCAATGCAGATAAGGTAGAATATGACTACCACACATTGAGAAATAAGTATGTGTATTCTAAAAGAAGTTCCTTCATCGAGAGGATCATTTCAAAGGTGTTGAATATTAAGCCAATAAGTCTAGATGTAGTAGATGTAGGGGCAGTGTTCATGTATCTTTAGCTAAAACCAAAGATGGAGAATAACAAGTATGTGGAAGGTGAGTTCACTCTTTCAAGGACCACCAAAGGGAAAGCATACAATGGAGAACATCCTAGTGCCTAAGCCCACATAGCTAATTTTAGTGGAGGATGAGGAGGAGCATGAATATAGTGGTGGTTTGGAGCATAGATGTAGGATACATCCTACAAATAAGGATGAAGCTGAGTGTGCCACTACACCACCTCAGCCACAAGAGAGGGATGATGAGGACTCGAATGCGGTCAAGGGAGCACAGATTTAAGATGGTGTTTAGGAGAACAAGGACCTAAGGTACTACTCCAACCATGGTGCACGATCACCCAGACTCTCTCCACGAAGGAGGAAACTCGTGCAAAGGAGGAAACTAAAGTTAGATCGGAAGGCGAAAGAGTAAGAGGAAAGCACGAAAATTTTCCTACACTTCCGGATAACATAGAAGAACAAGGTGAGGAATCAAAGGGAAGAGAAGAGGACAAGAAGAGACCATATGAGACAGCTACTAAGAATGTTTAGGACATGGAGACATAAGTGGAAAATTTGGAAACTAAAGTCCCTAAGAAGCAATGGTCTAGAAGAACAAGTTGGGAGCACATTCCGCCACCATGGGGTATGCAGAGCATGCGGGAAAAATTGTCTTATCCTACTTCCAGAGATTAATAGTACGGAAGGATTTATTCGGATAGGAGCTAATGGATGACGATATGGTGATTGTGCACACTCGAAAGAAACTAGCATGGTCAATACACACCCACATGGGTGATCCTAAATTTGATGTATGTGAAGAGTCCCGAATTTTTAGGCGGTGAAGAAGGCATCCCAAGATAGACACATGACAATAAAGCCTACTATCATATGTCGATGCATAAGTAAGCATGGCACTATTGGTGAAGGTTTTCTTTGAAGTGGCTAGAAGAAACATGGAAAAAGCTACAACAATCAGAGTGCTACGCAAGGATCTAAAGAAAAAGGATGTGGAGATAGTGTGCATAACACAAGAGATAGACTTCGTGTAGAAGAAGAACAAAGTATTTATCAGCTTCGAAGAGGATATTGGGGAAAATGTCATCAGAGCAAGGCCACACTTGGAGGCCAAGGTACCATAGACGTTTCCTTCAGCGATACACTATGTAGGAAAGTTGGTGGACTTGGTACTTGAAGATGAACCTTTGCACATGACAATGCCAAGAAAGTCAGAGCAAGATGCAAAACAAGAGAAAGCCTCAGTGATGCAAAAGATTACATCTTATGAAGGGTTGTTGTAAGCATTATAAGAAGTATTGAAGAAAGTAGACCAGGATTTAAATATATGCACAACTCTAGAGGTGCTTATCAACATAAGGACCCTAGAAGAAAACAACAAGGTCTAGAAAGTAATGAAGGATGAGACATTGGGCCATGCAGAAATATTATCAATGGTTAAGTAGAAGTGTGAGGTCTTGGTAGCAACACACGAGATGCAAAAGACATGACATGAAGTTTGTTCAATGACAAAGTTATATAAGCCATGGATTTGGGGTAAGAATCTCTAAAGAAACCCCAAAGGCTTTTAACAATCTGATCAATGGACCATGTGATAAGAAATGAGAAAGGTTTCCTTCTTTACATACATTAATTTGAATTAAACATGAAAACTAAGCAAATGAAGTTAATCTCTATTCTTTGAAAGCTTGAAATAATGAACCTAAGAGGATCTAAGCATTTAGTTTATGTGTTAAGAGAAATATATCTCCCCATTAATGGCTTCAAGGCCAATGGATCTTCCCTTTTACTCTATGTTAATGCTATGAAATACAAGATTAAATGATTTTAGCTCAAATGAAAGAAGATGAAATACAAACTAAAGCCTAATCAAATTGCTATAATTTGTGCTAGGAAGAAGAGAGGATTCTTAGGTAATGAGGAAGGGGGTATATCCCTATTTATAGTTTTTGGTTTGGAAGCAAAGGGAGATTTTGGTGCATGTGGGACATAGGCTAAAGTCCAAAAAGCACTTTAGCAAGTAAAAGTGTGATTTGACTATGTTAGAGGGTAATTAACCTTGGTTAGACTAATTAATCTCTCTTAGAGAGTAATTAGGGTTCTGGAAGGGTTATTAAGGGCTTAATCAATCCAACAAAGTAGATTGATCTTCGAGGGAGCTAATAGAAGCAAGTTAGAAGAGAATAAGAAGCTAATGTAATTAGAACGAGGCTATAACTGCTTGTTTAAGTGGTTTATAAGACAAAAACGACCAAACTAGTAGTGTGTCATCAATTTGCAAAAGGAAGAAGTGTTAGTGCACTATTAGAAATAATAGTGTATTGAGAAAACTACATGTGTCTACATTTTCCCCTCTTTGAGGTGACGTAAGTGACATCACTTCAAAGAAAGTAGACAAGCATAAACAAGTAGGAAATTTTTGAAGGTGTAGAAGAAAAATTAATAGGACGAAGGATAACAAATGCCCCCTCGAGTGTCGATGGGGTGACGAAGAAACTCGATCGACGATCGAAAAAGAAACAAATAGAGAGAAAAGTGTTCAGAGAAGATGAGAGACTAGAAGAAAAGGGATTGTGAGCTATCCAAATCAATTGCTAACAATATTTTAATCATCATAATGCTTAGAATCCTCCTCATGGGTCCTTATTAAAATGTGAGCATGTGACGGAAGCATAAAATGACATTAAAAGCCAAGATACAAACAACCGTCCTCTACCAAAACAACCAAATCCATGCAACATACACGAATGCAATGCAATACGAGAAATAAACCGAATCACCTGACAGGGAAATAAGTACAATCACACACACTTAAACCAACAACATTCAAGATAGTTGCACAAATATTTTGTTATCGAGATGAAGTCCCAAATGGTCTGATAAATGACTAGGGTGAAGAATGATGCCCCAGAGCAAGGTGTATTATGCAAGGGGGAAGATGGAGGACACTTTTGTCCTATGAAAAAGTAATGTGCACGATGAAAATAGTACTAGGCACTTGATGGTGCCCCAGTGTATAGACGAAGTAAGCAACATAGCTTGTTTAGGTGATTGAAGATTTTGGTGATGTGCGAGTCATTGTTTCAAACGATTTTGAGAATGTCAGCAAGATCTGGGATGAGTGCCATGCAATAGACACAAATTTTCCAATATTTTGTGGTTTTTGACATATATATTTTTGATTTTTTCATTTTCTGGGTTTTTGATCGGTCAGAAGAATTTTAAAAGATCAAAGATCTTCCAAAAAATGCGCATAGCAATAGGGGAAGGCCGAGCTATCAAAAATCTTAGAATACACGCCCACAAGAAGAAAGATGAGTCAAAAATAAATTATTTAAAATAAATTAGTAAATAATCATCACGACGGGAGAAATAGATGAAAAGAAGAGGAAAAAGGTGGGAAAAGGTGCCTGAAAGGTTTGTAAATTATCTCAGTGTGACGAAGAAGGGACCGTTGGATGGCATGAAGTGCCCCAACATGTGAAAATTAGTAAAAATAATTATTTTAATATAAAAATAATTATCACAATGGATAGAAGAAGGTTGGAATGATCACGATGGAGAAAACATGCCCTAGGGGCATCGCATGATGGGTTAATATACCCACCCGGGGCCGGTAAAACAATCACAACCAATTCATTTTGATCAGAACCTTTGCAAAATTTTACCGCGAGTGAAAGCGAGAGCCCTGGAGTGAGATGGTGAGGATACCGAGGAGGATGAGGCACACGGATCACATCCGGGAGTACATGCGGGACCCGACGGATGGACCATTCGTGAGTGCCCTAACCCTCCTCATTAATTACACATTAATTTCACTTTTTAGGGTTTGTTAGGGTAGGTAGAGGGATTTTGATGCATGTGCATAGGCGTATGCATCAAATTTACATGTACGCACATGTGCATGTGTCAAAAATTACATGAACACGCACACGCATCCATTAGTGGGGGACATGGATGCATATGCGTACCTGTTCGGTAGGAGCTGGTACATGTGCACGTATCCACCGGAAAAGACAAGTACATGCACACATACCTATAGGAAAGACACAAGGGGGCACGTAAGCATTGAATGGGGTTAGGATGCACACGCGCATGCGTGTGCATCGAAATAAGCATGTAGGCATTAGGAAGGGTGCGTATGTGTTCTATATGGCCAATGCCAAAAAAGGAGGAAAAATTTAGTGCACGCATGTGTCCCTAGGGGCGCGTACGATGTTAGTTAGGGCGTGAAGGTGCCAAATGAGGAACATATACACTAGAAGCATGTGAGAAAAAGACAACTGGCTAGAAAATAGCCAAGTTTTCAGAAGAAAAAGGTGAGATTACTTAGAAGAAAAGAATAGTTAGTAAGTTAGATTTGAAAGCTTTATTTTTCCTTAGAAAAATATTATAGAAATGTTAGATGCTAACACTTGCATTGATTTTGCAGCATATGTTACCTGTTCTTCGACTCATAAGCGCTACGGCCATTTGGCCGTGATAGAGGCATAGTTCGATGATGAGGATAGAGCGACCTTGGCGAGTCTTTTGCACATGATGGGACTATCTTATGTGGCCGAGATGCCCTAGATCACCTTAGATCATGGCCTCCTGATGGCCATAGTAGAGCAGGGTGGCATAATGAGAGCCAGTGCTTTCACCTCCTAACTGGGGAGATGACCATTACATTAGAGGATGTATGGCACATCCTGCGGGTCCCGATCCAGGGACAACTTATTGAGACGATGAGCCGTTGGACTGACATTCAACAACACATTACACATTTGTTCAGCGTTCCCACCATACCATGGCGCAGGATGTCTATCAGACTCTCCAGATGCATAGAGGATCCAAAGCTAGACCGAGTAGTGGTCTATATGATGGCTCTTATCAGTGGAGTTCTACTCCCTAACAAGACTGGTGCTTCATTTCCGTTGGGACTCTTAGGAGTGATTCTGGGCTTGGTGGAGGGATAGACTTATTACTGGGGTCAGTGCATTTTAGCACATTTGTATTGGGATCTCCATCTGATCACCTACTACCATCAGAAGATGGTAGGACTTGCTCGTTTACTATAGATTTGGGCATGGGACCATATTGCTATTGGTTACCCCCTAGGTGTGCTTAAGAGGTTGGGCTCCCGATGAGCCTTCTACTATGGGTTGGGTCCCGACAGGGGACGATGTGTGACCCTTCATGGGGGTTACATATCATTATAGGCATGAGCTAGATGAGCTGCTCTAGGATTCCATTGCCTGGAGACCTTATAGACATTTTCAGTGGCTAGAGGATGGTCTAGAGCTTAGCACCACCACTGTTGAGCATTTTATTTTGGGCAGCCATAGCTATATGCGGGAGTTGTATAGAGTGGATCGATGTCAGTGGCAGTTTGGCCTTACCCAGGATGTTCCTGGGCCAGATAGATGATATGCACACGGAGAACTAGAGAGCATTTTGATATGGGTCCATAGATTACTCACAAAAAAGAGCCTTGGCTAGCTTTTGTGGTGATACCTTCTATTTTGGTGCCGCTTAGATAGATCAGGCATCTAGGCACTAAATTAGAGTACAGAAAATGGTACCACGGTGTTCTTCCACACCGTTTGAGCATTCCTAGAGTGGCATATGATGCCGGCTTGAGGCCTCCTCTAGTGGGGCCTCCTAGTGGTGGCGAGGGCGGAGATGACAATGATGATGATGATGATGATGATGAGGGTGGGCCCGATGTGCCCCAGCATGTCAGAGGTAGGGGACAGGGTCCCCTTCCACAATAGCCATAGAGACAAGGGTCCTCGGCCAAGACATGACAGATATATACGAGGCCATGGATGTAGAGCTACCCCTAGTGGGAATTCCAAGTGGGTATCTGCGCCCCTCTCCAAAGACGTACTACCGTCTTTGGGCCACCGTTTTTATATCCTGAGAGTATCGGCATAGGTGAGTAGCGATCTGCTCTTTACTAGCAATAGTTATAGGCAGCCATCGTTGTTTAGTTATAGGTGGCTGGTGAGAGAGACACAACGAGGACCCAGGTATAGGCCCTCACATTAGAGCGAGACTAAGCTCGGGCACGATATACTGAGATTTTACAGGTAGAGAGAGGTCAAGCTTGGGCACATGCCACTCATGGCGGTGATAATGTTGCATGCGAGTCAAGTGTGAGAGATGCCCACATAGGGGATCGAGATATTGAGCCTCCTACACCAGTCCCAGACTCAGGTACGGATGGTTGTGGCCCAGAGGGACCATGTATATAGATGGTCACAGGCTCTCCTAGCATAGAGGATACGGCCTGAGCAGAGGTGCAGACATTACTACTGCAGAGAAGGATCAAGAGGCTACCTCTTCGAGATAGGTCGAGGCTGATTTAGGCAGAGTTACAGGTGAGCGAAATGTTTCCCTTCACCTGCAGTTATCACTTTAGGAGATGCCAATTTTATCTGTGATGCCACGAGGCTTGGTGGTGAGGCGTTATTATATAGGACTGCCTATTTTAGGGTAGTTCCCCTAGAGCAGTGAGTGGTACTCCTTGACAATCAGGGACGAGCACTTCAAGGGTCTAGGTCACAAAGATCAGGCCATTCATCGAGATCGGTTAGGTAGCCCATGCTTTGAGCGGTGGCTGAGACAAAGACCATCTAGTCAGTCAACCTAGTGGTCCATCTGAAGTACGAGATCCTCCTCAACCACCATTGTCGACCAGTGTCATCCTCCTCAACCACCATTGTTCCATTGACCAAGTGTCATCAACTTGGGAGCCCTCAGCGAGGATGATAGTTGTGGTTGAGCTCCACCTTCTTTAATACCCCCTCTGTTATATTATTAGAATGAAAATACATTCTTTATTCATGCCTTAATGAAGCATGATTTTATGTATAGCTCTATATATTTATTGCAAAAGATAGTGATGATGCCTCAC
This sequence comes from Taxus wallichiana var. yunnanensis, assembly GCA_018340775.1. Classification (NCBI taxonomy): domain Eukaryota; kingdom Viridiplantae; phylum Streptophyta; class Pinopsida; order Cupressales; family Taxaceae; genus Taxus; species Taxus wallichiana. Next base: position 675,372,952 of record CM031234.1, read on the forward strand.
CTTATATATGAAGGCATTTATCCTTGATTATTTTGATGCATGCCCATCTTTTATTTCTTGGTGGCATATTGTATCGATGATGTATTATTTTGATCACACTCCTTTTCCATTGGATAGTTATACATTGCATGTATATATTAAAAGTGGACATTTTTATGTATCATTTTTAAACCCTTTCACCCCCTCATGTCTACCGGTATATTGAATTTAATTTTATTAATTTTAATTACCTCAATATGAACTAAAGGCATTTTTGATATAGAGTACCTGATGTATATCCATTTCTGTTGATATAGATGTATATGACACACATGTATATAGAGGATTACTTTTTGGGCTCAGATACACGTGTTTATGAGATGATGTACTTTATTGTTTTGTTTCCTGATGTATGTGACACGAGTGGGCATAATTCTATGATGTAAAATACCCTTTATCAGAAATTACTCTATGTTGAATCTTATCACATGTTGCTTATTTTGATTCAGCATTTATGGATGTGTTATGTTGTTGTCTGATCTTGTACTTGCATGTATGTGGTATATCTTAGATTCAGAAATGTGTATACTTTCTGCTTTCATATGTGATGATGTATCTGTAGATGGCACCACATGTTTTTAGATTCATGATTTAATTCTGAGTTTTTATGCTAGCACTTGGGATGATACTAGATGATATTGGTGCGGGGGATAGATTAGTGATTATGTGCAACCCCTCTTGCCCCCATTGATGATACAATATTTGATGATTAGCTTAGCACACATGCATGATGTAATACTTAGCATTTTTGTATATATATGATGTAGTGAATGATGTTATAAATGTGATGAGATGATAGATGATAGATGTGATAACAAACAACTGTGCAAGAACACACAAGCAAAAGTTAACAAAACTAAACAAATATACACATACTACTACTTAAACAAACACATGCACAAACCTCTAACAAGAGATAAAATGAGATCTAATCTAAGCAAGAAAAGAACGAACCCTAAAAGGAAGCATACTAACAAACAAAGAAACCTACAACAACTGTTTACAAGCATGATAGCCTTCAAATGTATGTAATGCAATGCTCAATTTAAATCAAACAAGATTCAATTTTTGATAAGAAAATGATCCATTTTAAAGAACTAACAATTCACGGACTAAGTACACCAAAACTATACAAACCAACAACTAAAAGTAATTAAAGCACTACTTTTTTTTTTCGGACAACATTGACATATTTTCTAATGTTTTTGGGTTTATCTAAGGAGATAAGTTTTCACGGCTATGTTTGTCACTATTTTGTCTAGGTTTCCCAAAGATAGCATTGTGAAATGAAAGTAGCCTTTTCCCTGGAAAGGAATTTTTCCAGATGTTTAGATTTTTGTGATGTTGTTTGTTTTCATGTTTTTGTATTTTCCAAGGTCATATTTTGAAAGAAATGTACAAGAACAATGAAGCGTGGATGCCCCCAGTGTGATGTGGGAATATACAAAGGCGGAATGCCACGTGCGTATGTGCAAGGTGATGGAAACGAGATATTCATGCTCAGAATTAGATGGGATTATACAAAGGTGATGTCCTTCATGTAGATATAAGAGAAAACAAACCAGATCATGGCAAGGAAAAGGTGATCCTAGTAGGGTTCTTAGACCTAGCAAAAAAAGTCGTATCTAAAAAGTGGTAATGATTACCCATCCTTCTGTAAGAGTAACTTGTGTCCAGTGAATACTCTTTGAGTGCCAAAGCTGGTTTTCACTCAAATACCTACCCCTGCACCACAATTGTGTGGTTTTCACATAAGGATGACCTACTTTTTCTTTACTATTTTCTCATTTTTCCATTTTTTTGCTTGTTTTTCTTTGTTTTCCAATTTTTAGTTCTTATTTGATATTCTCGTCATGCCTAAGTGTAGAACCACTTTAAGTGCATGGCATTCATGGGTTCCAAAAGCTCTTCACCATCTGAATATGCAAGTTTGTAGGCCCCTGACCCATATTTTGCAATTACAACATAAGGACCCAACCAGTTAGCCTCGAACTTTCCTTTCTTTTCTCTGTCTTTAACGGTGTTCTTCTAATTTTCTTTGAGAACTAGATCCCTACATCAAATTCCCGATGAATGATGCATTTATTATATCCTCTGGACACTTTGTTCTGATAAACTTTTAGGTGATTGAATGCTCTGATACGTCTTTCATCTAATAGTTCTAACTCTGCTAGGCGAGCAACTCTCTGTAGTCTTCATCTTTATCAAGATAGTCTCTAAGAGATATTCTTAGGGAGGGAAGCTCCACTTCCAAGGGTATGATGGCTTCAGTGCCATAGACAAGTGAATAAGGGGTTGCACTAGTAGGAGTGCAGATGGAAGTACGATAGGCCCAGAGGGTGGGATGTATCTGCAAATGTTAATTATGGTCGGTTTTACTAACCATTTTCTCCATAATCCACACAAGGGTTTTATTGGTGGCTTCCACTGTCCATTACCTTGAGGGTAATAAGGGGTAGACCACTTAAGTTGGATATGGAAGCATTGACACAATGTTTTAACCATTTTATTTTTGAAATATTTACCATTATCGGTGACAATGGCCGAGGGGATCCTATAACGACATATGAGATGGTTCATGATGAATTTTGAAATCTGCGCACCGGTGACATAGGTAAGAGGAACAACCTCTACCCATTTGGTAAAGTATTTGGTGGTGGTGATGATATGAGTATGACCGTCTGATGAAGAAGGATGGAGCTTCCCTATGAGATCCAAGCCCCATTTAGAGAATGGCCAAGGTGTTGCAATAGGCTGTAAGGCTTGCGCCAACGCATGTATTAAATTCCCATACTTCTAGCATAGTTCACACTTCTTTACAAAGTTACAACAATCGGATTCCATGGTGGGCCAATAATAGCCCACTCTCAATAGCTTCTTAGCTAAGACCATACCACTAGTATGTGCTCCACAAATGCCACTATGTACTTCCTTAATTGTGTGGATAGAATCAACAACATCCAAACAATGAAGCAAATTCCCATCATAGCCATGACGATAAAGGGTGCCTCCTAGGAGGGTATAATGGGATATGTGGTGAATAAGGGATTTCTTTTCAGAATGGGTGATGTCAGGGGGAAAGGTGCCATCTTGTAGGTATTGGAAGATAGGGTCATACCAAGGGGATAAAGGACCAACAACTTCACATGCCAAACATGATTCCGGCATATCATATGCAGTACTTGTAGATGTTCTATGAAGAAAGGAATCTTGCTTTCTTCAGGCGCTATGCACAAGAGAGACCCAATAGTAGCCATGGCATCTGCAGATCTATTATGTGACCTTGGTTTTTGTTCAAAGATGACTTGTGTGAAATATTCCTTCAAAGTTTCAACCATCTTCTTATATGGAATAAGCTTCTCATCTTTAACCTTATACTCATCATTAACCTATTTTATGATAAGTTGAGAGTCCCCAATGACTCGTAGTTGTCTGATATTCCATGTAATAGCTATTCTGAGTCCGAAATGAGTGCTTCATACTCTATAATGTTATTTGTACATGGGAATCCCAACCGGAATGCTCATGGTATGACATCGCCATTTGGAGTGATGAGGACCACTCTTGCTCCAGATCCATGGAAGGTAAAAGATCCATCAAAATGAACTTGCCATTCTATGGAATCTTCAATATACATGATGGATGCATCTGGTAAATCTAAGCACAAGGGTTCCATTCCTGGGAGAGGAGCTTCTACCAAATGATTGGCCAGTACTGTCCTTTTAAGGAAATCTGATTTACAAACTCAATGTCAAACTCACTCAAGAGAATGATCCAATTAGCCATTCAGCCTGTGAGGGCGGGTTTGGATAAAAGGTACTTGAGAGGGTCGAATTTGGATATGAGTTTGGTTTTATTATTTAAGAGATAATGGCAAAGCTTTTGAAATGTGAATACAACCGCCAAGTAGGCCTTTTCTATCTGGGGATAATTCATCTCGTATGCAATCAAGGTGTGGCTAAGATAGTAAATTGCTCTCTCTTTATGGGCTAAGTCATATTGGGCAAGTAATGCTCCAATGGAAAACTGGGTAGTAGATGTATAAGAGGAGAGGTTCACTAGGGGTAGGTGGCATTAGTACAGGTGGGTTGGACAAGTATTGTTTGAGTAGCACAAAGGCTTTTGAAAATCAGGTCCCCAATTGAATGTGACATCTTTCTTGAGCAAATGAGTAAAGGGGTGGCACTTATCCGCAAGTTGTGAGATAAAGTGACAGATTGCCTGGATCTTTCCTTGTAGACTCCTTAGCTGCTTGAGAGTGGTAGGTGGTGGCATTTCTATGATAGCCGTAACCTTTGTAGGATCCACTTCAATCCCTCTTTGTGAGACAATGAACCCTAGGAGTTTTCCTGACAAGACACCGAAGACACATTTCTTAGGGTTCAAGTGAACCTTATAGTCTCTTAGATGTTGAAAGATACACCTCAATACTTCAGGGTGTTCTTTTCTACTCTTAGATTTTGCTAGGATATCATCGACATAATCCTCCATGATGTCACTTATCATATCATGGAAGATAACTGTCATGGCCCACTGATAAGTAGCCCCAGCATTTTTAAGCCCGAAGGGCATGAATTTGTAGCAGAATGTTCCCCAAGGGGTGATGAATGTTGTCTTATGCTGATCTTCCTCTACAATTTGTATCTAGTTATAACCTGAAAAGCCATCCATCAAGGATAACATTTCATAACCAGTTGTTGAATCGACTATCATGTTGATGTTAGGTAGGGGAAAATCATCTTTTGGACATGCTTTGTTGATGTCACAAAAATCCATGCAGATCCTTATCCCCATAGGTTTTTTTCTGTACTAGGACTATGTTAGAGATCCATTCTGAATAGTCAATAGGTTTTATGAAATCAACAGCTAACAACTTCTCCAATTCTTCTTTGACCAAGAGCACCACTTTAGGATGCATCTTTCTTTTTTTTTTTTTGGTTTGGCCTCTGGGTGCACAATGAGGTTGTGCACAACTAGCTCAGGGTCTAACCCTAACATATCTACATATGTCCACATGAATATGTCCACATATTATTTTAAGAGTTCTGCAAAGGTATTTTTTCTGTGGCGAGGCGAAGCTCCTAACTTGACTATTCTAGGTTGCTCCTCTGAACCAATGTTGACACTGATTGTTTCCTCAATAAGAATTTTAGAAGTGTCTTCCATCCATGTAGGATCAGGGGGAAGAGTAAGATCAACCTCCTATGGTAGTTCATGATCATCTTTGAATGGATAAATCACTTCATCTTTAGACTCTTCATTTTGTTTGTCTATGAGCTCACCAAAGAGTTTGTCACTATGGGATTTCCATTGAGCCTTCTTGCTCGGTTTCTCAGAGGTAGGTATACCTTTAGTTACAACCTTTTTATTCAACCATCCACACATTTCTACTTCCTCCCCAAAATAGGCACAAGCATCTAGTTGAATCTTAAATCCTTTCTTGTGGTCTCCAGCGGAATAAAGTCCCTGAGTCCCATGAACTCCGTGAATGCCTCATCATTTTCAAAGAAATCCAATGGCACATGAAGTTGTTGATCCCAATCTATAAGTTCAGGATATACAAGGGCTATTGGATATTTATCTAGGGGGATGGATTCGAGATAAGGTAAGGACCAACAACTTTGGGAATAGGTTCGTAGAGGCAAGATCTTTGTAAAGGCTACATTGGGAATCTACATCACTATCGAATGAGGTGAAACATCCTCACTTTTAGAAGAAGTAGTGTTTTTCTCAGAAGGTAGAGCATCATGGGGCCTTATTCCAAGGCCATGTTTATCAGTTTTGAAATGTGGGATAGGGATAGGCTCCAACTGGCCTTGTGCATTAACACCACATCCAAACCCATCATAGCCCATGACAAACATCATGTGAGGACCTTTGATGTACTGAGGTGCTTGATTGCATGAAGCCATGGTGCCCTCTGGTACTCTGCTAGTAGGGTCTTCTAACATTTTCTCTTCAGATAAGAGGCCACTATGGATGAATTTCTCCAAAGGTTTAGGACATTGCTTGCGAGTGCTCTTGAACTGAAAGTAAGGCTTCCCCTTGTCCTGGGGATACTGATAGGTCTGATATCAATAGAGCCTGCTCAAGAGTGAATGGCCTACTTGGGCCATATTTTGTTGATGTGGCCTCCCATGAAGCAAATGGATTGACCAGCAAGGGGAAATCCTGATTGAAAGGCGTGAGAGATTCTGAATCCACTCGGTTCCTCATGGCCTCCATTTGTAAAGGGACCACAACATCTGTAGAAGGACATTCATAAGCTACATGAGAAAAATTGTGCAAAGCCCTACAATGTGTGAAAGGTTCTAGGTCACCCAAAATGGTAACTACCTACCCTTCATGATATAACTTGATGCACTGATGAAACATTGATGGGATAGCTCACATGGCATGGATCCATGGGCATCCCAAGAGCATGTTGTACGGGAGGTCCAAGTCAAGGACATGGAACATTGTATCGTGACATGTTGGCCCTACCTCCATGGGGACCACTATAGTCCCTACTGACTCTCTTTCTTCATTGTCATATGCCATGATTGTGATAGTTTTAGCACCCAACTCTATTTCGACCGACCCAACCGCCTTACCAGGCTTGAGTGTAAATATTCAAACCAAATCCCCATATACAATTACTTTTTTGACATTGTGATGGGTAACCACAACTTTGAGATTTAATTTAAGTTATGCTCTGGGTTATTATGTGGGATTGCAGTATGATCAAAAGTAATCTGATCATTGGTGTCTAAGCGTGTAATCATGGCTTGAAGGTTTGCGGGATCTATTTATGTGGAAACCCCTGAATTTTGTAAAGTTTTGAACAATATGTTTTTATGAGCATTGGAGATATTTAGGAGATCGAGGATAGATATCTTAGCAGACATTTTTTCTAATTTCTCTATCAAGTTATATTGACTTTCCTCAGGGGTAGGTACAGGATCTGGTATGATTAGGCGGGCACATCTTGTCCCGACTGCATAACTCTTCTCTAAGATCCGAATGGTGTTAATATGTTCATTAGATGAGTTAATACATCCAATGAGGGAATCATAAGGACTATCATTTATAGGGTACACATAGGTAGCAGTCCTATAGTCGTTAGAATTTTTCCCCTGATCTATTTTATTTTTCTTTTTATCTCGCATGGTCAGGAAAAGGTTCCTTGTAAATACCCATTTTTTCATTTGAACTCCTACCGGTCTCTAGGGGAGACTCTACAATGATCTTCCCTTCCTCTATGAGGTCTTGGATATAATGGCGTAATCTCAAACATCTGTTCGTTTTGTGTCCTTTGACACGGTAGAAGTCGCAATATTCATTGTTTTTGAACCAAATCAGGTTTTGGAGCATCTTCTGGGTAGGGCATTGTTTCCGTTGGATACTCTACCATCTTTGCACCATCTAACTGCTTTAGGATGGTAGATAAGGATTTTGTCAAAGATGTGAACGTACATTTTGTAGGCACTTTGGGACAAGGCCCTTGTGAAAGTTTCAAGAGTGGACTGTCGTATGGTTTGGACTCTCTTGGAGTCTGTAATGCCATCACCAACAACATGTTTATTATTTTTGAATAATTTAGGTTTGTCTATGGATTTGGCTTCATGTTTGTTTTTAATAACCTGGTTTAAGCGTGCCTTTGCAATAAGCGCTTTCTCAATTTGACTACCTTTCTCTATGACTTCTTCAAAGTTCGAGCCATAATGCATTTGTAAGTGAAAGGCTATTTCTAGGTTCAAGTTAGGAATGAATATACTCACTAACTATTTTTCAGGTAAGGCACAGGGAAAGTGACTAGCTAACTTACGCACCATCACTATAAAAATCCCATGAAATGTCTCATTGGGTTTTTGTTTTGTGTTACATAGATCATTCATCGTGATGTCACTCTCCATATTATAGGAGTAATGTCTTACAAATTTCTCTGCTAGTGCGGGCCATGTTGTAATGGAGCCCTTAGGTATGCTGTAAAACCATTCCAATCCCACGGCTCCTAGGCTGCGAGGAAAAAGTCATATCAAGAAATTATCACTATACGTGACCTCTTGGCAAGCCATGTAAAAGTCTTTTATATGATCACGAGGATCACTTTTGCACTTATACTTATCAAACTTGGGGACAATGAAATGTTTTGGGAAAGGCTGTTGTAGCATGTCCTTATCAAAGGGGTAAGGACATAGTTCTTCATACGAGTATTTTCTATTCTGGCCTACATTTCCCTGTTGTAATGTTGTGAGCATATCTTTCATAGATTTCAATTCATCCTGAATGAGTTTCTCCTTAGTAGGTGATATTGACCTTTGAGCCTGAGTTGCTTTAAAAGTATAATCTATATGTGGATCAAATTGAAACTCGTTAAGTTTGTTTTTGTCTCTTTCTTTACCTATGTTTCTTTTTGAAGCACATAGGTTTGCTAATTTCTGACTCAACTTCAAGATCTGTTTTTGGAGGATTTCCTCCTCAACCAGGGGATCCTCTTCTTTATCAAGTTTTGGAGGAGGGGATGCCTTCTGCTCAGTTTTTACTTTACACAAAGCCTTAAAGTGAGGTTTATGTGATGTTTCACCTTCGACGGAGGCATTATGTTGCCCAAAAATGCATGCATATCCCACATCGAAAGGATTACACCGTGTCTAAGGCAAATCTTCACTCTCTAAGCTAGGCTCAACAACCTTTTCTTCTTCTTCACACTCGTGTGGAAGTTCATCTCCTAATGCTAAGACTCTTGCGAGCACTTTGATCTTTGTTTTAATATTAGAGCTCATCAAATATGTTTAGGTCTAATATTTGTTGTTCTCTAAAGAGTCCTTTTAATAGATTTTTCTCCACTATGATCGATTAATGTTTCGTATCTTTGACTTATGTTACGATTCACTCAATTTTTTATTGTAAGCCTATACCCTAAGAAGAGTGGTCCTAAGTTATGACCACTTACTTAATGTGAATGTGTTGAAAGGGTTTTCTCCCACATGTTTCTCATTTGATTTGGCTGTCATTTTTATGTTTTTAGGCATCACTAAGAAGACTAAGATGTTGTCGACGCTTTTATGTAATCATGCTAAGCATCCTTCCCTCACAAAAAATGAGAATAAGTGTATGGTTTTTCCGTCTAAGAAAGCCTTTTAATAGGATGTTGGAATTGTATCACTTGAAAGAAGATGTATCGTACATGTAATTTAATGAAATAATTTTTACCAAGAAACACTTATATGCACACCTATGTTACTATTCACTCAATTTTTATTGCCAAACCTATACCCTAAGATAGCGACAAAGATTTACCAATATGTAAGCCAAGTTAGAACCCCAACAAGGTCTAAGCTCACTGATGTGATGTTTTGACATTTTAGTCATATGTGCTTTGTGATGGCTTGACAAGGTATACTTAAAAATGAGTTTAACTATCGATGAAATCCAAACCTTCTAAAAATGGAAGTCTGCCCCTTTCAATAGATATATCATAATAATGTCAGCGGTCCGTGATACATTAATCGAGAAAGCAAGGTGTTAGTACCATGATAAATTTATTATGATATATATAAGGCATTACCAACACTCTTCAAGAAGGCTAAGATGTTGTTTTTTATCGAGAGTGAAACCAAGTAATAAGTATAACAAGGAGTTTTTAACCTTTCTTTGTGTGAGTTGTGTAATCGTAAATTTTCTAATAAGAGGACTTATATCGCTCCCTCACAAAAATGAGAATACGATGTAAGTACCAAGATTTTACGTCTAAGATAAAAAACAAGACTATTAACTCAAGAAGAGATGAAAAATGAATTGAATACACAAATGTTCAAAAGTGAAGATGATCTTGAAATAAAGATGCAAGGAATTTTATCAAAGATGTGAAAAGCGCACCTCCAGCGCATATGCGCCCTTCAGAGACGTTTAACAACCCAGATGCAAACATGGATGAGTGTAAATGGACAAAAAAGTGACGATCACTATCTCTGATAAAATGTGCGTCATAGGTGATGTATGCACCCTTATCACCCTAAATAATAGGTGATGAGAATGTAAGGGTACTGATCAAAAGATAGACACAAGCTAAGCAACCACTTAGGTAGAGCTTTGCCTCGTCTGAAGACAAGAACAAAACTAAGCAAAAATGGGACGTAGCTTAGGTCCATGATGAAAAGACACTTAGTTCAAACTCACAAGGGTTCTTTGCCTTGTTTTAACAAACAAGGTTTAGATTCCAGATGAGCCATCACTTTGTGATGGCTTCCTTCTTTGCATACATTAATTTGAATTAACAAGGACTAATAAAGTGGGCTCCTTGACAAAATGGTTTCCTATAACAAGTTATCTTAACTAGGTGTTACAATATTGTCTAAGAGCGAGGCATGATTTACCCAAAAAGTCACAATGAATAGTTTGGGAGTATCTTGGATTTATCCCCTTTCAAATATAGTGGGAAATGAATGCATCCATCGTGTACTTCTACTAAGGTTGTGATACGTATGTCGAACTTGTGCCTTTGGTGCACAACTCTAAGGAATGCGTAGATATTAATAAGTGAATGTGCAGGTTGCGCTGCCGCGCATCAAGCGCACACAACATGCATTTTCGAGTCAAGTGGGTAAGCGGAGCACTTCCCATTTCATCCATGAGGTTACTCACCTACCGCCATAATGGACTACTTTAGGTGGTTCCAGATAATACCACCTCCATTGTTGTAGCTTAAGGTGTTATGCTTCTAAAGGGTTATGTTCCCTCCCTTCTTCTTTTCTTCTCTAGGGTTGAAAATGGAGTTGCGGATAGGGCGTTCCTTTTTAATGAAACCTACAATACAATGTTTTGAATATGATGTTTTTTTTTCTTGCCTCTCTTCATCTTGCTTTTGAGTTTTAATATGGTTTTTAAGTAGCACACCATTTGGCAACCTGCAAGAAAATGTGTATTAGAAGGTTTCTGTCTTGTTCAGATGCCTTTCTTTGATAAGTGATAGGTCCTGTAGACAACAAGTTTTAGTAATTTTTTCTGATTCGTAGGTTGATGTTTTAAGAAAGAGAGTTTTTCACTTTGCTTTTGATTCCTAAGATTGTTAAAAGGCATGAAGGAAGAGCATACACAACGTGAAAATTTTCACTAAAAATCACATGAAATTTGTACTCCAACTTTTTATAAAATAATGCGCCGTGATTTTTGCATCAACAGCTTTGGGCACGAATACTGCATGTTTTTACACAATTTATATGTGTTTTGTATTGGTGTTTTTGATCTCCAAGATCATCTTGGAAGAAACGAGGAGAGAGCATACACACTTCTACAAAAACTACTTCTAAGTCAAAAACAAAGAACACTTTTAATCTACGTAAACTGAAATGTTCAAGAAAGAACCCTGTTGTCAATTGTTAGTCCTAAAAACCTGCAGTGATGGATTAGAAAAGAGTTTTTGCAGACTTTTAAAAAATTCAATTTTTAACACAGTCATACATACCCCCTGTGCGCCTCCATACCACAAAAATTGTAAAATCACACCATGTGGGGAAGAAGAAATTGAAAAAATCTCTCCAACCGGACGGATATGTGCCCTACCCTCAACGCCTATATGCTAAGTAGTTAATATTTTTAATAAAATTTACATAGTAAACACAAATGCTTATAATATGAGCAAGATTGACGCGCTCATATTGTGGAGGAGGATGCTCGAGTAATGACAAGTACATGCACAAGCTAAAACTAAAAACTATGAAAAATTTTACACAGTTAGAGCATTTACACCTGCATGGCCTGAGAGATGGATACGCTCCTCAAAAGATGGGGACACATGTCTTATGCATCCTTATATGGGTTACTTCCATCCCACCATTTATTACATAGTCGAGAAGACTCCATATTTACACTGCATGTCCAGAGAGACACATACGCACTTGCTTAGATGATAAAGACGCGCGTATCGGTGTAAAGCTTTAGTTTGTAAATGATGGGGACCTTTTGATTTTCCATCCATCCAAACAGCCATGCGATCGTACTTTCCATGGCTGCCATAAGAAAGGAAGCTATTTTTTGCACTGACATCTATGAGTGGGGCTTGCTTTGACGTGTGCTTGTGCCTCTTTCTGGAACACCTACATGCACCATGTGAAAAACCTATAAAAATCACTTAGAAGGGAATTTTAGAATTTTCAAGAGCAAACTAAAAGGCCACGTTAGTTGTTAGTCAAAATTTCCTATTTCTAGATCAAACCCACAAAATGTATATAAATGATGTTCATTTACTTAGGGTTAGAATGCAGGTTGTGCTGGCGCGCGAAAAGTGGCGCCAAAAATGACGAAATAACAAGTGATTCGAAAGAAAAAATTGAAAATAAGCTTTGAAAAACTAAAAGACCTCCATTAATGGAGGAAGGACATAAGAGTCCCACCGTGCATGCCAAATGTGTTCAATGAAAATTTGTAAAAGCCATGGATTTGGGGTAACAATCTATAAAGAAACCCCAAAGGCTTCTAACAATTTGATCGAACCTCCTCCCTTGTGGACCATGTGATAAGAAATGAGCAAGGTTTCCTTCTTTCTCTTCATTGCATACATTAATTTGAATTAAACATGCAAACTAAGCAAATGAAGTTAATCTCAATTCTTTCTCTCGAAATCCTGAAATGATGAACCTAAGAGGATCCAAGCATTCATTTGTATGTGAAGAGAAAGAGATCTCCTCTAATAATGGCTTTAAGGTCAATGGATCTTCCCTTTTACTCTATGTTAATGCTATGAAATACAAGATTAAATGCTTTTAGCTCAAATGAAAGAAGATGAAATACAAACTAAAGCCTAATAAAATTGCTATAATTTGTGCTAGGAAGAAGAGAGGATTCTTAGGAAATGAGGGAGGGGGTATAGCCCTATTTATAGTTTTTGGTTTGGAAGAAAAGGGAGATTTGGGTGCATGTGGGACAAAGGCTAAAGTTCAAAAAGCACTTTAGCAAGTCAAAGTGTGATTTGACTATGTTAGAGGGTAATTAACCTAGGTTGGACTAATTATTCTCTTTTAAAGAGTAATTAGGTTTTAAAAGGGTTCTAAAGGGCTTAATCAATCCAAAGAAGTGGATTGATCTTCCGGGAGCTAATAGAAGAAAGATAGAAGAGAATAAGAAGCTAATGTAGTTAGAACGAGGCTATAATTTCCTATTTAAATGGTTTATAAGAGGAAAAATGACCAAAAGGGTGTCGTAGGAAGGGAGTTAGATAGGCCTAACTGGTGGTGTGTCGTCAATTTGCAAAAGGAAGAAGTGTTAGTGCACTATTAGAAATAATAGTGTATTGAGAAAACTACAGGTGTCTACGGGAAGAGCTTGGGAAGCTAATTTCACAAAGATGGATCTTTTAGAAGGAAGAATGACATTAATTTCCAGCATCGTGTTGGTTTTGCAGAATGAAAAGGGAGAGATTGCAAGGGATGAGTTGGAATCCATTGTTGTGGACATCCTAGAAACTTAGAACAAGCACTCATTGAATGACAAAATGTTTTAGAGGCTGAAATAAAGGAGTATCCGGAATTGATCACCTGCAAAGTGATACTGAGAGGAGGTTGTCACATAAAAATTCTTTATTTTTCTACATTATTTGTTTCATTTTCTTTCCATCATTCTATTGTTTACTTCAATTTTTAGAGGAACACCCATTGTCGGACAAAAATGAGATTAGTTTCGGGTAATGTTAATAAGAGAATACTTGTTAGAGAGCACCCAAGGATTCAGCGCAGGAGAAAAGGCTAGGATTAAGGGTGTAGAAGGATAGGAAGGACCCATGCGTGAAAGGAAAATTCAACATTCAGGAATTAGTTGATTTTGAGCATGACGACCTATATTTATAAAATGGCATGCAGAACACACCAATGATGCGAGATGTACCCGCATGCATTGTCTATATTTGGAGGATCAAATCGAATTGTTTTGCATGGAGACGTCTAAGAATAGGATTGAAACTTCGAGTTAACTATAAAAGGTGTATAGATAGCACAATTATATGTGTGTCTATCCCTATGAACGACGTGTGGCTATTAATTGCATACAACCTATTTCTTGAATAGATAAGTGGTGAAGGGAAAGTCCCCACCCTATATATATAATTTGAGGTACGTGGTGGTAATATATATGAGTGTGAAGGATGTATTATTACATAGAGATATAAACATATGACTAAATTACTATATCAAATCCATATGTGCATTGGTATTTTTGACATTATTGTAAGGAGCTTCGTGTTTATTAATAGATGGAAGATATTGACTTGAATCTAAGTGGCATTCCTTTGGGTAATCGAGTAGTCCATGTTATTTATTTAGTCATGATTAATATATAAAGCTTGTTATTTCATAGATATAAAGTAGCATACGTTGTAGAATGATAGATTAGTTATGAATCTATATGTTTCATCCTTCATCATGCTAACATCCTACTATAGCAACCCTAAAGAGGGACCGGGTAACTTTGCGTGCTTTGGGTGAGTGCTCGAGTCTAGGTTGAGGGATGTGCCAACGCGTCTAGGGAGTTAACTAGTAAATTCTAGGATGCATCACACAATGACCCCATCTAGTCCCTTGGTTTCTTCTATACCTTCTTCTAACTCCATCTATAACTACCTTCCCCCATAGACCCTCTACTTCTCGACCACGTTATCCAAGAGATTCTAATCCTTCCTGTCGTATTCTATCATCTTTGTTTCACCTAGCATGACTATGCCTATCTATCCTATTGACCTTCTTATCTCTCTCACATCAGATCTTCCCATCAAATCCCAATCATCTTACCCTCACCCTACTTCTCCCCATCATATCTCTTCGAACTAATCCAATCATCACCACTAGATATCTTATGAAAACCATTTGCTAATCCACCACCATAAAATTTTTCTTCACCCTCTACATCATATCATTTTAACCCCTTTTCACTCAACACCATACATATGACATCTTCCACCATATCTATTTCCACCCTTTCATCATTTACCCCTATCCTAGATATTTTCCTACTACCCCTTCAAGGGATATCATCTCATCGACTATACCCATGATTACCTTACCTATCTCTTTAACTTCCACTACATCTCTTTCATCTGCATCATCCTTCACTACACCTTCCTCTCTATCTCGCACCTATCATGCCCGAACCATTGACCACATCTCTTCTCGAGAAAACCCATCACTACTCTTATATATACTACATCAAAAATCCACCCATGTATGCCTTGCAATCATTATCACATATTTCCTTTCCCATTCCTACATCCTCCATTTTATTCCAATCTTCTACACTTACCTTCCCCAAGTCTACATACCCCATGTCATATTCTCATTCTAAATTTGTATCCATGATGCCTCTTAAGACAAACACAAAAGGAATTCATACTTCTCCCACACAACCTCTCATTTATACATTGATTCATCCACCTCCTCTAACACCATCTTTTCACATAGACCTCATCAATCGAATCCTCCAAACACCCATTTATATTTCTTTAGCCACACATACTCCCATTATTGATTCCACACCCAAATATACCACATATACTTCATTTTATTAGGTTCCCTTATCCACATCTAATCCATCCATTCCTATCATGCCATCCTTAAATTCCATAGTGATTCCTCTTTTTGTGTGTCTACCCGCACCTACCACATCAACCATCATGATTATATCTCCATTATATCCTTCTTCATCCATACCACCTTCATGATTTAAAAAATATTGGAGAGCACTTCAAATTTCCGCCAACATAGGTGAACCTCCCATCTCATCCACACAATTAGACAATTCTACATGTACTTGATCTTCACCTTCCTTAGATTATGTCAAACAAAAGCTACTTCCTATGTTAGCCACCACACCACCATTAGACCCTCCACTAGATATTATTATCATCCCTCACAATAGTACTTCTTGAAAATCACAATCCAAACCCCTTAGAACCTTTCCTCAAAGGTCACTTTTAAAGCCTCACAGAAGATCAACATTCCTCCAATCAAGACAAAATCTACATCCCCATCTTGGGGCCAAATCCATCCATCCTAGGATCCTCTCCCCATCATGATCAACCAATCCAAATAACCTGACTCCTTAGGACTGAATCCTTCCTCGAAAATTCCTCCTTGAAAGATTAAATTATCCTCCACTACTTCTTCATCTAGATCACCTAGACCTCGACCCAATCCACCTTCTTCCTCACCATCAACACAATCTCACAAAATATCTCCTATTGCATAAATCAAATAATATTCGTAGGTCCTCCAAAACTTACTTCAGAATTCTTCCATAATTTTTCCATAATTCTTCCTTTGATTAGGTCCTTTGATCCAAACCATCCTAGACCTTTGTGGTTCAATTCAAATCACATCTTCTCCTATCATTGTACCCCAGGTCATGACATTAAGCACTATAAGGCCCTTCGTGACTATCTTCCATGATCTTATTGAGAAAGAGGACCTCCTTGGTGAGTCTCTTTCTCCATCTACCACTTCATCCATAGTCCATCTGACTCCTTTTACCACATCTCCATCTATTCAACCTCCTAGGTCTCTTCACCCATCTACATCATCTCCTATCACTCTTCTTGATGATGGTTCTCCCTTGTTTGTTGATATTTTTACCCTCACCGCACCACCTCTATGATCCATTATTATTGACATCATATCCATCCATTATTGGGGGATCATCTTCCCCTCCTTATCAATCTCCTTGCATCCTTCTTCTCATCTTCATCAATCCATTCTTATATGCTACGGGTACATCTTTCTAGGATCTAAATGTTTATGGGTTAGTTCTTGTCTACATTCCACATCATCTTATCTTATCCATCTTGGTTCACCCGATCATACTTTTCATCTCCTCTTCCTACGACCACTTTCATGCCCATATTTGGGCTTTCCATTTAAAACACCATGGCTCTATTTAAAATCGACCATTATGACACATATTTCATAATCATTATTCAACTCTTCTCATTTGTTTGTAGTTTATCTTTTTATCTCTCTCTGGGGTATGTCTTCACCAATCCGGTACTATGATAGTTCTCCACTGGAACTCCTCGTGCTATGATTATTTACTTAATGCACAAATTTTAGTTTGGTGGATGTAATATGGAAACACAACGATAAACATAACACAAGAATACCATAAACTTTGATATAAAGGAATGATGAAAAATCTGAAATATAAGTGTAAATTATAATATCAACATGAAATTGTTACAATCTCACCCATGAGGTACTTCAACTATTACTTAACTTCACTTTCCTTCCAACAATAACTATGGGAGAAACTTAACAATTACACCTCTTAATGGCTTCTTTAACACACCTTCTAAATGATGGCTTCCTTGACACACTTACTCATACAATATTTCTCACTACTTCCTTCTATGCTAAATGAGGGGGTGGTCTCTTTATTTTAAAAATTTCAGTCTTATCCACCTTATCTCTAAGATAGGATAAGAAATCTACTCGACGAATCATATTCCATACCTTAACTCTTATCTTTACATGTAAGCTTATCATTTAAGATAAGATAAACCTTATCATTTCACATGGGTCCCACCTTTTTAGACTTTTTACAAATAAAATACACAAAATATTTATCACATCACTCCTTTTCCTTATTACTAATATAATATTTCTAATTCCTAATCATATAGACCCTACTTCTCTACTTACTCTAACTTTGACATTTTAAAATTACCGAACCACTTACGCCAAATATTTACTTTTTACCACAACATTCCTATTGTACTTTGACTGTTACCATACTATACATTATTGGCAGATCGTACCGTAGCAGTGCCGTTATCTTCTATCATATGCTACTACTAATTATACTTAACAACATCCTATTCCTAATACATACATTAATGAAATAGAAATTACGGAGGAAAATTTTAGTGTCGACATCTTGCCCCTTCCTAGATTCTACTCATTCCTCGGAGTAGACTATTCTGGTGCTTGGAAAATATTTAACTTTTCATGGTTGACCCATTTCATAATGGGAGTGCCATCCAATTCCTCCAGTTGATATGTACCATTTTCATGCACAACTGCTATTTTGTAGGGCCCCATCCATTTGGGAAGAAATTTTCTCTGCTTTCTTTTTTTGTATCTGGAATCATATACTAGAACCAATTCATTAACATAAAATGGAGACCGATGAATATTTTGATCAAAGTATTCATTCTGCTTCATTTTATTCTTATAACTTGTATCCTTCACCATTTCTCTCATTTCCTCTAGAAAATGAAGATGTAAAAACCTTTCTTTTCTTGAATCACTTTCATCCATCCTTTTGTTTTTCATAACACTCACAGTGGGAATATCAAACTCAATAGGAAGAATTGGATCAATGTCATAAGCCAACTGAAATGGGGAGTATCATGTTGCTGACTTTGATGTTGCCCTATATGCCCACAATGTTGCATGAATCCTTATATCCCACTTATGTACTTGCAAGGCTGCATCTTTTGCTAGAATTTGACACAACACAAAATTTGTTCATTCCACTAGTTCATTTTTGCCTAGTTTGTATGTTGTTTCCTTCCCGTGCTTAGTAGAAAACTTGTTGACTAGGGCTTCTACCACCTCATTAATGAAGTGGCTTCTTTGATCTTTTACAATTTCTAATGGAGAACCAAATGAGGTGACAATGCGTTCATATATGAACCTTGCCACTTCATCCATGGAAGTTGTTTTCAATGGCCTAGCTTCAACCCACTTGGTTAAATAATTTTTGGAAACTACAATATACTTTTTTGGCTTGGGGTAGTTGGAAGTGGACCTACAATATCTATTCCCCACTTTTCAAAGGGACCAAGTGGAAGAATATAGCATAATGGAGCTGATGAAGTCTTACAGTTACCATGTGTTTGACAAATATCACATGTCTTACAATAATTATAACAATCACTAAAAAGAGTGGGCCAATGATAACCTGCGTCCAAGATCCTTCTTATTGTAAGTTGTCCTGAGAAGTTTCCTCCACATGTACCATTGTGGAATTCTTCTATCAGCTCCTTCCCTTGATCATGTCCAACTGCCCTCTTATACTATCCATCAGGTCCTATTAGAAATAATACTCCATGAAGAATAGAATATGGATGACTGACTTGAGTAATCTTCCTCTTAGTATTTGTATTGACACCATCAGGAAACTTGAATTCATTCAGATAATTCCAAATATCTATGTATTCACTAGGGAATGTGTCAAGGGATAATAATGTTACATCTAGAAATCATCATTATCACAAGATGAACCTAAACCATCATAGGCTCGAGAGAGTGCATCTGCATTTACATGCTTCTTTCTCATCCTATCTATAATATCAAATTGAAATTCTTGTAGAAAAATTATCCATCTTGCTATCCTCCCTAATGGGTTAGGCTTATTTATAATATATTTTAGAGCTTGATGATCTATTACAATCAGTAAACTTCTGCCCTAACAAGTAATTTGAAACTTTTTTATAGCAAAATTGATAGCTAGGGCCTCTTTTTTAGTTACAGATACTTTACCTTAAGACTACTCATTTATCTCTCCCAAAGTAAATTGGATGATCATTCTTGTTTTCATCATTTTATCTCAAAGTACTTCCTAGTGCTTGCATCCAAGCATCAATATACACAATGAATGGCTTGCTCTAGTCTATATTTTTAAAACATGTGAAGACACCAAAGCCTCCTTCGCTTGTTCAAAAGCTTTATGTGCCTTCTTGCGTAGTTCATAAGTAACATCCTTCTTTAAGAATCAAGGGTTAGTGGCTGTGAAAACTTTGAGAAATTCATGATGAACCTTCTATAAGAACCCACATGGCCTAAAAATGATCTCAACTTACTTCTATTCATAGAAAATTGTAACTCTTTGATTTTTTAAACTTTATTAAAATCGGTACCAATACCATCTCTGGATACAACATGACCTAAGAAAACACCTTTAAAACATCCAAATACACACTTTGTAGGGTTTAGTGAGGCTTTTATTCATCTAACCTTTGAAATGATGTCTCCATTTAGTGCAGTTGTCCATCTTACTCCCATAGATGTAAAATCATCTAGAAATACTCGATGAAATTTCCAATGTAGGGTTCAAACACCCTATTCATCAAATGTTGGAACATTGCCGAGCATTACACAACCCAAAATGCATAACTCTACCTCCAAAACAGGGACCTCAACCTCCTTCCTTCATCGAGCATTGAGTCCACTTCGCATCTCCCACCTCTTCTCAGAAGACATAGTCAAAAGATGACCATATGTAATATTTGTATGTCTTTTGGACAGATCTTCTAAGATGGAGTATGGTCCTTGTCCCTATGAAATTAGAAAATCCTGCACACCCAACTTTCTTCTCCTATGTTTCTTACTAGTTTCTCCTTTCATCTTCTTAGGATCATTTCCATCTTGGTTATCTTTTTTTTCTTTCTTTTTGTTATAAACACATCTGCTTCATTATTTATGCTCCTATCTACTACATCAAAATAATTCACAGGTGTTTTTCCTTTATCATTATCTCTTGTACCAGATGTAGAAGCTCTATCTAGACAATTATACTTATAATGACCCTTTTTATGACAACCATAACATACAACTTCAGAAATATTTCTTTTGGAACTCTATCTCCTCCCTGAGAACTAAATTATTTTCCTTGAAGAAGATTAATAGTTAACTAGCCCATCTTCCTAAGAAAATCTTCATACTCATTAGATGTACTAGGAGAAATATTTGCGCTCACCAAGAGTAGTTATGGATTCTAGACCAAAGGTGTTGGTGTAGGTTCTACCTTAGCAACAATTTCTTTGGGCTCTTCTTCCATGCTTTATTCTTGCCTTCTTGCAATCTCATATGCTTGTTCGAGGGTCGTTGGGCGGTCATACTTCACTCATTGTCGATCTCTCGCTTCATCCTAAGAATAAAGTTCTTACAGAGGAGATTATCCACGTCATTCATCAACCCATCTACTAATCCTTCCTTCCGTATCTCGGGCATCGAGCTTCCTCCTTAGCCGTAGAAGACGAGCATGATAATACCTTATCTTCTCCTTCTCTCCTTGGGATAGCTTTATGATATCGATCATGAGATCTGCATATTTCTGTTGTTCACCAAATTATTCAAGAAAACTTTCGGTTAATAAATCCCATGAGTTTTTCACATTACCACCTAGTGTTTCAAACCACCTAAGAATTGAACCATCGAAAAAGGTAGGAAAGAATTCAGTCCATTGTTCCCTTCTTATGAGGCCATTACAAATGTAAGATCGTTTAAATTATTGAATGAAAGAGGAAGCATCTTCATTAGATTGGGCTGAAAAAATAGGAATCTTCCCCATTTTCAAAAGTAACCACAATGAAATACCAACCCACAAGTACAATGAACAAGACTTATGTGTAAAAATAATTGGAATCACTATAATAGAAAGTGACTTTACACCTTTCTATAGTAAAATAGGAATGACCATGGTAAACTATGGTAAAACTTGACTTACTACGGTAAAAACTAACTTTACTGTGGTAAACACTATTCATGGTAAAAATTGAAGTTACTGTGGTAAATACTATTCACGATAAAAAGTGAAGTCACTATGGTAAATACTATTCATGGTAAAAAGTGACTTTACCATGGTAACTATTATGCATAGTAAAAACAAGGTTACTCTCCAAATGATTTCTGACTAAGTGGGAATATCTCTCCAAAAAATCCACCAACGAGGAATGGTCCCAGCAACGGAACCAAAATGTCTTCACCAATTTAGCACTATGATAATTCTCAACTAGGAACTTCTCATGCTATGATTATTTACTAATGCACAAATTTTAGTTTGGTGGATGTAATCTGGAAACACAACAAACATAACACAAGAATACCATAAACTATGATACGAAGGAATGATGAAAAAACTAAAATATAAGTGTAAATTATAATATCAATATAAAATTATTACAATCTCACCCATGAGGTACTTCAAGTGTTACTAACTTCACTTGCCTTCCAACAATAACTATGGAAGAAACTTAACAATTACACCTCTTAATGGCTTCTTTAACACACCTTGTAAATGATGGCTTCCTTTACACACTTACTCATACAATATTTCTCACTACTTCCTTCTATGCTAAATGAGGGGGTGGCCTCTTTATTTATAGAACTTTCAGGCTTATCCACCATATCTCTAAGATAGGATAAGAAATATACTCTGACGAATCATATTCCATACCTTAACTCTTATCTTTACATGTAAGCTTATCTTTTAAGATAAGATAAACCTTATCATTTCACATGGGTTCCACCTTTTTAGAATTTTTACAAATAAAATACACAAAATATTTATGACATCACTCATTGTCCTTATTACTAATATAATATTTCTAATTCCTAATCATGTAGACCCTACTTCTCTACTTACCCTAACTTTGACATTTTAACATTACCAAACCACTTACGAAAAATATTTAATTTTTACCACAACATTCCTATTGTACTTTGACTATTACCGTACTATAAATTATCGGTGTCATCATACCGGCAGCATTTTTATCTTCTATCGGACACTACTACTAATTATACTTAACAACATCTTATTCCTAATACATACATTAATGAAATAGAAATTATAGAGGAAAATTTTAGTGTCGATGAGTACCTTTTATTCATCTTAGACACATAACTATCAATTCGTTAATGGGAAACACTTACTCTTATTTTAACTTGCTTATCTTGTTTTATCTCTCTAAACGCTAACAACAATGGCCTCACAAATTAAATTAGATCTGCACACACTCTAGAAAGGGACCAACATAGAAAATGTTCCCTCCCTTGATGGTAAATTGGAACTAGAACCCCTTAACGCATTGCACATGAAACCATTCTACTGTTAGCTCCTTTAATAGTATTCTCTTAGTCATATGTTTAGATCGCTCCTCTATCTTGGTATTTTCCATATCTCATTGTGATGATTTTGAATCATGTGGTCTTCGTCACTTTCTAGATGTGACCTTAATTATGGGCACCACATCTCTTGCCTATAGGATATTCCTTATGGATACGTTCTCCTTCTTAATGATAACTCCATGATCATTACATCCATCACCATCTTATTCACCTATTGAAACCATGCAAAGGGTCTAGGGGTGTCTCTTATATATTCTTTATCCCCTCTTAAGTCTTCTTCTCAGCCTATTCTCCGCTCTCCCCATGTCAAAATAAATAATCATGGATGCTCGGATCAAAACATAAAAGTTGTTAAAAATAAAATCATCCCTCGAAGGATGGTCCTTCATGAAAAAATAAAAGGAAAAGCATGAAAATCAAAGTCAAAATAAAATTAAGTAAAATAGACCAATCCTTGAAAGATGATTGTCATGTTATTTTTGTCATCTATGTATTATATATAGTAGAGCATACCCTCGAATGATGGCTACTCCTTGTGGCGTTCAAAGGCTTCCCGCATTGATTTTCTCTTTAAATTATTAGCATCCTAAGAAATATTCCAACATTGATTAGCTTTCTTCTAAACTTCCCACATTGATTAGTTTTCTCTTTCCCCTTCCCAGAGTTGGGGCATAGTTTTAGGAGCACCACTTTTGGATAACCCTCTTTCCTTATACAAGTACATCTCAAATACATTATTCATGTCGGTATTAGGTTTATGATTTCATTTCATCCTTTTTCTTCATGGTCTTTTGTATGACTAACAATCATTGGCCACCATCTAATATCAATTACTGGTCACGAGTTCTTTGCACTATTTAGATCCCCTCGTCTTTACTTCCAATGCATTGAAGGCATATTTTCCCTATACGTTCCTTAATGAAATGCCGTGTTTATCAAAATTGTAGGTCATCACCATTGCATTGTATTCTATCCTAATCCTATCACATATTCCTTTATCTTAATCACCTATATTCTATCTATCTATCCTAAACACATTTACTCTTGCTTATATCCATCATTAAACACATCCATTATCAATTTGTTTTCATCACATCATATCCATATAAATTTGTATCATCATGATCATGTTCAAATATAAAACATATAGTCCTAATCCTCATTAACACATCACAAATTTATATCATCATTTCATCCATGCACGTACGCATCCAAAATAACCATCTAAGTCATACATCTATTTTACCATCATCATCACAACTAATATAAAATCTATCATGTTGACATATAACATAAAATCAACATCGTCACATAAAATGAAATTCATCACAAAATGAATAAATAATATTCCATAACAAAACCATATATCATATGTGTGTGTGTGTGTGTGTGTGTGTGTGTATCAATACATAACTTTTCTATAACAATTTTCTCTCAAAGAAGAGATGCTATCGAATCTGTGAAGTGTATATTTGAGGCTCTCAAGTTTTCTCCTTATCGAAAAAGTACAAAACCATATCCCAATTGGGGAAATAATACGGGCAGCGAAATAGTACTATAATTTAATAACAAATAAAACCATGCACAAATGATCTAAACAATTTACCCAAAAATCTACGAGTGGTGGAAGTATAAACTAGAATAATCCAAATCACACAAAAGTACACACACATAACAAGCATGTACCGTGGTTCACCCAATGTGGGCTACATCCACCAAAAATAGAGATCTTGTATATATAATATAACAAGAGATTACAAACTAACTCTTCTATACAAGAGTACATGTATCTCTTCCTCCCAAATCTATGTGATTACACTAAACCATACCTTGATACCACCACTTGTGTCTCCTCCGGATCTCTAATCAGATCTACCCGAGTGCACTACAACCGTGCCTCTCAAACATAACCAGATCTCTCACATACCCAAAGCTACCCCTGTATCTACCACTATATGCAGCCAAGCTCTCATTGTATTGTGAATCTGGAAATGAGACCTCTACAATATATAGATCTAAATGGATCAATAATACAAGATCTCATGGATCTACAATGCAAGACTAGATCTACATATATCTATATTACAATATCTCACAAACATTTGGATCTACAAGAATAAAAGCTATGTGCTTTGCAGACTATGCAAGCCATTACAATGAGATAATAAATATACAAAGAAAATATGACGATACTCGCTATTTTCTTTTGTCTAGATCCTCTCCATGGAGTCTCTATCTTCATGTAACCTGTTCCTTTTTCCTCTTCTTCTTCTTCATCTTCATCCTCTTGGTCTGGGAGAGAATCGAGGATCTAATGTGATCCCTCATTTTTGACTCTTCTACTCAACCCTAACTTTCATGCTTATATATAAATATATAAACTTAGGGCTCCTTAGCTATGTAATTACATCCAATAGATTTTCTTTAAATAAAATCTATATTTAAAGCCCGTGACTAAAAATAAAATACATTGCAAAGGTAACCGACACCGGTTAGACCTAACCGTGGCTGGTTCCCACTTGCTTTGACTGAAGTTTGTTTTTCTAAATGATGATAGTCATGGTATTTCAATTCACTTTTAATTGCATGCTAACTGTGAATCAATCTAGCTCTATAGCCTAACAATCTCCCAATTGTAGATAAATTGTTGAACCTCTTTAGTCAGCACTGTACATCACTGTCTTCTACACACCGTGAAGACCATCTATTGTTTCCTTCAACAATTCTCTCAGAAATAAAACCCAGAAGATCAAAATATATTCTCAAAACCAAAGAAGATAAAACCATGACTTACCAAACCTGCACGAAGCTATAACTAATCTGTGACACCAAGCCTCAAGCTCCCACTGAATCATAACACCAAGCCTCTCATGCAGCCAAGCCATCATGACTAACACACCTGCAAGAGCTCCCACTCAAACTGAAGTTATGAGCCTTAATTGCATCTATAGCCATACATGTAAAACCAACCATGTTATCCATCCATCTATCCATGTCTCCATGCAACCACTAATGTAATTGACCAAGACAAGTCAAACTAGAATATGCGAAAGCAAAACAAGATCCTAGGTAAAGATAGCCCAAATGAGTTCTACTTGCAAAATTGGGTGATCAATCCACAAACCTACATAATTCAAAGAATCCAAACACTACAATATGTAAATCCAACCCTGCATAAATAACTAGCATGTCCAAGACAATCATCTATAGATAACATCTCTCAAGGAGTAACATAGTAACAAGAGGAAATACAAACATCCCTACTCATGCTCAAATAATCCATGTGTAAATCAAACATCTACATCATAATAGACTCACAAGGTTGAATCTATCCAACGTGTAAAAACTCACCATGTACATCCATCTATATCACCGGCTCTCCAAAAGCTCCAAGTCTGCCACCGACTAATTCCAAAGCCGAATATTACTCCTGTGCTCATCAATGTTAATAACATCCATGCTAAACCATGCCACTAATACCAAGTGCAAATACCAGAAAACATGTCATAAAAATACTGCACAAACCAACCAAGATGAAAGAAAAACAAGGGCACCATCTAAAAATGGTAAATAAACATTGTTGTTAAACATGTGTGACCAAATTGACCACGGTTTTCCCTAACTAACCCGGTCACTTCCTGACTAACCATGCTTACCACATGACCAACCACGGTTAATCCTAACTAACATCAGTCTTTGTAATAGTCATATTTTCTCTTTTAACCCTTAAAACTCTAAAAATTTCTCTATCATCTTCACCCAACTGAATCTAACCATCAACTGTAATCCCATAGGGATATCTAGGCACCACAAAATAAACCAAGAAGTGACATCACAAAGCAATAAACTCAATATACCTGTAAATCCGTGACTTCCTTCAAAACCAACTAGTGCCTCTGCCACTCTGAATAGTAGCAATATCCTCTCACTCTGCATGTGCATCATGTATTCAATCCTGTAATGCCAACAACCATGGATTTCTCCCACTGAACACAAAATCCCCTGCACTACCTACTAATACATCAGTGAGAAATAAAACTAGATGAAAGACCTATAAAATTGATTCCCTTTCTTCTCTGAGAATACTTCTACATCATAGAAGTTTGGACTTCTTGTGAAGTAGGTGAATCACCTTCTTTCCATTTGTATGTACTTAACATATCTTGTTACCTGCAATTGTGTCTAACCATGACTTTTCATTGAGGATATCATCCTTAGACTAGAAACCATTATCCTCAAGATTCCACGCAACTGGGAAATAAAAGTCAAACAACACCAAGAAACCATGGTGTAAATTTGTGCATACATCCAAAAATAATATCAGCTTGCTCCAAATGAAAGAAATAAAATATGAACCATATAGAGATACCTGACTCAAAGTCTCTATGGGCTAACCGAGCCAACTCTGTCCTCTTTCTGATCCAAACATTGAAGTGATGAACACGGTTTCTACCTGTACACACTGTGCTAGAAACCTGATCCTCCAAAATAGGACACAGAACCAACTGCCCTCTCTTGGTACAAAAAAACTTGTATAAATAAGTTTCAAAAATACCAATCTATGGTCATCCCCTAGTCAACCATGTTTAGCTGACCAATATGGGTTCCTTTGTGACATACCTCGCCTCGTGATCGATGTCAATGTTGTTGGAATGAACCCAACACCACACAATTTGGCATATCACACCACACCAGGTGCTTAATTTGATCGAAGCTAATAGTTAAGTTGAGCCAGTCATTTCAAGAAGCATCCAAATCTTGTAGAAAAACAATACAACAAACCCATGCAATAAATTGCATCAAGATGAAATATATCACCTTACTAGCACCAAGATACTCAACCTCATCTTCAATTGAAGTACATGCTTCTCTAATGGAATCCCCATCTTCATTTTGTGCTACTGCCTCTCTACCAAAGCCCATGCATCTAACTGCACTAAAGGATGCATAAATGCTCCTCAATTTCATTCTCAGATATAGATCTATAGTCCAAAACATGCATGTGCAACCAAAATGATATAGGAATTGCAATACCGAGATAAAACCATACCTCAATAATCGGATCTGCAATCTGACCAACATGTTTGTGCCTCCAAGAACTAGGAACACCTCAGCAAACAAGATACATTCTATGCATCTTTCCATTCCTTCAAATATGTGATTTTTTGTTTAAAACTAGGATGCTCAAGAATGACCATGGTTACCTCAGTAATCGACCACGGTTACCCTGCCGACACCAAATGCCACATAACCGACACCGGGCACTATGTTCTTCAACAACCTTACTCTTCCAGCTCCCCGCTTGAGATTAAATCTCTTCATATGATATTCTCGTTAGGAAAAACAAATGCTACTCTAATACTAGCTATTGGGAAATAATAGAGTCTTTGGAATAGTGCTATGATTTAATAACAAAAAAATCATGCACACAAGATCCAAAAATTTACCCACAAAATCTACAAAGAAGTGGAAGTATAAATTAGAGTAATCCACATCACACAAAAGTACACACGCATAACAAACATGTACCTTGGTTCACCCAATTTGGGCTATGTCCACCAAAGATAGAGATCTCGTATATATAATATAACAAGAGATTACAAAATAACTCTTCTTTACAAGAGTACATGTATCTCTACGAGAGTATCTCTTTCTCCCGCATCTCCAACCAAATATGTGTGAGTACACTAAAATGTGCCTCCATATTACCACTTGTGTCTCCTCCCGATCTCTAAGCAGATCTACCCGAGTGCACTACAACCGTGCCTCTCTCAAACATAGCCGATCTCACATACCCAAAGCTACCATGCATCTGCCACTGTGCAGCCAAGCTCTCACTGTATTGTGAATCTACAAATGAGACCTCTACAATATCTAGATCTACATGGATCAATAATACAAGATCTCATAGATCTACAATGCAAGACTAGATCTACATAGATCTATAATACAAGATTTCACCAACATGTGGATCTACAAGAAGAAACGCTATGTGCTTTACATACTATGTAAGCCATTACAATGAGACAATAAATATACAAAGGAAATACAACATCATGTTATTTCCTTCTATCCAGCTCCTCTCCATGTAGTCTTTGTCTTCATGTAACCTGTTCCTTTTTCCTCTTCTTCTTCTTCGTCTTCATCCTCTCAGTCTAGGAGAGAATCGAGGAACTAATGTGATCTCTCCTTTTGACTTCTATTGAACCCTAACTTTCATGCTTATATATAAACATATAAAATTAGGGCTCCTTAGCTATGAAATTACATCCAATAGATTTGCTTTAAAAAAAATCTATATTTAAATCCCATGACTAAAAATAAAACACATTGCACATGGTGTAGCCAAAGTGTTAGTTAGACCTATCCATAGCTAGTTCCCACTGTCTTTGACCGATGTCTATCCATCTGACTGATGATAGGTCACGGTATTTCCAGTTACTTTCCATTACATGCTAAAAGTGAATCAATCTACCTCCAAAACCTAAATATATCTACCCATCTCTACAACCCTCATGGCCTCATTCCACTCATTGTGGTTGTGAAATACTTGTTGTTCTCTAGAGGCCCTTGTCCTCGTGCCATTGTTCTTTATAGGTGCTCTTAGTAGATAGTGTCTTGGTAGTTTCTCAAAAATATCCCCTAGTAATATTTAGCCTCTGTGGATAACACTGTACCTATCAATGGAGATCATGTTGGGAGGTTTTATTTCTCCCGATCCTTTGTAGAGCTTCCTGCATACAACTAACTTACTATGTAGCCAAAATATTAGTCAAATCACTAACATGTGTCTTGTAGGCCTCCCTCTCGTCGCCACTAGGGGTCCTTCTCTTGAGTGACAACATCACGTTGTTATAGAGTTGTGTCTCATTTGACATGTGTCTTATCCCTCTCGACCTCATCTAATTTAGCTTGTCACATAGCCGTGACATCTCCACGAGACTCTCATGATCCACCATTTCAACCACCTCTAAGAGTTGTCTCAACCTCTACCTCCATCTTCTCCATATCCTCTTCTCCCCACTCCTTGTCTAATCGAGCAACCCATGCTGAAGTATGCCAATCAGAGTATCCCTCTCTGAATCCAATTTCATCGTCCTCATCTCATAATAGCACCTCCTCCTTAACTTGATCAGCCATGACAGGAATTGATAGCTACCTATCCAGCTCCTCCCTCAGATAAAATTGGATAACGAGGAAATGTTTGGAAAAATTCAAAGTGTCATCTGATCTTATCTAACTAAATGACATCGATCATCTTCGGTCATCTCCCCTAAATCCACCTCATCCTCAACATCCCCATTAAATATGCATTTGTACCGTGCCATGCAGGAACTATCAATACAACCTCCATATAAACTAATGAACATCTTACTCCATAATTTGTTCTACATAAAAATATACCCTCCTCTCACTCCTATCAATGATGGTTTGCTCAACCCTCCATCTCAAAAATCCAACTATAAGCTCAATATGGTCTCCTCGACCCACGGAAGCCTTGGTGGACTAATCATGACAATATGTTCAATGGCCCAAAGAGTGAAGCAAGAAACCCACATCCAATCTTGACCTCTGCCATGCACTGTACATGAAAAGCTCATGGCGAACTTGAGCCAAAAAAGCTATCCCGAACAAAAACATAGTCTAGTGATAAACAATATTTTCTACCATACTAGCCGGGCCATGGAAATTGAGACCCACCTACTCATATGGAAAATCCCCTACATAAAATTTGATCTAGGGTGCATTGGCTCCAAATAGTTGTGTCAACGCTACTAATCTCTTCTCACCGGCACTGAAACTATCTACTACCCCCAGTATCGGAAATATTAGAATTTGATACACATCCTCCAAAGTAATTTTCATCTCCTGTGTCTTAAACCAAAATTTCTCTTTCTTCCGATGCCATCTCTCCACCAAAGCAATCATAAGCCCCACATCTTATGGGATCCTCTTATAATACTTGAATCTAAAATCCCCATTACTATAAAGTGATACCATTCGAATCTGTGATATCTCATCTCGATATACTCTTATAGAGAAGGAACTCTATCCCTCAAGTACAGGGTCTCTTTGGTCTACAAGGACAAAAAAACTTAAAAACATAAGATCGACCACACAAAATCACATCATAATCCTTTAAAATTCATCCAAATCCAATCCTATACAAAATTTTATGATAGTTCATTAAATTTCATCCAAAACTGAATCAAACCGTAGCTTATTCAATTTAACCCTATTTGATGTTGACCCAAGTCGGGTTAGCACATTTTCAGGTTGATCAACATGCCTTATGGCTGAGTTAATGTCTACCCGTCTCAGGTCAGAGCAAAATGCCCCCGACATCATGCATTTTTTGCACAAAATTTAAAAATAAATAAATAAAACTTAAAATTTAATTAAAAATTAGTGTGGGTTTTGTTACTCATCATCCTCCGCACCCTTTGCGCTTCCTCGTAGCTATTTTGGCCTGCATTTCTCAACACTCAATTTTATCGCTCTACTCTCTCTCACAACTTCATGCGATGAAAATGAGCATTTTTAGCTGACCCCTAGCTTTATATAGAACTGATTTTAGGTCTTCGCCAACTCCCTTTCTCACCGTCCATTGAACGTGGTCACCATTGACTCTGTTTGGTAGAAATTATTTTTGTTTTTTCCCCTCTTTCTTGCATACTTTCCTTGGGCATCATCTATTGTTGAAATCTAAGTCAACATTTGTAGCCATCTCTATTTTCCTACCAGAATTATTACTCCAACATTAAAGTTATTCCTACTTCAAGAATACATACTTTCTAGGTCCGTATCCATCGCCATATCTATTTTTGCTTTGGACATTTTAATCCTATCACTCCCTAAGTCCATCTTTCATGGCTATATTCACTCTTCCTTCATGCATTTTATTTCACAATCTTATTCAATCTGCACATGAAGTCCTCCTTTGAGGCCATATTCATTTCCCCCTTTGGGAATTCCATTCATCACATTAAGTCCACTCTTATGGTGATATTAAAAGTCCACATTTTTGGCAATAATTTCCCCACTTGGGGCATATTTGTTTTCCCTTTCTTCCTTCGTAGCCATATCTTCCCCTTTAGGGCATTTTGTGTCATCACTCACTTTTTTATTTTTCCTTCTAGGCCATATTTATGTCCCTTTTGGGACACCATACCTTTTCATCCTCATCTCTTATGGACGCATACCTTATTGCTCGATTCCTCATGTATGAAGTATTTCACATACCTTTCGAATATACTTTGATGAATTTACCATGACCTGTTCATCCCGGATTGCAACCATACTATAGTGATCTACACCCACTCACTAGTCCGTAGAAAGTTGTAGTTCATCTCCATTAAGACTGCAATCATCCTCTATTGATGTGATATTGAATTTGTCACCATAGTAATTCACACCATTATCATCTTCCAGACTGCATTTAGACCTTGCAGGTCTACATATTTTATCTATGTTTTCAAATACATCCTCCCAGATTACTATCGTCCTACCTATGCATAGTCTAGGTCGCCATCAACCCAGACCATCTAACACTTAATTTACAGTTATTACAATCTAATTAGATCCAAATATGTTTCTGTCATCTTCTATTCGAGAACACTTCTTTTTCTGCATGGTTTTACCATCATATCCTTTATTTTAGTTTATCTAAATAATGAGTGTTCACATCTATGAAAGGAAGAAAAAATATTCTTGGAGCCAGTATTGTCGAGGTAGCCCCCACATAAATCTATCTAATCAATATCATTTTTTAGTCTTATTTATAGGTTTCATATTTCCCAAAGTAGTGAAATCCATCATTATTTAGTGCCCGTATCACATCACATCTGATGTAACATAAAACCTCCAGCATTTCTGAGTTAGCTAGTTTCTTCAATATCTAGTGCATTAACCTCATTGATAATGAGAAGCTTGTTAATTAGTAAGATTTAATGCTAACGTATTTCATGATCCCACATGGAAAATTTATTTTATCCCTTAATGTCATGAAAGAACTTAACTAGGAGTTAAGGGATAATGCTTTCAATTTCCTCTTTTCTCTTAAGTCACCGTCTTTCAAAAAAAATATAAGAGTTAGATATAATTTCCATCCACAAGATAACCTCTTAATGGGCCTAGGTTTATTTTACTTTTAATTGCACTCAAGGATCTATTCCAACTATAGATCAATTTAATGTGTTCAAACATCTTAATCCCATAAAAATCATGGTAAAAGGAAAATATTTTTATTGTTACTAGCCAAGGTAGCACATTTGGGTGTGAGGAATTAAAGAGATCATTAACCAGTGATTTAGTGCATAGTAAAACTAGTACACCGACTCCACTTGTGCATCTCGATCTAACAAAGATGTCATTTGATGATGAATTCAATACTATATATCTTCATAAGAATTTTGATTTCCATTAGGATACTAAGGAAGTTTTAGTCATAATTACCAAATATATGGTGACGTAACACAACGTAGTCATTGCTTCGTGTAAGGGAACTTGATTTATAGAAGTGGTGTTTTTAAGACTTTTCTTAGGTGTAGGAAAAGAAGAATGATTGTGAGGATTAAGTCATTTCTTGAGATGTTTGGGTTTTACAAAATTGCATGCGGATTTATTGAGAGGGATGGTATAACAAAGGTTAAATACTCACTTCATTTCTATGTTTTAAATATGACATGTTTTCTACCAAACATTATGAGTTAATGTATGAAGCAAAATAATTACATTGAAATTGATGGTTTCAAATGTCTAAACCATAAATAGGTACATTTAAATCCACAAAGTCACTTAAATCCACGAAGAAAATGGATAATGTTTTCCCAATTATCAATTTTTATACATAGTTGGTTCTATATTAATTAGGTGTCACTCATAGCGGTGTTGAAACATTAGTTTAAAATAATATCTATTCAACACACATAGTTTTCCATATAAAATGCATGAAACATAAGTGTCTAAAAGAAAGAATGGTTTTTGACAAACTAATTTAAATAAAGCATTCTTTATAATTCACTTTCATTTAAAATTTGAAATCTATATTAATATTTTAATTTCATCTCAGTAATTACAACATATGACATTATTTATCCTTTTTTCTCATAGTACATGCAACCAACACAGAGTCGGTCCTAGCACTAGTATGGAAATCCCTTACACTATAAAGACAAACTAAGACATTCGTAGCTTTAATTATTCCAAAATAAAGTAGAGAGAGATAGAGATAGGGAGAGAGACAAAGGAGAGACCATTTCCTCACACATTTACACTTTTCTTTCTTTATTCAAGAGAGAGAGATAGAGAGAGTAGGGAAGAGAGAGAAAATTGAAGACGTTTTCTTTTCTATTCACAATACTATAACTATTTTAAATTTCGTATCCCTTTTTTTGTAAAACAAATCTACAGCTTCAATCCATTTACATTTTCAAGACAAAAAAAGATTTTATACTAATTTTTAGAGAGAAGATGGAAGAGAGATAAAACATTAAAAATAAAAAAATTCATTCATAAAAAGTAATTCACTAATTCATATGGTGCAAAACATTGTAATTATATGAAATGGGTTTGAAAATGATTAGAACTATAATGGGAGCCTTATGAAGGAATTATGATCTCAAATTGCAAGTTTGTGAAAATTAGGCAAAACAACTAAAGTGCTTTCAAGTTGGGTCCCAAAATATTAGTTTGAAGCGTAAACATAAAGTTTGTTGATTCATAATTATTGCCCTATATACAAATAACTCATCGAATATGATGGTAGTCTTTTATGATAAATAAGGCTCAAATTACGAGGCGAATTTGGTACAAGTCATCGTAAATGCATCAAACACTAATGTTGCATAACAAACTATGGGCTCTAAAACCCACTTGAAACCAGTAACTCAAGAAATTATTTTTGTGTAACTTATATTTTGTTTCAATTATCCTATTGGAGTTCTAGAGGTAGGTGGAGATTTATTTCAATTTCACCCAATGAATACAAAAACATAAGCTAAGATTGATCACATTTACATAAAATAGGAACATCACCACAAGTGGTTGAAATGCTAAAAGGGTATCAATATCATCTCGTAAAGGCATATGATTGATTTTTTCATCTTGGTTAAGGAACTTCATGGTGTCTTGGGTTAACATGAATCATGTTATAGGTTTTGGTTTATATTAACTATTATAGAATTTTCCCCTCAGGAAAAATTGATCAAACACGACCTTGCATGGGAAAAATCGAATGATCGTTTTAGTCCTATGAGGTCACATTTGATCCCAAACCAAGGGACATGCTGGCTCGAAAATGGAGGATCAAGGTTGGTGAATGAGGCCAAACAATGTTAAATGAGACAAAAATATGAACAGGAGGAAATTGTAGAAAGGGATCAAAGTTTTCAGACTTACATATGAGTCGACTCAAGGAAAAGCAATAGACTTGTAGAAGGTGCCACATGTCAGCTTGGTGTAATTCCAAAAGGCACTAAAAATGGGGACCCCAAACGAGCGTAGGCCCCACACACATGGATCTCGACAAAGAACAACCTTTCGGACGATGTCAAGTGTCCAACCGTTAGCAGAGGCCTCCATGTGTCTCTTAAGCACATCCCCAAAGGAAAAATATAAAGGTGGTCCCTAAACGACCACCGGTCCTCCATGTGTCTAAGGTCCGAGAATTTGAGCTAGGTTGTTGAAAATTCATAGCAAAGAAGTAGAGAAGTGCGGGGTCACAAGTGTCTCAACGTGCAAATTAAAAAGGTACAACAAAGGCGGGGGTGACCACGTGGTCGATTTAAAAAAATTCATCGGCCTTCAAAAAGTCTCGAAGGTCCAGCGGAGGGAGCCGTGTGTCAACTTGATGCAAATTCAAAGGTGAAATATAAAGTGGGTCTCCAAATATGCAAGCCCTCCACATGGTCGAGTTCAAAAAGGGGTAGAGCTAGGCATTTAATTGGCTAAGTATAGAAGAGCCAAGTAGCCTCCACGTGTCTAGGGTCGGACATAGTACCTTCGCCAAAGAGAAGGGACCTAGGCAAAAAATGAAGAAAATAGAGTAGAGCCACGAGGGAGCCACGTGTCACATCGGTGAAACCTCAAAAGAAAGATCCGAAGGAGAGCCCCAAATGAGTGTATGCTCACCACGTGGTCAAACTTGAAGAAAGGTAGAACTGATTGTGGCAAAAGTCAAAGGAACTGCGGAAGCCGCCACACACCTCTTCTTCGGCATAACTTTAAAGGTAGAATCCAATACGGGGACCCTAAACAAGTGCCAACCCCCACATGGTTAGATTATGAAGAAGTTAAATTAGCTATTGAAAAGTCTAAGGCCAGCGGAAAGAGCCACATGTTAGCTCGGCATATCTTCAAAAGTAAGACCCAAAAGGTAGTCTCCAAACATGCATAGAATCACCACGTGGTCGAGTCCGAAAGGTAAATATGGAATTTGAAAATTCCAAGAGCCTTCGGAATCCTCCACATGCCTCATCAGAGAAAATCCAAAGTTAAAATATGGAGGTAGGTTTCGAATAGCGTTTCCCCTCCATGTGTCCAGTTTAGACATAGTGCTCTGCCAAATAAGAGGGACTTAGCAAAACACAAAGGAAAAAAATAGGCCCACAAACAATGCCAAGTATCCAATCAAATTGAAAATTCAAGAGTGAAAGGAGGGGATGAAACCTTAAGACATGTAAATCTACCACGCGGATCTTGCATGGATAGACTCCATACCCAAAGCCCCTACAGACGGCCATATCTTTCAACCGGTAGCTCATAATTTAGTGGGAGAATATTTTTGGAAAGCTCACGATGTCACTTCTTACCAACCAAAATAATGTTTATGACTACCATTTGGAATTTTTCACACTTCTCATCTACCACCTTAATGAAGTACATGCCTCGTTTCTTTCCCATAAAGGGACAACACATGGAGGCATGGTCTCTATCAGGGAAACCATCATTGTTGGAGGCCAATTTCAATTATCTCTAGGGTGGTTGGAGTAGGTGAATTCAATCGAATCTTGGAGTGGTTGAAAATTTTCCTCCTTTCTCTATTATTTTTCTATATATTGTAAAGTAGGGGCATTTTTCACAAGGTGTGTCATTCTTCTTTCCTATCTCCCTCTCCCTTTCTTCCCTAGGTGGAATGTGGGGTTTAAGCCTCCTCTCTTGGCTCTGTAATGGAATATTCTTGCCTCTTTCCCACTAATGATGTACTGTGTGAACTCATGGAGAAATAAATCCATCCGTTTTTATTTTCTCTTCTTTCCTCTCACCATTGCATGATATATTGTGCACACTTCGATGTCTATTGCAGGTTTTGAGAGCTATGTTTAATGGGTTTGAAGTGGTTTTTTGTGTGAACTCTATCTTTGGTCTGTGATGCATCTATCCATCCTCTCCATTGCTCACTTGTCTCCACTTCAGAAACTGATATTGTGATTAGTAACCCCCATTTTTCTTAGTGTTATCACCTCTCGTATTATAGGATTCCTTTATTTCATGCCTCTCTCTCTCCCGTCTCTTTGGCATTGTTAAATTAGGAGTAGATAGTTGCATTTCCTTCCTTATAAGTAGTTTAGCATTAGGATTAGGAAGAAGAAGCTTACTTTCTCTAGAGGGCCATCTCAAATTTGCAAGTCCCACAACTTGAGAGATGGTCCCATGTTATGCGAGATTACATCGGATGCCCCAGGTCAAAATTAGGCCATTCATGGGGTGTCATGATTTTGCACCAACATTTTTATATGAGTGGTGGTACTAGAGGTCAATATTTCAGTTTTATCAAGATTGGGTGTGTCTCTTAGTAAATTTAAAGCCTTGAGAGTCACATGAAGCACATCTAGCGACTCCATATGGTAAAAACCCATCCTCCGATTTACAAACTTTCCTTCCATCCATTTCCACCCATTCTTCTTTCCATATCTTCGATTTTATTCCATTCCATGAATTTTTCAATCATGAATTCATTCCCATCCATAAATTCACACTTGTAGTAACCATAGTTCAGTCCAACTACAATGTATTTCTAAACTCCTCCGGATCAACACTATGATCGGACCTAGAACCATTATGCTTACCCATATGAGCAAAGTGTCAAAACCATTTCGGCCATGGAACTTATCAATAGAAAGGGTGTGCATATGATGGTGATAGTTATCAAGAGAATTCTGATATGCGGGAAAATATTCAAATAATGAAGGCTAGTATGGTGCAAAGAAGGGATACAACATAAATTAAAGCCTTCAGGGGTTGGTTGGTCAGATGGCACCTTGTCCATGGGAGGGCCCTTTTCTAAGACATTACAGCCCGCAAGAGAAGCTTGACTTCATGGTTGTGATGTTTCCCTAACTTACACAAAGGAATGAGGAGATAGAGGCCTATGAGCTTGATGCCAAATGACCTTTTCAATGGGTAAGTCCACCACATCATAGCTTTTCTTTTCCTCTTCCCCAATCAATATCATCACAACATTGTCATGAGTCTAGCTTCCCATCTGCTGCCCCAAGTGTTGTTTTCCTTTTCCATCTTCTAATCTTCCATCTCACCTCATTTCCTCTTCCCTCTTTCCTTCCAAATCAAATTCCCCTCCACAAGATCTAAAGGAAATACCTTCCCCTCCACCATAGATAAACAAAAAACTAGTGGAGACCTCACCCACTACTCCTCACACTCTCCCAAGTCCTTGTCAAGGAGAGACTCCAAAATCCAATCAAGGAGATGATAAAATAGAATAAATTATCAAGATCTTGGTCATCTTGGCTCTCAGATTTGGGATTACAAAAATCCCCTTGATGGTTAAACCTTCAGAGGAGGCTGGGGTCAGACCACAAGTGGTGGAAGCTGAGTTTGCAATAGAAGAAGAACAAGAACAAGAGGAAGAAGATCAACAATCTATATGCTCTGAATGCAGTTTCCATAATGGAACTTTGTTTGAAGAGGATGCTAATCTAATCCAAGCTGCACAACTAGTCAAGAGAGAGGAATAACAACCAGCTCCAAGTCCCATTGAAGAGGAGTAATTGGAAGAGATCAAATCAGAGTTGATGTCACTTGATGAAGAAAGCATTATCAAAGATTTTTTTCTTTCATTTGATGGACCTGATTTGATTGATTAATCCATGATGGAGGAGAGATATCAAGAAGACCTTTCTGCCCCAACTATTCCTCTAGAGTAACAAATCAAATATTTCAATTTGAAAAATTTCATACTAGAGGAATAGGATATCCAAGAGCAAATAAGTTTCAGGAAAAAACAAAGGAGGGAAAAGAGTACGAAGATACCATCTCTTCCACACCATTCATCAAGGAAGGTCTGTAGGAAGACACTACTCTTGGAGTTGAATTTTAGAAGATATGGCACATTCAAAGGACCAAGTCATGCCCTATCAAGTACTTGGCTTCATTGGAAGTAAGGGAGAATCCAAAACAAGTCATGTCCATTTTAGGGCATGAGAATGAGTTTCAAAGCACCAAAGGTCACCATTCACACATGTAGGAGTCCAATGCCAATAAAATTGAGGAGGTATTTTTGATTGATGTTGATACCTTGATGATATGGGTGGAGGATCGACCTCTTGTCAGATTTTCACTCATAATGACAGCCATGTTTAGCTCCAAATCAGATACATGGCTCTTTATTTTGAGAAAGGGAAGTTATTTCTCCTTTCTTGTAGTAGGCTTTGTGTAGATTTTCCTTATTAGGGTTAGTGTAGGAGTAGGAGTAGATTTGCTTTCAGCAAAATAAGTGCTTGTGTACACTCTACATGTTCCACTTGGGGCATGTATGATCTTTCCCTTTGTACATAACATGTCATGGTGTTTTGTTGCTCATGCACAATCCATTTCGTGACAGTGAATGCTCTTGGTCAAGAAAATTTTCTACTCTTAGAAATATCACGTTCAAGATTTTCTTCCTAAAATTGAGAGTATAGGAAATTGGGCAAGCCGAGGATCATTGAGTGTAAGCATTCGAGCTCAAGGGTTTAGGGATAGGATCAGTACTAGGTTATCATTTGTGAATCCATACCAAATGGATACAATAAGACAAATAGTCTCTTCATTTAGCGGGCATATGTCCCCCATGAGTAGTGAAATTTTTATTCAATTTGCCCTCAGAAAAATTGATCAAACACGACCCTGCATAGGAAAAAATCAAAGGGTTGGTTCAGTCCTGCAAGCTCACATTTGATCCCAAATCAAGGGGTAGGTGGGCTTGACAATGGAGGAGAAAGGTTGGCGAATGAGGTAAAACAACGTTAAAGGAAACCAAAAGCTCAACAAGAGAAAATTGAATAAAGGTCTGAAGTTTTTAGACTTCACATACAAGTTGACTCAAGAGGGAAAGCAAAGACTCACGAAACCGTCATGTGTCATCTTGGCATAATTCTAAAAGGCGCTACAAAATGGAGACCCCAAACGAGTGCAAGCCCCCCACGCGGATCTTGGCATAGAACATGGTTGTGGATGATGCCAAGTGTCTAACCATTAGTGGAGGCCTCCACATGTTTCTTAGGTGCATCTCCAAAGGAAAAATCAAAAGTTTGTCCCCAAATGAATGTGGTCCTCTACGTGTCTAAGGTGTGAGAAAGTTGAGCCGAGTCTTGAAAATTTGAAGCAAAGTAGTAGAGCAGCAGAGGGTCCCACATGTCTCAATAACGCAACTTCAAAAGGTATGACAAAGGCATTGTCCCTAAACAAGCATAGTTTCACCACATTGTTAGAGTCTTAAAAGGTTGCATCTGCCATCAAAAATTCTCAAAGGACTGGCAGAGGCAGCCATGTGTCAGCTCGGCACAACTTTAGAGGTGAAACAAAAAGTGGGTCTCCAAATGTGCATAGGCCCTCCACGTGGTCAGAGTCCAAAAAGGGGCATATCCAACCATTTAATCAGCTAAGTATAGAAGAGATGGGGGAATCCTCCATGTGTTTAGGCTCGGACATAGTAAATTCACCAAACATAAGGGAATTAGGCAAAATCAAGAAAATAGAACATAGCCGTAGAGGGAGCTGACTGCGATCAACATAGCTTCAAAAAAAAATCCGAAGGGAGGCCGTAAATGAGCACAAGCTCACCACATGGTCGTGTTCGAGAAAGGAAGAATCGGTCATGGTAGAAGTGAAAAGAACCATGAAAACTGCCACGTGCCTCTTCGGTGCAACTTCAAAGGTAGCATCCAAAGTAGGGACCCTAAATGAGTGCTGCCCTCAAGGTGGTTAGAGTCTGAGGAAGTTGAATCAATCGTTAAAAATTATAAGGCTAGTGGAAAGATCTACGTGTCACCTTGGTGCAACTTCAGAAGTAAGAACCAAAAGGTAGTCTCCTAACGTGCACGTAATCACCATGTGATCGTAGTCCGAAAAGGTAAAGCTGACTATTGAAAAGTCCAAGAGCCCGTGAAAGCCTCCATGTGCCTCATCGGTGCAACTCCAAAGGTAAAATTCTAAGGAAGGTCCCACTTAAGTGTTGCCCTCCATGGGTCTAGGTTCGAACATAGTGCTTTGCCAAATAGGAGGGACTTAGCAAAACACAAAGGAAATAAAATAGGCCCACGGATGACGCCAACTATCTAATCGGGCGTAACTTTAAAAGTTAAAGAAGGGGGTTGAAACCTTAGTCCACATGAGGCTGCCATGTTTTTTTCCCATTAAGGGACAACACATGGAGGCATGGGGTGTGTCATTGAAACCATCATTATTGTAGCCAATTTAAATGCTCTGGGTTGTTGGAGTAGGTGAACTCAATGTATTCTTGGAGTGGTTGAAGTAGGGTTCAAAATTTTCCCTCCTTTCTCTCTTATTTTTTCTATATATTGTAAAGCGGAGAATTTTTCACAAGGCTGGTCATTCTTCTTTGCCTCCTCCCTCTCCCTTTCTTCCTAGGGTAGAATGTGTAGTTTAAGCCTCCTCTCTTGGCTCAGTAATGGAATTTTCTTGCCTCTTTCCCACCGATGATGTACTCAGTGTGAACTCATGGAATGATAAAATATTTTTGTCATGCATTTTTTGCATCATTCCTTATTTTATTATCTCTTCATTTCTCTCACCATCATAGGTATACTTTACACACTTCTTATCTCTATTGCAAGTTTTTAGAGTTGTGTTTAATGGGTTTGAAGTGGTGTTATGTGTGAACTCTATCTTTGGTATGAGATGCATTTTTCCATCCTCTCCATTACTCACCTCTCTCCACTTCGTAGCTAAGATTACAATCAGAAATCTCCCTTTTCTCGGTGATATCACCTCTCGTAGTGTAGGATTATTTTATTTCATGCTCTCTCTCCTGTCTCTCGGCATTGTTAGATTGGGAGTAGATAGTCGCATTTCCTTCATTAGAAGTTGTTTAGCATTAAAATTAGGAAGAAGATTCCCGATTTCTCTAGAGGTCCATCTCATGTTCGCAAGTGCCACATCTTGAGAGATGGTCCCATGTTATGTAGATTACACAAGATGCCCTAGTCAAAATCAGGCCATTCTGGGGGTGTTGTGATTTTGCACCAACATTAAAAATTTGACATGGCACTCCATTTGCATGGTTTATAAGGTCAATTTTTTTAAAGGATTTTTAAAAAATCCAAAAAGTAAAAGTCATATCATTAATTCTAATTGAATTACTTTTTTATAATCAAACATATTGAAATCCAAATCTAATTTTTTTAATGAAACACATAATTTGAAATAGGAGGAAGAGAGATCCATACATGTTATTGATGCTTGTTTGAGGCATCTTCTTGGGAATTTTCGTTATGGAATTTTACTAGATAATTGCACTTTGATGAAATCCTTAAACAAATTTTACACAAATCCATTTCATTCATAGATTCGAATCATTGGTGCTTAAAATAGTTTCGCGTCATTTTGGCATTAAAAATCTATCAATTTACGGTCTCTCTCACATTTTATCTTCCTGTTTTGTGCCTGAAATGTCTCCACCTTATTTTTTTTATCTAATCAATCCTTTCTTGGACCATGAGGATCACATATAGATCCAAAATTGTTTCCTTGTTTCCTATTCATCCGAAAAGGTCTATACTTAGGTGTAAAAACTCAAGTTGTCCCATTCTTTCCATTTTCCACAGATCAAGATTTGTTGTCCTTGTCATTTTTCCTTAAATAATTGAAGAAAAATGACTTGATCTATCTTAGAGGAATGTATTTGAGCCTTGTAACATTTCTAAATTCTCTGTCCTTGGAGAAAATTTCATCTCCGGGCTCAAATGGTCATTTTTCCACATTTTACGGTTTGACAGGTGTTTCTCCCTATCAAATTTACGTCCTTACGTGAATAGGAAATGTGGCCTCTTTTGGTTGGATGCAGCTCAAAAAGGTACTTCAATTTTTTTTTGAATCACCTCAACTTAAAAACATGGCTATGTGGAAGAAAGGCGCTCATTTGAAAAAAAAATTTGGTTGGCCTTGGAGATGCGTCGGGAGGACACATGGAGGTTTACAAGGTTGCTCTTCTTAGACTTAGACAAACTTTTTATACAGCTAGTACTACTTGGTGGGACAGGGACATGTGGTGAGCCCACGCTCATTCAAGGTCTCCACTCTTGGGCACCATTTTGAAGTTGCGCCATGAAGACACGTGGAGGATTTCGCCAAGTCTTTCCATACTTAGTATTTTTTCAAAAGGTTTGGAGAGGCCTCGGGACGCATGGGGGACTGCCCATGTTTGAGGACTAGCCCTTGAATTTTAGTTTAAAGAAGTGCCAGGAGGACACTTGGAGGCCCCACTAACTTTACATTTTTCTTGGACTTTTCAACGGCCAAAGGAGATTACCTCAAACCCCACACATGGCACCTTCCACTGAGATTTAAGCCTTCAAAAAATTATGTCGGCCAGGACACGTGGTGAGCCCATTCTCATTCAAGGTCTCAAATTTTGGGGACCATCTCAAGATGCACCATTATGACACGTGGCGCCCCGAAAATTCGAAGGCATGGAAGTGGACCATCGGAGGCAACTTGGATTTTTACATCTTAAGGATTAAAATATCAAAGTGGCCTCGCAAGTTCGACAAGAAGGAGGTCAAGGTTGGATTTGAAAATTCAAAGGGGGTGGCAAGCGGACCATCGTGAGGCAACATGGATTTTTTTCCTCTTTTCATCAAAAGGATTAAAACATCAATGGCCCGCAGAGTTCGACAAAGGATAAGTCAAAATTTTATGGGTAGGTCAACATCAGAGATGTGGATGTTCGGGAAAATTTTGAAAATTTTACTTTTTTGGAGAAGGAAGTTAAAAGTGTAAAAGGAAGCAGAGTTCCACTAGGACCCAAATCATAAAATAAAAGTGGAAGGGCTGAGTT
This sequence comes from Taxus wallichiana var. yunnanensis, assembly GCA_018340775.1. Taxonomy (NCBI): domain Eukaryota; kingdom Viridiplantae; phylum Streptophyta; class Pinopsida; order Cupressales; family Taxaceae; genus Taxus; species Taxus wallichiana. The sequence goes on from CM031234.1 coordinate 675,417,160, forward strand.
GTGGGGACAAGCTTGAAAAAACTTCCCTTTTCCAAAAAGGAGGTGAAATTACAAAATTTGGTGTTTTTCTTTGGGACCCACCTTAGGACATGTCTCGTGATCATTTCTCAAGGGTGGAGGCACAGAGCAACATGTGAAAATTTTACATTTTTCCAAAAAGTTGTAAAAGGAAAAAGGGAACCCACATGCTCGTTTTAAAATAGATCTCCCACGTGGATGGTCCAAATTCAAAATAGAAATCAATGGTAGTTGTGCATCTGTATCTGATTTTTCTCCATTTTTTCTCCAAAGCTCCTAAAGATGTGAGTCTTCATGATTTCTTGATATTTATTGCACGCTAAATAGGGAAGGGGAGTTAATTTGATATCTAAGTTGTGTGAGGAAGATCTTGATACATCTTTTACGATTAATATGAAATGTGGCTATCGGTGTTCGATCTAAATTTTCCAGTCTCTCTTGCTAGGCATGCAAAGAACCAGATTTGATAGATTAAGGGCTGAACTAGGTGGTGAATAAGGGAAGAGTGTTATACTAGGTGAATATTTGAATGCTAGAAATATTTGGAGAGAATTTCCCTCTCGCACACCCGACAACTTTTTTACAAATCTGATTCTCGGGAGTCACAACACACAATGGTTCTTTGAATTTTTTTAAGTTGTGGGGGAAAAGGCTATATTGTAAAATGTTATAAATTTCATGAATTTATCATGCAAATGGTTGGAGTGTAAGGGGTCAGAACTAATTTTCTAAGATAAAATCTTGATAGAGCCCGTCTCTAAGGGACTGCTTTGAAAACCTATATATCTCTTTTTGTTAAATATGATCGTGTCAAGGTGGTTATGAGTGTACAATGCCATTGACAAGCTTTGAGATTGTTCTAGAAACTTTCCCCTACTGATAATTTTAATCAAATTTGAGTTATTATGTGTTAGCTCTAGGAAAAATTGTGTTTGCATTGTTTCTAAACGTCCGCAAATGGTCTTTCTTGTTCCCTTTGCAATATTATATCAAAATCCCTCTTAATCACATAGATTTCAATCCTTAAGAGATTTCATTTGGGAATGAAATAAATGATTTAAAATCACTTTTCTTTCATTTTTTGATAGATATTATATTTAAGCCTCTAGGTGTACCTCAAGCATGATTGATCTTAGATTTTGATGTTTTATTGAGTCTTCTAACTCGAGCCTTCGTGTTATAATCTCATAGTTTGTATGAAAACGTGCTTGATCTCGGGCCTCCATTTAAGCACACATTATGGTTAAAGGAACATTTTAGATATCTTGAAGCATTATGTTGTGTGAGTTCCAAATTTTGTAAAACCTCTCAAAGATCTAGAAAATCAAGTTCATTCTACCTCACCTCCCACAAAAAAAATCATTTAAAAATCAATCCTACCTGTACTACCCTTGTTTGTCATGTGTGTGTGCAAATGCATTCTTTCTACCACCAAAAAATATAAAAATAGTCGGGATTTGGTGTGTTGATCATATTTGGTGTGTTGATCTCCATAATCTAGAAGTGACAACTTGTGAGAGTTAGATTTGGTGTGTTGATCATATTTTCCCAAGGTCTTCTCTACAAAATTTGTGCAAAAGAAGGATTTACCAACATTCTTCAATAACAGAGGTTACAAAATAGGTTCTCTTACCTTGGTTGAAAGGAACTCATTATCACCGAATCACAGCACCCTTATGTTTGTACAAGTGCATATACTTGAACTCACGATGTGATTGGGTAACATGGGTACTATCTCCAAGTTGTGGGACTTGCTACTTGAGATAGACCTCCAGAGAAAGCTAGTTCTTGCTCCTAAACTACCTGCCATAATCTACTCTAATGCAGATAAGCTAAATGTTATAATCTAAATTTCCAAGGGACCAGGAGAGAGAATGCATAAAATGAAATCCTACACTAAAGCGGTGATACACCGAAAAGGGGGTGTGAGAGTAGTCTCCAAATGTGTGAAATACGAGGGAAAGTGCACACTAGAAGAGGTGATGACAATTCACCATAATCTAGCAAAATGCATTCACAACAATATTCCAAACATACACAATGATAATGAATCCCTGCAAGAACATAATAAATAGACACAATATTCTATAGAAAGATCAAAGGGGCAATAAGAATGCAAGAAAACACAAGCAGGGAAGATACATCCACAAACTGGTATTTTATTGCTTCATGATATGCACAGCTTCAATCTATTACAAGATAAGGGCCTGGATCACCATGCAAGGAGTCCACTACAAGGGTCTGCAACACACCGGCTTCACAAAAACAATTTTGGCGAGCTTTGCTACCCAAAACTCTCTCTTTTACAATGAGCCCAACATTCCAATTTATAGAAAAATGAGAAGGAAAAGAAAAGGGAAAATGGAAATCCCGAAATCTATCCTTCAACCACCTGTTGTAGAGGCATTAAATTGAGTGAAATAGTTATACATTACTTTCAAAAGGCTTTCCATATTGTCCCATGTGCTGCAGCAGAGAAAGAATGATGACCATGCCTCTTAATTGCACTCCCAGCTACCAAATAAAACACTGTTCTGAACCCGGCCACGTTTTCTTAAAAATCTCAATCAATTTCTGATCAAATCTGAAATTTCTTGATTTCTGTGCATCAGGCTTGGAACCATGATTCCAACGGTACCAATTTTGTGTGATTTTGTTGAGAAATGCAAAAGTTATGGCCTTCTGAGTGCGGGCAGCTATTTTGGGTCTGGCAGGCGTTTTCTGTCATTTGACGGGAATGAGCATTGACTGACTGGAGCCGAATATGTTTCTTTTATTTAAATATATCTACCCTCATTAAATATGGACTAAAAAAATGGTATTGGGATAAATGAAAAATGAAAGAGTGTTTAAAGCGATAACATTTGTGGCGTAGAGGACGTCGTGCTCGTTCCAGAAAGTCCAATTTTGTGAAAATCGGAGCTCGGAGTCAAAAGTTATGGCCGTTTGAAGTTTCACGGGCCAAACGTTGACTTTTCTTCTCTGCCTTCGGCCGCTTCGGCTTTTCACGTCCCACGCGTCCCTTTGTCCCACTTGGCACAGTGCTGAAATTTCCCATTTCGGCCGAACCGGCCGGTTCGCGTACTCTTGTCCCGCATGTCCCAGACTGTTTGGGACAAATTTTCCCGATTCACCCGGTTCGGCCGGTTCGCGCCCTTTTGTCCCAATTGTCCCGGTACGAAAGTTCTCATTTCGGCCGATCCGGCCGGTTCACGTACTTCACGTACCTTCGGCCCAACTGTTCGGCTGCCTTAAGTCTTTTCGGCCGACTTGCATCCTCCGCGTACTAATCGTCCGAGATGTCCTGCATCACTGTTTCAGCTTAGTCAAATTTTTCCATTTTTGGCCAGTTCGGATCTCCGCGTCCCACGCGTCCCTTTGTTCCAAATGTCCCAAATGCTGCGCAGACCGCCTGGCGGCCTTTTGGCTAGTTCGCGCCCTTTTGTCCCAACTGTCCCGACTGTTGCGAGGACTAGGACTTAGCCATTTTTCATGATTTTTTTAGCCCTGCTTTTTTTTTTTTTTTACCTTTCCTCGAACTTGCTCTCTTCTACTTGGGCGGGGAGTTAGAAAAATATGAGGGGACCCTAGAAACATGAAATTTTTCCCCGACTCAATCTATTTGCACGGGACACGAGAATTTGATGCATGTTATCAAATTTACCTTGAGGGGTGAATTTTGGATAACAGGAACATAAAATAGTTAGGATAAGATCACATCCTTTTAAGGTGCTACCCTCTCCTTATAAGGCGCGAGTGCTAAAATGTCGATATACTTTGCTTCTTTGGCTATAAAATGACATTCATAATCTTCTATCTTCCTCTCGAGTGCCCTGTCGAATCTGTGATGCTTTGATTGGCCTTTAAAGGAGATTAAATTTGGGTACCAACACGCTTCTGTGCCGTTGTTTGCTCGGACATAGTGGTTATAGTTCATATTCAAACCCTTGTAAACACTTCTTATATGCTCTAAGTGTTAATACATTGTTTCAAATATCATCTTATGTTCGGACTTGTAAAATGTATTCAAAGTTGCAAGTGTTGTGTGCAATTCTTTCATTTTCCACACCTAGTACACTAGCTTTCATTGATAAATCTGGGTACAAAAAAGAAAGATCATCCCATTTCCATTTTCTAGTATTGACAGACATTTGACAAATCATATTTTAGTGCATTTACACAACTAAGGTTGAAATCCATAGTGGCGACTCCCTATTGATCTGATTCTTGATGAGTACAAGTGTCTTAACCTCTTAAGTGAGTTTTGTTACTAATATTTGTAAAGATGGAATGAAGAAGATATTTCTTTGCTAGGGATCCTGCTAGGACATTATTTCCAGAGCTAGGAAAAACAAAGTGAGAAGGAAGAAAATCCTGGAGAGTTGTTGGAGATCAGCATACAAGAAGATGGATCTCCATTGATGAAATTGATCAGCCTATCTTTGAAGACTGCCATTTAAGTACTTCTGAATCAGGTAGCCTCTTTGTGAAATTGAATTCTCCAACTGGAGAGGGGCCTTTGTTTGATTTTAAAAGTTTTCTTCTCATTCTACCCTGTCTTTTCAAGATTTGATAGGGTTTTCCAAAAAAAAATGCCTTTAGGGGACATATATTTTGAAATTTATACTCATGTGTTTCAAATACCCTATGTCCCTTATCAATTTGTCTCCCCTCTAGGGTCACCTCCTCAAAACAACATGGATTAACCCCCATGTAGACCTCCTTTTGTTGTAAACACCTTTGTTCCTATATATTTTATAGGGATGGTTGGTTATCCATAAGTAGTTCCCAGGATGTAAGAAATAGATTACCAAAATTCTAAGGAAACAACGCTATAACTGGTGATCAACATTTAAATATTTTTATCAATATGATGGAAGAATTTGAGATTGAACATGAAGATGTATATATCAAATTTTTATCCATACTTTGGAAGAGGATACAACGGACTTGTATAAAGTCAGTGCCATATAATTCAATTGATTCTTGACGAGATGAACAATGCATTTAGATCATAGTATGGTGATAGAACTGACCCTAGGTTTCTTCTATCAAAATTTGAAAACATCAAGAAGAATCGTAATGAGTCAATACATGATTTCAACACAAGGTTTAATAATACCTTTAGGATATTTCATGTTAGCTTAAGGCCATGTGATGAATCATGTTTGATCAAATATTCAGATGCATTTGATAAAAAGGCTTCTTACTACTTGAGGGACAAAAAGCCTACTAATTTGAGGTAGGCATTCACCATGGCTATGCAAATTGAGAATAACATTAAGGTAATTTTAAATCCTCCAAAAAGGGAGGGTGTAAAACTAATTAACCTAGAAAAAGCCTCAAAAAAGTAAGGCTGCTGATTTGGAGAAAGTTGTGTAAACTTTGGTTGGGACTGTCAAAGAAATATCATAAAAATTAGCCTGGGTATAAAAAGGGATTGGGAAGAGTTCACAAGGTCAGCACAAGCAACAAGGCCAAGATAGGTTTACCAATCATCATCAAAATGATCATAGATCTAATGAAAGAGTCAAGGGACATATTGAATTTGAAAATAAACATTCCCCACTGTGGAAAATAGAATGGTTCCTAATCCTTTGGTTGCTAGAGATCTACTATTGTGGAGGAGATAGATTTCATTGATTAGTGTGACATATTTTTCATGCCCCATGCTCCATGTGGGGAATATTAACAATAAGAAGAATAATCTTATGATGATAATAATGATGATGTTTCCATGATGGGTTTCTCCACGAGCTCACAAAAAGGGGCAACTTCAAATGAGGTAATAAGTGCTAGAAATACTACTAATTTTTTGGATTGCATCCACCGGGTACCTATTCTTCCTCCCTCTCATATTTTAAAAGTAGATAATATACAATATTTTGAATTTCCCAATAATGATTTTGAATATTTAAGAGCTTTAATGATAAAGAGGTATGATGGAGGAATCCCATCTGAGGAGGACAGGTAGTTATTGATGAATGTTGTTGTGGCTCAAGAAAAGGAATACAACACAAGAATTAGGGTTGTCAAAGGCGGGGCCTTAGGCTAAGCCAAAAAATCCATTGCTTTCAAATATTTCAAGAGAGGCTCCTAAGAAAGATGCATCTGCTAAAAGCCTTGTTGTCCCAAACAAAAATAAAACCCCTCCTTATGCCCAAGCTATCAAATATCCTATGCCATCTAATGAGTGTGTCAACCTTCCTTCCAATTCTTCCTTGCTACGTATGTGTTCCTTATGATATTTCCCAATTCTTAAGTCAGATCAAGATCTTAGTTCCAATTGTTGAGTTGCTTAGGATTCTTGAGCACAAAAAAAGGGCTTTTGAGTATTTGGGGATGAAAGAGGAAAAGACTGCCTAGGGTAGAAATATAAACATTGTGGAAAATCCACTATTCATTGAAGAGTCAAAGACACCACCCGTGTTGGAGGAACTAGATTAACCACTGTGGTTTATTTGGGGACATCCTTGGTGGAGTCTCACCTAAATGTGGATCCATTCTTCACCACTCTGATCATTAAAGACAGATTGTTTCACAACTCTATGTTTGACTTAGGGGCATCATGCAATGTTATGCCTCTAGAAGTCATGAATTAGCTGGATATCAAAGTAAAAATAGCATATGGGAAGTGTATTGCTATGGACTCTAGAGAAGTGCCAGTGGTGGGATGTGTGAAAGGTCTGGTGGTACAACTTGTAGCTTACCCAGGTAAAAATCTAATGCTTGATGTTGTTATTGTTGATTTCCCAACCAAGTGGGGTATGTTATTATCTATTAAATGGGCTACAAGTGTTGATGGGAGTGTTCAAATGGATATGTCCTATGCTACCATCCCAATTGAGGGAAGCCTTGTCAGGTTGTACGGAGAAAAAAATATGTTGCACCTTATTGAAGATCCCAACAATGCATCTTATGAAATATTGTACACAAGTGTTGATCTTGATAACGTTTTAGGATTTTCTAATGGAAAAGAGAACATGATTGAAGAATTTAAGTGTATTGAATAGGTAGGCTCTCCTTGGACTTTATTTTTTGATGGAGCTTGCTCCAAGTTCGAAATGGTGCTGGTGTTGATATGGTCTCTCCGTGCTAGGAAGAGTTTGTCTTTTCCTTCAAACTCAACTTCGAGTGCACTAACAACATTACCGAGTATGAGGTGTTGTTTTTATATATAAGTATTTCTTGGAAATATAGTTTTAAAGACATCATTGTCAAAGGATATTTGGAATAAATTGTAAAGCAAGTCATAAAACCTTATGCCACAAAAAATAGTGAATGAAACAATACAAGCATATAGTTTGCGATCTCATTGAGATGTTTGATTCATTCAATATTGTGCACCATGATAGGAGGTTCAATGATTTGGCAGAGAAAATTACAATGTTGGGATCTCGGTTTGATAATAGTATAGTGTCCCCATATTGTGAATATGATGTTGAGGTGTTAATTAGGCCATCTGTACTGACAACATTAAACATTGGAAAGATTTTGATGATGATGCTCAGGTCATAATATTTCTATAGAACAAAGGGGAGTTTTCTAATCAAAATATTGATTGGTAGCCAATGGTGTGTGTAATAGAGGGTAAAGAAACCTTATTTGGAAAAGGCATCATCCAACTAAAGACTAATACCATTCCTAGAGGGATGGTTGCTCTTGAATCCAAATTTGATAATGTTGATCGCATTATTAACAAATGCATAGCAGCCTCAAGGGATATTGAGGAGAATGACCTTGGCACAAAGGAGAAACCCAGAAAGACATGGTTGGGAAGCAATTTCAGCAAGGAGGAAAATAAGGCTTATGTCCAATTACTAAAAAAATCAAGATTGCATGGCTTGGAATCGATCTGAATTAAAGGCATACAAAGAGGATATATTTCAACATGAGATTCCCTTAGAATCTAATGCAAAACCATTCAGGTAGAAATAGAGGCTAGTCAATCTATTCCCATCTCTTAAAATGGAAGATGATATGAAGAAAAGGAGGGATGGTGGGATTATTCAGCCCACAAGGTATTCTTCTTGGGTTAAAAACCTAGTACAACTCAAAAAGAAGAATGGTGACATCAAGCTATGCGTCGAATTCACAAATATGAATAGAGCATCATGAAGGATGTTATCATTTTGGAAATCATGTTGTAGTTGGTGACCAATTCATAGGGATGTTTTCTCTATGTTGTACCCAAATTCATTCTCCTTTTCGATCTGACAGCATCGAGATATGGCATGAAGCTTGAAGTTAGATAGATCATGATGTGTGTCAGAGAGGGATCTAACACTTAGATTTGAAAGGATTTTGATCTTTGATCTCCTCACTATTTTAGGTTGTGCCTTTTCAACCAAGGTAAGAGAACCTATATTGTAACCCCCAAATGGTGAAGGAGATGAAGATATCCCTCAATTTATGCAAATAGTATGAAAAGGCCTTGGGAAAATATGATCAACACTCCAAATCTGACTTTCACAAGTTGTCACTCCTAGATCATGGAGATATTTTCAATGCAAGGCAAGGGTTACTGAAGACATTGTATAATCCTAATTTTCCTTGTGCATTTTTGTAGATGGGTTAGATCCTTTTGTTGACACACAATGCAATGCAGGGGTAGTATGGGTAGGATTAGTTTGTTTGAATGAATTTTTTGGTGGGGTGTTGATAAGACAAACTGGGATATATCAGATCTTTGACAACCTCTACAATACTTGAACAACTATCAGATAAAATGCTTCAAATAATCAAGATATTCTTTCAACTAGAAGAGGCATAAATGGAAGCCCAAGTTGCACTCTTCACACAATCTTTGAGAATTCACCACAAAATATTGAAGTAAAGAACTCAATTAAACACAAAAATCCTTGATCAAACCATGCCTAAGGTACCCCCAAAGGCTTACAAGAATCTCTGTAATCAAGGAAGGTAAAGTGATTTTAAATTTGTTTATCTCTTTATCAGATGAAGGCTCTTCTGAACATGAGATTGCAAATGCCACTAAACTATCAACAAGAAATGGAGATTTTGTGTGATTTCTAAAGACTTTCAATGCAAGATTGCAACAAGAACAATGAAAACTATTTACAGGCATTTAAAAATGATAACAGACATCATATTGCCTAGAAAAACATAGATTAACTCAAAAGCTTGTTAGATTCATCAGCAGGGGAGAGTTTCATGAACAATCTCAGAGCTATGTGATGGCTATACACTTGTAACCAACTCACATACATGAAGATCCAACACAAAGAAATTATTCTGGTTCTTTGGTGGGTTTTTCAGAAAAATGAGCTTTCTCTCAGAATTTTCTCATGATTTTCAACTTCCCTCGAACCTCTTACATGTCTCCAAAATGCATTATATATCTCTTGCCACATTTGATCCTTCTTTCCCAAGAAAATAATATGCCATGGGATCAATTTGTTACAACAATTTCTCATGATTCAATGAAAATGACATCAAACAAAAAAAAACATTCGTAGGTTGCTAGGTGTGCCCAAAAGATTAAATCATTACAAATATCTGGATCATTATCCATCCTAGAGGCACATTTTTCATCATTGAGGCATGCAAACACCTTTTACTCATCATTTTCACCTTTTACCTTTTCAAATTACCTCTGACAACTTTTGATTTTGTCATTTCACATTTTTTGATGGATTAGGGAAAAATTTATTACAAAAACACCTCAAATCAAAGAATTAAGCCATGAAAGTGATGCCAATGATCCTGGAAGGCCAAGATGACACAAAATCACTATAAATTTGATGAATTTTGATGCAAAAATCATGATTCCAAGCTTCCTGAGCTCCCATGGTAGTCAAAACAAATGGATGCACAACAACCATCGATCTTATCCATCTTTTAATCCTGCCCTCCACGTGGAAGATGCACTTAGAAATAAGCTTGAGTTACCTTTTAATTTTTTTGGATAAGGCCAGACATGTGGCAAAAAACAATTGGGACCGAAATTGGGATCATTTTTTACTTTTCCACATTTTTTGGAAAAATGGAAAATTTTGAATTTTTTTCTCCGCCCCCCGCCTTTGAAATTTGGAGCTGACACATGGCATATGGTGGGTCCCATTGGGATCATGCTTCAATTCTATGCATTTTGACCTTTTTGGAAAATTGGAAAATTTTCACTTTTTGCCCCGTGGGCCCGCACCTCCGATTTCTCCCTCACCACATGTCTCCTTGTTATTCATTGAAGGCTAGCACTCAAAATTTTGATTTTAAGCTTTTTTTTGCAAAAGGGAAAAAATTCTCTCCTACCTCCGCCTCCACCCTACTCTTCCCACTCTACCACGTGTCGCTCAATGATTCTCTAAGGCCAACACTTCAAATTTTGATTTTAACTCTTTTTGAAAAAGGGAAAAATCCCATTTTACATCTGCTGCCCACTGACCCTCTCAAACCAAAACTTCTTCCTTGTTGACGCCACGCTCCAAAAATTTCACATTTTAAACCACTTTTCAAAAAGGCAAAAAATTTCCTTTGACCTCCGAAGGCCCGCATTCCCACACCCAAAAACTTATTCCCCTGTTTTCCCTCTTGAACACGTGTCTCCCATGGATTGGAGTGGAGCCAAATTTCATTTTTCACCTTTTTAGACAACAAAACAAAAAGTCATAAAATTTTCCTTCGACCCCTTCTCCTCCATTTTGAAACTTTTAGGACATGTGTCCTCTTCTCGATTGGCTGTGGGATTCGGGAAAAATTTTGACTTAGGAAATTTTACAAAATAAAGCAAAAGTTTGCAAGGGATATCCAACCCCCCCCTCCCCTCCGCCAATAAAAATATGCCATGTAGGGAACTTTGGAAAAAGGTAGAGCCATGGAGCCAAATTTTCCACTTTGCAAAAAATCAAAAAATGATAAGTTAAACATTTCCCACCTTCCTCACCAATGAAAACCCGCCATGTCGCCAATACCTTTTGAGGATGAATTTGATGGGAAAATGACTCCGTATGACCATCAAAAATGTAAAAAAATTCTAGGGATGCCCTAGAATTCAATTTTTTCACCAAGGATGGTAGATTTTTCAATTCTAAATCAACTGAAGCATGATTTTTGAACATTTTCGACCTTGGGATTGGATTTTCAAATACACACAAGTATGATTTGATCAATTTCATTTTTCCATGATCTGGCAAAGGGAAAAATGACATAGCCTACAAAATTGGAAAAACTAGGGCACAAAAAAGGGCAAACTTGGATTATTCTTTCAAATTAGGAAAAACAACAAGTTTGTGAGCATTTTTAAAGCATTCAACTAGAGGGGAAGAATTTCAGACCATCAATTCAAAGGGTAAAATTTTTTTGAGTAGATATAGATTTTGAAAATTTTAGGGCAACATGGTGCAAGCTCAAAAATGGCACCAACATCGGCTCTTGCTTGGGGATGGGCACTCCCAGTGAGTGCCACAAGGACAAAACGTAGACCAAGTGCCAAAATATCCATTGGGAAAAGGAGTCACAAGCCAAAATCACCAAAAACCAAACTGAGAACCCAACAAAAATTGCTCACACACAAACAAGGAAACCACAAACCGACAAAACACCAAAAACATAGCCAAAAACAAAACACTATACACTGTACAAGCTGGTGCATACCTCAAATTTGGGGTTTAATCCAAGAAATGCTTCATGTCCTACCATTAATAGTAATTCCAACAATTCCCCATCTAAATCTTTGAGAAAAAGGTATGCTCACCAATTATGATATCAATGGATAAGGGCCCATCCATAATGCATCAAATTTTCCATGCTTTCCCTTGTCTTCATGCCTACTATCCCACAAAAAACCAGATCTCCAACATTGAAGGCTCTAGGAGTGACCTTCTTGTCAAACAATCTCTTCAATTTTTCCCTAAATCTGACATGCCTTTGATGGGATGCTCTTCTCTCCTCATCAAGCTCAATAATCTGATTGATCTTTCATTCATATGGGCCAAGCTCTTGATCTTCCAACTATTGGGAAAACTGAAATGAAGATAATTACAGGTGCAAGGGCAGAAAATCTTGTTCCATACACCAATTCAAATGGGATTTTACCAGTAGCTCTTTTAGGAGTTATCCTATCAGCCCAAACTACAAATTTCAATTGTTCACCCCATTTCTTCTTGTTTTGCTCCAAGGTTCTTCTAATGATCTTCAACAAATTCTTATTATTGCTAGACTCACTTGTCCATTCCCTTGGGGGTTATAGTTTGAAGAATAAGTCAGATTGATTCCATATTCATTGCACATTTCCATTAAAGGTTTGGCTCTAAAGCACATGGCATTATCAGCTACAATCTTGACTGGGACTCCAAATCTGCATATGATTTGATTCAACAAGAAGTCCATAACTATTTGGTGTGTTTCTTTCTTGGTGGGGATTGCCTCTACCCACTTTGTAAAATAATCAATGGCTACAAGGATCCACTTATGGCCAACACTAGAAGGATCTGAAATCTCACCAATGAAGTCCATCCCCCATTGCTTGAAAGGAGCTTCAATTGATACAGGCTGCAAAGGAAGGGAGCTAAAGCTTTCATTCTTCCAGAGAAATGTTGGCAACTATCACATTTTCTAACTAGCTTGGGTTGCATCTTTGAAGAGAGTAGGCCACCAATAACCAGCTCTCAAAATATTATGTGTTGTTACTCTTCCAAAAAAGTTTCCTCCACAAACTCCCCCATGGAAATCAACAACTATCTTGGGAGCTTCATCTTCAGTTATGCATTTCAAGAGGACACCTTCAGGGTTCTTCCAAGCCAGCCCAAGGTCTATGATGATATATTTTTGAGAAGCCAACTTGAGGGCTCTTTTCTAATTTTTATTTAAGTGACTAGGGCAGCACAGTGTCTGAGGTAGAAGATCACATCCTTGTACCACTCAAAACTTACCAACTTTGCAAGCACATCTACCCTTTCTTCCTCTAGCTGATTCACTTCCACATTCTGCAAGTTTCTCTCAACCATGAGCTTAGCAAGGCCCAAACCTCTTACCAAATTTGTGGTTTGGATGTCCATATCATACTCTTGCAGCTTGTTCACCCACCTACATCTTTTTCTTGAGATATCCATCTCTGATAAGATGTCTTTCACCATGGTGTGGGGAACATAAGCAACAAATTTTGAACTCAATATATAAGGCCTGAAAACCTTTGTTGCTTTCACCAAGGCAAATGCTTGTTTCTCCATGATTGTATACTTCAGATCAGCTACTTGTAAAGCCTTACTAAAGAAGGAAATAGGCCTCTCAGCCCCATTCTCATCCTTTTGCAACAAAACAGAAGAAATGGTATACTCAGAGGAAAAGGAAAAGATTTGGAAAGGCCTTTTATAGTTTGGGGCTGCTAAAATAAGTGCATGTTTAAGTGCATCCTTAATTCCTTCAAAATCTTGAATGGAAGCCTCCTCCCATTTGATAACTTGGTCCTTCTTTAGTATGCATGTAATTGGAAGAGTCAACTCAAAAAATTTGGAAACAAACCTTCTAATAAAATTAATTTGACCAAAGAAAGATTGGATGCCTTTCTTGGTTCTTGGGATAGGTACTTTGCTGATTGCTTCCACTCTCTCAGGGTCTATCATAACACCATCTTTTGACACAATGTGACCAAGCATTGGCCTTTTGTATGCCAAAATGAAACTTCTTTAGATTAAGAGAAATGCCATACTCCCTACATCTGATCAACATCTTCTCCAAGTGCTGCAAATGATCACCTCTCTACCTTGAAAACACAGTCACATCATCTTGGTAAACTACAATGAACTCATTGATGTAACCAGCAAAAGCAACATCCATTGCTCTTTGAAAAGTGGCACCAACATTCATCAAACCAAAGGGCATCCTAACAAAAACATATGTTCCCCAAGGAGTAGTGAATGTTGTCTTAAGTCTTTCTGATTCTTTGACAACCACTTGATTGTATCCGGAGAAACCATCCAATGTAGAAAGCAACTCAGACCCTGTCACAAGCTGCAACATATTTTCCATATTTGGCAAGGGATAGTTGTCCTTCATGGATGATTTGTTTAGATTTCTAAAATCCACACAAATTTTGATGTCTCCATTCTTCTTTCTAACTGGCACAAGGTTTACAACCCAAGATGAATATCTAGTGGGCTGAATAATACCTCCATCTCTCAACTTCTTTAACTCCTCTTGCATTTTCATGGAGAGAAGTGATTAATTGATTGACTCTGTCTGAATGGCTTAGTCTTTGCCTCAAGAGGGATCTCATGTTGAAACAAGTCTTCTCTATATGCTTTTAGCTCGGAATAGGACCAAGCAAGGCAATCTTGATATTTTTCAAGAGTTGGGCATAGGACTATTTTTCCTCTTTACTTAAATTGCTGCCCAACCAAATATTCCTTGGTTTACCATTAGTGCCCAAGTTATGCTCTTCCACATCCCTTGAGGTAGACATGTTTCTATTTATGATGCAATCAACATTGTTAAAATTTGACTCAAGTGCAACAAGACCTCTAGGAATGGTGTTTGTTTTCAATTGGATGATGTCTTTCTCAAACAAAGTTTCTCTTCCTTCAGTCATGCATACCATTGGCTCCCAATCAATATTCTGATTTGCAAACTCACCTTGGTTTTTAAGAACCTTAGCACTTGAGTATCATCATTAAAAACTTGCCAATGTTTCACATTATCAGGGATAGCTGGCCTAGTTAGCACTTCAATGTTGTATTCACAATAAGGTGAAATGGTGCAATTTCCAAATCTAGAACCCAACACTACCAACTTGTCAACAACAACATTGAGACCTCTATCATGATACATAATGTTAAAGGAATCAAACATTTCAATTAGATCCCAAACTACATGCTTATACTGTTTCATATACTAATTTTTTGTAGCATATAGTTTTCTTATTTGTTTGACAACCAGCTTTGAGTCTCCTTTTGCAACAATATATTTCACTCCATACTTCCATGCAATTCTTAACCCCAACAACAATGCCTCATACTCAGCAACGTTGTTAGTGCATTCAAAATTAAGTTTGAAGGAAAAAGCAAACTCTTCCAAACTAGGAGAAAGCAAGAACTATACCAGCACCATTCCCAAATTTGGAGCAAGCTCCATCAAATAAAAATGTCCATGGAGAACCTACCATATCAAGGAAATTTGATTTTTCCATCTTATTTTCTTTTCCATCAGCAAAACCAATGAAATTCTCATCATCTACATCAGAAAATAACACTTCATAGGAAGCATTGTTGGGATCTTCAATTAGGTGCAACATCTTCTTCTCACCATAAAGTTTAACAAGGCTTCCCTCAATTGGAATGGTGGAAAAATACATGTCCATTTAAACACTACCACCAACACTTGCAGCCCATTTTCTTGACAAAAGCATACCCCATTTGGCAGGGAAGTCAACAATTACAACATCAAGTTTCAAATTCTTACCCAGATAGGCTGCAAGTTGCACTACCAAACCCTTCACACAACCAACCACCAGCACTTCCTTGAATCCATGGCAGTACACTTCCCATAGGTAGCTATCACTTTGATATCCAACTCATTCATGACTTCTAGAGGCATGACATTACATGATGCACTAGAATCAAACATACAATTGTGAAGTAGCCTATCCTTTATGATCAAAGTTGTGAAGAATGGATCAACATTCAATTGGGAATCAACCAAAGATGTCCCCAAATATACCTCAGGTGTCTCTCCAAGATCTTCTACTGGTGGTGTTTCAAGGTCAACAATGATCTGAGGTGGAGTTTCAACAACATTTACATTTCTTGCCTAGAGTAACCTTCTCTTATTTCAATCCCAAGTACTCAAATGCTCTCTTCTTATGCTCAGAATTCTAAGCAACTCAATGATTGGAACACTCACTTTAATTTGGCTCAATACTTGGGCTATGTCATAGGGGACACTCTTTGGAAAAACAACATTAGAAGGGAGACAAGAAGATTCATTAGATGGCAAGGGATTCTTGGCAGCTTGGGCATGAGGAGGACTATAATTTTTTCTTGGGATAGTAGAGCTTTTAGCAAGTGTTTCTTTCCTAGGAGATTCTTTTGGAATGCTTGTGAGAAAGGGTGTTTTAGGTTTGGCTTGAGGCCCACTTCCTTTAACAACTTTTCTTCTAGTGTTATAATCTTTCTCTTGAGCTACAACAACATTCATCAACAATTTTCTATCTTCCTTCAAAGGGATACCACCATCATACTTCTTAATCATCAAAGCTCTTAAGTATTCAAAGTCATTGTTAGGAATTTCAAAAGCTTGCACTACATCAACTTCAAGAGCATGAGGGGGAGAAAGACTTGTACCTGTTTGATGTAATCCCAAAAAGTTAGCAAAGCATCCTAGCACTTATTACTTCAAGTAGATGTTGCTCCTCCTCGTGAGCTTAAGAACATACCACCATGCAAATATCATCATCAATTCCATCCTCATTATCATCTTCATCAACTTGTTGGTCCACTTCACATGGAGGATGAGGAAGAAAACATCTATCACACCAATCCATATCAGTAACTTCATCAACAACAGAAACCCTGGGAGTTAGGGGGTTAGGAACCAATCTACTTTCACGTGCTTGGGGTTGCCTATTTACCCCTCCCATAGGTCCTTTACCTCTATCATATTTTATTTGATCACCCCTAGGATGATTTCCAAATATATCATGCTTTTGTGATCTTTGCTGACCTTGTGAACTTTGGCCAATTCCTTTCTCAGCCTAGGCTAATTTGTTTGAAATTTATTTGACAGACCCCCACTAAAGTTTTCACAACATCCTCCAAATCAGCACCCTTGCTAACTTGAATTGTTTCAGGGTTTACTAACTTCACACCATCCCTCTTGAGAGGTTTACTAATGGATTTAATATTGTTTTCAATCTGCAGTGCCATGGTAAAAGCCTGCCTCAAATTTGTAGGGTTTTTGTCTCTCAAGTAATAGGCTGCCTTTTTATCAAATGCATCTACATATTTGATTAAACAAGATTCATCACAAGGCCTCAAATTAACTGAAACCTTCTCAAAGTTTTTTTAAACCTTGTGTTGAAGTCATGAACTAACTCATTGGGGTTCTTCTTGATATTCTCAAATTCAGACAAGAGAAACCTAGGATCAGTCCTATCACCATATTGCAACCTAAATGCATTCTTCATTTCAGTCCAAGAGTCAATAGAATTATCAGAAGAGCCTTGTACCAATCCTTAGAATCCTCTTCTAGTGTATGAATAAAAAATTTGACATACACATCCTCAAACTCTATCTCAAAATATTCCATCATATTATCGAAAAGTTTAAGATGGTGATCGCCAGTAATAACATTGTTATTACACCGAATTTTTGCAACCTATTTCTCGACATCTTGTGGGACAGCATTTGGGTAACCATACATTCCTCTAATATTTATAGGAACAAAGGTGTTAAAAAAATGGAGGTCTAGGAAGAGCCATATTGTTTGGTGGAGGTGATCTTGGAGGTGAAACAAACTAATGAGAATTACAAGGTCTTTGGGACTCGAGAATGTGATTCACAAGAATGATATTCTCTAAGTGCGAGACTCTCTTGGAAAGTTTTATTTGGATCAAAACATAGAGGTGTAGATTGGAGAAGGAACTTACCAGGTATAGCAGAAGGACCTTCACTAGCTGAGGAAAACAAGTTTATGAGAGGATTGTTTGAATTAGACTCACTTGAAGAAGAAGGATAATCTTCTACCAAAGGCTGATCTCTCTCACCAATGGATATATATTTTCCTGATGTTTGAACTTTAACAACTTTCCAAACTCTTCTCCCTTCCAACTCTAAGTCCCTTGAATCTAAAACAATTTCTTAGTAGAGTCTTTAGGGAAGAGATATCTTCTTTCTTCCAGTTTTGCAGAGATTAGTAGCAACAAAATTAAATGACAGAAAGGTAATACAACTAGTTTTTCAAGATCAAATCAGCATGGAGTCGACACTAAGGAATTTCACCTTAGTTGTGAAAGAATGCACAAAATAATCTGTCCAAATGTTTTCTAGCACTGAATACTTTGCAAATCCTTATAAATTAGACCTTATTCTTAGATCAATCAATCACAATGCACCCAAAGTGTATGAACTCAAGCTAGGAAATGGAAAAGGGCATACAAAACTTGAAACCCTTGTTTAAAACTTTCAGATATGAAGCATAAAATGATATTTTAACAATGTATTATGTCAAATACTTGAATTCACAAATGCTCAAACTCTTCAAAAAATCCACAAACACCAATAAATTCTAAGAAGTCCCAAGAAACGGCGCCAGGAAAGTGTTGGTATCCAAATTTGTTCTCGTTTTTAGTCCGAGCAACATCAGAGATATGGAATAAAGCTTGAAGTCGAGATAGATCATGATGTGTGTCATTTTATAGCTGGGAGGTAATCTAACTCGGCACTCAAATTTGTGGAGAGATGGATAGCACTTTGAAAGGATTTGATCTCGACCTCACTATTTTAGGTCAGGCCTTTTCAACCATGGTAAGAGAACCTATATCAGAACCCCAAAATGGTGAAGGAGATGAATATATCCCTCAATTTATTAAAATATTATGAAAAGGCTTTGCAAAAATATGATCAACACTCCAAATCTAAATTTCAAAAGTTGTCACTCCCGATCATGGAGATATTTTCAATGCAAGGCAAGGGTTATCAAGACTTTGTATAATCCTAATTTTCCTTGTGCATTTTTGTAGATGGGTTAGATCCTTTTGTTGACACACAATGCAATGCAGGTAGTATGGGTAGGATTAGTTTGTTTGAATTTTTGGTGGGGTGTTCACAAGACAAACGGGATATATCGATCTTTAACAACCTCTACAATACTTGAACAACTATTAGATAAAATGTTTCAAATAATCAGGATATTCTTTCAACCAGAAGAGGCATAAATGGAAGCCCAAGTTGCACTCTTCACACAATATTTGAGAATTCACAACAAAATCTTGAAGTAAATAACTCAATTAAACACAAAAATCCTTGATCAAACCACGCCTAAAGTACCCCCAAAGGCTTACAAGCAATCTCTCCAAATCGAGGAAGGTAAAGTGATTTTAAATTTTTTTATTTCTTTATCATATGAAGGCTCTTCAATATGAGATTGCAAATGTCACTAAACTATCAACAAGAAATGGAGATTCTGTGTTATTTCTAAAGACTTTCAATGCAATATTGCAACAAGAACAATGAAAAATATTTGCAAGCATTTAAAAAATGATAATAGACATCATATTTCCCAGAAAACACATATTAACTCAAGAGCTTATTAGATTCATCAACAGGGGAGAGTTTCATGAACAATCTCAGAGCTGTGTGATGGCTATAAACTTTTAACCAACTCACATACATTAAGATCCAACACAGAAGAAATTATTTTGGTTCTTTGGTGGGTTTTTCAGAAAAATGAGCTTTCTCTCAGAATTTGCTCATGATTTTCAACTTTTCCCGACGTCTTGCATGTCTCGAAAAGATGCATTATATATCTCTTGCAAAATTTTATCCTTCTTTCCCAAGAAAATAATATGCCAAGGGATCAATTCAGTTACAACCATTTCTCATGATTCACTGAAAATGACATCAAACAAAAACATTCGTAGGTTGCTAGGTGTGCCTAAAAAGATTAAATCATTAAAAATATATGGATTATTATCCATCCTAGAGGAACATTTTTCATCATTGAGGTATGCAAACACCTTTGACTTTTCATTTTCACCTTTTTACCTTTTCAAATTACCTCTACAACTTTTGATTTTGTCATTTCACATTCTTACTTGAGCTGAGTAAAAATTTATTACAAAAACACCTCAAATCAAAGAATTAAGCCATGAAAGTGATGTTAATGATCCTGGAAGGCCAAGATGACACAAAATCACAATAAATTTGATGAACTTTGATGCAAAAATCATGATTCCAAGCTTCTTGGAGCTCCAATGGTAGTCAAAACAAATGGATGCACAGCTACCCTTGATCTGCTCTTTGTCCTTTAATCTAGGCCCTCCACTTGTAAAAAACAATTGGGACTGAAATTGGGATCATTTTTTACTTTTCCACATTTTTTGGTAAAATGGAAAATTTTGACTTGTTTTTCTCCGCCCTCCGCCCTTGAAATTTGGAGCTGAAATGTGGCATATGGTGGGTCTCATTGGGATGGCGCTTCAATTCTAGGCATTTTGACCTTTTTGGAAAGTTGGAAATTTTTCACTTTTTGTCCCACGGGCCTGCACCTCCGATTTTTCCCTTGCCACATGTCTCCTTGTGATTCGTTGCGGGCCAAAGCACTCCAAATTTTTATTTTAAGTGCTCTTTCGCAAAGGGAAAAAATTATCTCCTTCCTCCGCCGTCCCACCGACTTGCTCAAACCAAAAACTTCTTCCTTGTCGGGGCCACACTCCAAAATTTCACTTTAAACCACTTTGCCAAAAAGGCAAAAAACCTTAATGACCTCCGAAGGCCCGCATTCCCACACAAACCAAAAACTTCTTCCTTTTTTTCCCTCTTGGACATGTGTCTCCCTTGGATTGGAGCGGAGCCATTTTTCATTTTTCACCTTTTAGACAACAAAGGAAAAAAGTCATAAAATTTTCCTTTGGCCCCTTCTTCCATTTTGAAACTTTTAGGACATGTGTCCTCTTCTGGTTGGCTGCATGGGGATTCGGGAAAAATTTGACTTAGGAAATTTTGTGAAATAAAGCCAAAATTTTCAAAGGATATCCGACCCCCGCCTCTCCTCAGCCAATAAGAACATGCCACGTAGGCAACTTTGAAAAATGCGGAGCCATGGAGCCAAATTTTCCACTTTGCCAAAAAATCAAAAAATGATAAGTCACAAACATTTCCCACCGATCCTCAGCCAATGAAAGCCCACCATGTTGCCAATACCTTCTAAAGATGAATTTGACAGGAAAATGATGTCTGTCTCTGATCAAAATGTAAAAGATTCTAGGGATGCCCTAGAATTCTATTTTTCCACCAAGGATGGCAGATTTTTGATTCTAAATGAACTGAAGCATGATTTCTGAACATTTTTGACCTTGGGATTGGATTTTCAATTGCACACAAGTATGATTTGATCAATTTTGATTTTTCCATGATCTGAAATGGGAAAAATGACATAGCCTATAAAATTGGAAAACTAGGGCATAGAAAAGGGAAAACTAACAAGTTTGTGAGAATTTTTAAAGCTTTCAGCTGGAGAGGAAGAATTTCAGACCATCAATTCAAAGGGTAAATTTTTTTTGAGCAGATATAGATTTGAAAATTTTACGACAACATGGTGCAAGATCAAAAATGGCCCCAACACTCTGGTTATAACCAAATTGTTGTAAAGGAATCGAAAGAATTAAGAAAACCTTTACCACCCTTGGGAACATATGTATATGTTAGGATTCCCTTTGGAATGATGAATGCTTTGAGAAAGATTTCAAAGAACAATGGATGTTGCTTTTTCCTATTACATCAATGATTTTATTTTTGTCTACCAAGATGATGTAACTGTGTTCTCCAGGAAGAGAAGTGATCATTTGCAACACTTGGAGAAAATGTTGATAAGATGTAGAGAATATGGCATTTCACTCAATCCAAAGAAGTGCCATTTCGAGTATAGAAGGAAAATTTTCTAGGTCACATCATGTCACAAGAGGAGGTGATGATTGATCCAAAAAGGGTAGAGGCCATCATCAAGGTCCCAATTCCAAGAACCAAGAAAGGAATTCAGTCCTTCTTTGGGTAGATAAACTTCATCAGAAGATTCATATCAAACTTTGCTGAGTTGACCATTCCAATTACTTCCATGCTAAATATTGACCAAGTTATTATATGGGAGGAGGGTTTCATTCAATATTTCAATGGAATCAAAGAGGCATTAAATCATGCCCCTATTTTGGTAGCCCCATATTATAAGAGGCATTTCCAACTGTTTTATTTTTCCTCGTAAAACACTATTGCATCTGCTCTATTGCGGAAGGATGATGAAGGGGCCGAGAGGCCAATTTCCTTTTTAGTAAGGCATTGGGGGCCAAGATGAAATACACTATTATTGAGAAAAAGCATTTGCCTTGGTAAAAGAAAAAACATTTTTAGGCCTTAAATTTTGATCTCTAAAATTATTTCTTATGTTCCCCACACTATGGTGAAAGACATCTTATCAGAGATGGAAGTCTCAAGAAAAAGATGCAGATGGGTGAACAAGTTGCAAGAATATGACATGGATATCCAAACCACGAATTTGGTGAGAGGTTTGGGCTTGGCTAAGCTTATGGCTGAGAGAAATTTGCAAACTATTGAGGTAAATGAGGTAGAATAAGGAAGGGTAGATGTTTTTGAAAATTTGATGAGTTCTGAGTGGTACAAAGATGTAATTTTTTATCTCAGACCTTTATACTACCCTCAAAATTTGAGTAAGAACTAGAAAATAGCCGTTAAGTTGGCTTCCCATAAATATGTCATTACTAATTTTTGGTTAGCTTGGAAGAACCATGAGGGATTTCATTGGTAAAATTTCAAACCCTTCAAGTGGTGGCCATAAGTAGATTCTTGTAGCCATTGATTACTTCACCAAATGGGTGGAGGAAATCCCAACCAAAAGAGTAACACACCAAATTATCATGGATTTTATGTTGAACCATATCATTTGCAGTTTGGGGTACCAGCTTAAAATCATTCTTGACAATCCCACAAGCTTTAGAGATAAAACTTTGGTGGCAATGTGCAAAGAATATGGGATCAATTAGACATATTCCTCTAATTACAATCCCAAAGGAAATGGACAAGCTAAGTCCAGTAATAAAAAGTTGCTGAAAATTATCAGAAGAACCTTGGAGCTGAACAAAAGAAAATGGGGTGAACAACTGAAGTTCACTATTTGGGATGACAAAATTACTATTAAAAGAGCCACTAGAAAAAGTCCATTTGAATTGGTGTATGGCACTCAAGCTCTGTTGCCCTTACATATGTAACTATCCTCATATAAGTTCATTCAACAACTGGAAGATCAAGAAGTTAGTCCGTATGAGGCTCGCATTAGATTGTTGAAATTGATGACGAAAGGAGGGCATCTCACCAAATTCATGTGAAGTTCGGAGAAAATCAAGAAGTTCTTTGAGAAGAAGGTCACTCCCAAAGATTTCAATGTTGGAGATCTTGTGTTGCTATGGTATATAACAGCATGAAGATAAGGAAAAGCATGGAACATTTGATGCATTATGGATGGGTCCTTTCTCCATTTATATTAGGATTGGTGAACATACCTTATTCTTCAAGGTTTTAGATGGGGAATTGCTTGAACTTCTTATTAATGGCAGGCATCCAAGAATTTCTTAGATTGGTTCCCAAAATCAAGATGCTATCATCTTTACAGATACAATGTATAGTTCATTGGTTTGTTTTCTATATTTTGTGTTTTTTGTTTGTTCTGGTCCTTGCTGGCCTTAATTTACTAGTTTCTCTATTCATATTTGGGGAGATGGTTATGGTTTTATGCTTTGTAAGTGACTCCTTTGACCAATGGATATTTTGGCACATGTTCTACCTTTTTTCTTGTGGCACTCATAGGAGTGCCCATTCCCGAGTCAGAGCCAATGTTGGTGCTCAAAATAGTCTCGCCCCATTTTGGCATTAAAATTCTATCAATTTATGCTCTCTTGCACATTTAATCTTCCCATTTCTTTCCTGAAATGTCACCACCTTCATTTTGTTATTGTAATCGGTCCTTTCCTAGACCAAGGACCACGTATAAATCCAAAATTGTTTCCTTGTTTCCCTATTCATTTGAAAAGGTATGTACTTGGGTGTAAAAATCAAAGTTGTCCCATTCTTTCCATTTTCCACAGTTGGGATTTGTTTTCCTTGTCATTTTTCCCTTAAATACTTGAGAAAAAATGAATGGATGTAGCTCGAAGGAATGTGTTTGAGCCTTGTAACTTTTCTAAATTCTCTGTCCTTTGATAAAATTTCATCTCCGGGCTCAAATGGTCTTTTTTCCGTATTTTACGGTTTGATGGGCATTTTCTCGGTCAAATTAACATCCTTCTATCAATAGGAAATGTGGTCCCTTTTGGTTGGATGTGGCTCGAAAGGTACTTCAAAATTTTGTTAATCGCTTAAATTAAAAAACCTATCTACGTGGAAGAATGGTGCTCATTTGAAAATTTAATTTTGGTTGGCCTTAGAGATGCACCAAGAGGACACGTGGAGGTTTCTATTTCTCTTCTTGGACTTAGAAAACTTTTTATGCACCCAAGTCTATTTGGTAGGGTAGGTACACGTGGTGATCCCACGCTCATTCAAGGTCTCCACTCTTGCGCACCATTTTGAAGTTACACCATGAAGATGCATGGAGGATTCCACCGGGCCTTCCCATACTTAGTATTTTTCAAAAGTTTTAAGAGGCCTAGGACACGTGGGGGACCGCGCATGTTTGAGGATCAGCCATTGAATTTTATTTTATAGAAGCACTAGGAGGACACTTGGAGGACCCCACTCACTTTACATTTTTTTCTTGACTTTTCAATACAAATCAAGAAGATTGCCTCGGACCACGACACATGGCACCTTCCATTGAGCTTTAAGCCTTAAACAAATTATTTCTAGGCTAGGACATGTGGTGAGCCCGTGCTCATTTAAGGTCTCAACTTTTGGGGACCATCTCAAGATGTGCCATTATGACGCGTGGCAGTTTGAAAAGTCAAAATGCGGGGAAGCGGACCATCGGAGGAAACTTGGATTTTTACCTCTTAAGGATTAAAATATCATAGTGGCCCGCAAGCCCGACAAGAAGGAGGTCAAGGTTGGATTTGAAAATTCAAAGGGGCAGGGAAGTGGACCATCGGATGCAACTTGGATTTTTTGCTTCTTGTCATCAAAAGGATTAATACATAAAAATGGCCCTTACGCCCAAAAAAGGATAAGTCAAAATTTGATGGGAAGGTCAACGATGGAGATGTAGACTTTTATGGGAAATTTGGAAAATTTTCCTTTTGTGGAGAAGGAACTTTAAAGTGTAAAAGGAAGCGGGGTTCCGCTTGGACCCACATCAAAAACTAAAAGTTGAAGGGTGGAGCTATGGGGAAAACTTAGAAAAAATTCCATTTTCCTAAAAGGAGGTAGAATAGCAGAATTTGGCTATAGTTCCTTTGGGATCCACCTTATGACACATGTCAGACTCATTTCTCAAGGGCGGAGGCGTGGAACAAGATGTGAAAATTAACATTTTTCCAAAAAGTTGTAAAAGGAAAAATGGAACCCATAGGCCTATTTTAAAGTAAATATCCCACATGGATGGTCCAAATTAAAAATAAAAACAATGGCGAGTTGTGCATCTATATCTCGATTTTTTTGCCATTTTTACTCCATAGCTCCTAGAGATGCAAGTCTTCATGATTTCTTGATATTTTTTACACGCCAAATAGGCAAGCGGAGTTAATTTGATATCTAAGTTTGGTGAGGAAGATCTAGAGATGTATTTTACCATTAAGATGAAATGTGGCTATCGGGTTCTTTCCGAATTTCAGTCTCTCTTCCTAGGAACGCAAAGAACAATATTTGATAGATTAGTGGTGGAAGTAGGTGGTGAATAAGGGAAGAGTGTTCTACCAGCTTGAAGATTTGAATGCTTTAGAAATATTTGGAGAGAATTTCCCTTTACAAACCTAACAACTTTTTTACAAATCGATTCTGTGAGTCACAACACGCAATGGTGCTTTGAATGTTTCTACGGTTGTGGGGGGAAAAGGATCTAGTGTAAAATTTTATAAATTACATGAATTTATCTTGCAAATGGTTGGAGTGTAAGGGGTCACAACTAATTTTCTAAGAAAAATATTGATAGAGCCTGTCTCTCAGATGGACTATTTGAGGAACCTGTATATCTATTTTGTGTTAAACTTGATCATGTCAAGGAGGTTGCGAGTGTACAACCATTGACAAGCTCTAAGATTGTTGTAGAAACTTTCCCCTACTGATAATTTTAATCGAATTTGAGTTATTCTGAATTTGGGAAAAATTGTGTGTGCTTCATTTCAAAACGTTTGTAAATGGTCTTTCTTATTCCTATTGCAATCTTGTATCAAAATCCCTCTCAATCACATAGATTTCAATCCTTGTGATAGTTTAGTGGCATTTGCAATTTCATTTTTAGAAGATCTTTCTTCCTCGAATGAAATAAATGATTTAAAATCACTTTTCTTTCATTTGTTGATAGAGATTGTTCATAAGCCTCTGGGTGCACCTCGGACGTGATTGATCTTAGATTTTGATGTTGTATTAAGTCTTATAACTTGAGCCTTCGTGCTAGAATCTCATAGTTTGTGTGAAAACGTGTTGATCGGGCCTCCATTGAAGCACACATTCTAGTTAAAGGAACACTTTAGCTATCTTGAAGAATAATGTTGTGTAAGTTCCCATTTTCTAAAAAAACTCTGAAATATCCGGCAAATCAAGTTCATTCTTCCTCACCTTCCACCAAAAATTCATTTAAAAACAACCAATTCTACCTATACTACCCTTGTTTGTCTTGTGTGTGTGCAAATGCATAGTTTCTATCACCAAAACATGCGAAACAATCAGATTCCCAATTTCTTTAGTAACCTTTTCCTTGTTTGGAAAATATCTCCATAATCTAGAAGTGATAACTCATGAGAGTAAGATTTGGTGTGTTGATCATATTTTTCCAAGGTCTTCTATATAAAATTTGTGCAAAAGAAGGATTTACCAAAGCATTCTTCAATAAAAAAGGTTACAAAAAAGGTTCTCTTACCTTGGTGTAAAGGCACAACCTAAAATAGTTAGGATAAGATCACATCCATTTAAGGTTCTACCCACTCCTTACAAGGCATGAGTGCTAAAAAGTAAGATAGACTGCTTCCTCTGGCTACAAAACAACATACATAATAATCTATCTACCTCTAAGTGTCCTCACAAATGCGTGATGCTACTTGGCCTTTAAAGGAGATTAAATTTTTGTACCAACATAATCATTTCAATCAAGAGACCCCATTTATTTTAGGAATATTGTCAAATAATTAACAATATTTTTAAGAGCTTCCATATTTTGCATATAGCTCTAATAGAGCACTAATGACTCCTAAATTTGAAAAAGTTCCTATATCCACAATGCTTGAAGGGGTTAATATCTTGGCTGATTGGTAAATGTTTGGAATTTACTAAGAGGAGATCTAAGGTTCAACTCCTTTTGTCATTCCCACTTGCAAGAGGATTAGTCCGACTAGTGTCCCCGTGTGCGTGACAACTATACAACGGTATCACTTTGGAGCATTCGACCAATGTCCTTGTGTGTGCACCAATTATACGAAGGTGGTATGAAGTGTGTGCTAGTTATAAGGAGGTGGTATGAAACTTGAGCACCTTGTGATCCCTTTCTCATGTCGATAAAGTTCACCAATACTGTAAAGATTGTGCTAAATTTTAATATGTAGTGATTCCTCTAATGAAAAAAAAAAATGCTTGAAGTGGATACAAATGTGTAGGATGAGAATATAATTTTAAATATAAATTGGCTATCTTTTGGCCACGCTTCCTTACAAATTGGAATTTTTTTAAAATATTGTGAGGATACCCATGTCTTTGATACTTTACCCCGTTAAAACACTTTAAAGATGAGTTAAACATAATTTACAAGGATTTAATTTCCACATATGCTATAGCTAAGTAACTTATTGCTCAAATTGTATTCCAATAAACTTCCAACTCATTCACAATACCAATAAATGGAAAATTCTGTGGTCCTATGACTTGTTCAAAAGATTTCATTTTTGCACAGAAGGGAAGATGCTTGGTATTGGTTGTGGATTTTGACTTTAAACCATCATGTTGCATTAAATGACATGCCTCCAAAGGAAATTTATAAACATACTATTATGTTCACATCCTATAATCATTCTTGTGTGTGGGTAGACAATGATCATTTCTATGCATTAATCAAGGATCTAAACTAGTGCAGGATTTGAGAACAAGATAGGGGAAGGCTTGCAAGATTTAAGGACTGACTATGGTATTTTTTAAGTCATGGTAAGGCTTCACTCCAACACTCATGTAATAAAATAAAATCACAAGGAAAAACAAAAATACGTTTTTATTTGGGGGCATCTAAACACAATCCCAACTGTCATTTTAGCATATACAAACTACCCCTGAATGGCTACATGAATAAAAAATTTAGGGGAAAAAAGAGGTAAAATATTCCCCTTACCATCAAACACTAGCTAAAAACCCCCACCAACACCATGGTCTACAAGAACAAATGGAAACGTCTCCTATTTTGGTGCAGATGGGGAAGGAGGATGCTTGCTGGTGTTACACCTATGAACTACATTTTGGTGTTGCTAAGAGAATACACAAATGAAGCAATTCATCATATGTACCACATACAAAGTACAAATTAAAAAAGTTGGAGGAAATTCCTTGGGAGATGCATGCAAGAGGGAATAGAATTTAAAAGGAATCATGTATAAGGATTTACACCTTCTAGGTGCCTTCACACTTTGCATTCCTTACTTCCATGAATTTTTACCTCGACATCTGAAAACAATATGCCAAAATCCCTTCTTTATAAATCTTTGAAAGATTCCCATTCCAAGTTTAAAATCTCCATTTTCACACCCTGGGAGGGTAGTGTGCTAGAGATGGTGAACTAGTTAGATTGGATACCTTTTTGTTGCATATGGTGAGACTATCCAAATTTGTCGTGAAGAGACGTGTGGCTTCTATAGGCTGCCATAACTTGAAAAAATCCATTGCCCTTTCCACATTATAAGGATCCTATTTTATTATATATATATATATATATATATATATATATATATATATATATATATATATATATATATATATATATATATATATATATAACCTTCTAAGAGTTAAAAACCTCATTATTTTTTATACACACACGTATGCACACCCGCGCACGTGTGTGCGGTCATATAAATATAATGTGATTCAATGTCACTTAGGTCATTAGATTGAGACCACACAATAAGTAACATGCATATGGTCATGTCACAAATGGATTTTATTTTAAATTTTTGATCCGTAATTAAAATCAATCAAATAGTTATTCTTACTATTATGACATATGATTTTTAATAAGGAAAAAATCATAACGATGTAGCTGATATAATTAATATCCTAGTCCATAATAGCAAATCAAACATGATCAACGTTTGAACCACTCGTACACAAAAATGATGCTCAATTATCATCTAGATGTAGGTATAACCAACACGGAAAAGATCTAGCTGATAGTCAACTTCAACAAAGAAGCCAAGAAAACAAGATCTCGTAGAAAAATGAGATTGTTATTATCGATCTCTCACATGCAACCCTCATAATGATCTGAAGAGGAGTGTAGAATTCCAATAAATAGGTAAGTGAGGAGAGAGATGAACCTGTTGAATTTTTTTTACACCGTGCAAAAGGTCAACTCAAAACTTCATTTCAGATTGAAGGGATTGATGTGATGGACCTAACTAGAAAGAAAAAGGAAATAAACTATCATTGTTCAAGTTTTGGAATGTTTACCTCTTACCTAAGGTGTCTTTCCAATCACATCCTAGTCATGATCATGCATCATCTCCTTAGGAACAAATGCAGGACCCTAACCTACACGGGAAATAAAGATGAGGTTGAAGGTGGACAACCCAGAACTAAAAAAGGGATAGTTCACTTCAGGGATGAAGTAGGTTTCAGCTTATCTTTATTCACTTTTCAATTGTTATTATTTATCTTGAGTTCATTAATTATGATTAAATGAAAGGTTCATATTGTGTATGAATTATGCGTAAGTCATTTTACATCATCTAAATGAAAGTATAATGTAAAAGATAAATATACAACTCATCACATGAAGAAATTTTCATTTATTTCATAATTATAAAGTACAGTGAACCCACACAAACCATGGGAATAACTTTGAAAATAAAGAACAAAAATTAAAGTACATATATGTAAAACTATGAATAAAGAAAGAAGGAAATCCATCATTTCTTATTACATGGATTTCCAATAGTTTGGATTGTTGTGTCCTCGTTGTTTCCTCTCCACCATCTTCTCTAGTTGTTTCCATTGTAATCGAAAGGGAAAATTAAATGTTAGAGCTCCATTTCATGCTTGTTGCACAACTTTATAAAGATGAAATTTCAATAGTGAACTTGAAATCAAAAAGGAAAGAAAAGAATTCACGAGATGAATATTTGTTTCGGAAGAATTACACAAGGAAAAAAACATCGGTAAAAGAAAGGATTTTTCCTTTATTTTCTTAACTACTTCTTTTAATGTGGAGGTACAAATAATTCATGTAAATTTCATCATGGCATAAGAAGTTCACATTTGGAAGAATAAGTTTCTAGGTACACTAAACATTCTACAACATGAAGAAAAAAATATTCAATACTTAAATGAAAAGAATTCGAGTTTCTCTAACTTTAAGAACCAACCAATTATAGGTTTTGTTCTATGATTACAACATTGCTTCTTTTTAGATTTTATAAATTTTCAGAATAGATTTAATGTTTCAGATTCAAGAATATATTCTAATCATGCTTAAGTCATCATTAAAGAATAATACAAAGTCTCCGTATATTATAGAATGGAGAATCATACATAATTCCTTCATGCATTAAGAAGGTTATCCAATGTACAAAAGATACAAAATTCACATGTTTGAATCATGTTATACTACAAATCAAAGTACATATTTTGAGAACCATCATCATCCTCCAAGAAACTATCAACACAGCTTTTCAAAACATTATTCAAAGTTAAATAGAACCCATTTATCTTGCAAAGTTACAACAAAAGTGCAAAGTTTCAAAATCCATATCTTCAAATCAAGAGTACATTTTCAAGTTGAAGAGTGCAGATTTCAAAGAACAGTGCTGATTTTATTATATATTCATACCAGATTATAAGGATTCATTCACGAATTAGATGAATACAAGTACAAAATTAAAAGCTCAACATATGTTCAAGATACAAATACAACATGATATAGGTAATTTATTTTCATGGATTTGGTAAAGATTTATATCAAAGCCTCTCATGATTCCAATACACATGAGAAAGCTCACCGAGCTATGAAAAATGGAAAACAACAAACAAAACAAGATTTCAAGTGGAAGTTAGATATATGTTTTAAATCATGCAACTACACTTGTGTTAATTTGAAGAAGCAAGTTGAATAATACATTTGCTGAAGAAAAAATATGTTTTTAACTACGGATAAAATCAGTGTTATGGGAAACTATGCCACACCTTGCAAATAAATATTTGAAATATAACTTCCTCGAACTAGATTGACTAGATTAGTACATCAATTTTTCTAGGAAAGTATTAGAAATTTGAAAATAACATGGCCATGGTGTAAACATGAGAGCTTCATTTTTCAAGTAAGTGAACCATCTTCTAGACAAAATTACAAAGAAATATTGAATTATTATTCTATTTAAATAACTTGAATCTGCGATAGTTTTCATGTTGCATTGAGTATTTACGAAGAATATCCATAGCTGAAAATTCAAAGTACAGTCTCCTTAAGTATTGAAAACTAGAACTTAAGTTCATAATGTGCAAGCTTCCACATTCACCAAAAGTAGCATGACAGATCATTCAATGGACAATAGGAACACAAAATGATGGTTGTGCTTTATCAAATTCCACAAATCAAGCAATAGTCAAGAAAAAAACATTAAGATTTTAATAAAGAAAACCATGTTTTGGAGCAAACTAATTTTAAAGACAACATTATGGGTAACCCAAAATTGTTTTTAACTATAAAATAGAATAGAAACAACAATGGATCTACAAGGTTGAAGCAGAGAAAATTTGATAATACAACAACGAAAAGGCCAAAAATTTATCAAAGGGATATCATGGTGACTTGCATATGAAAACACGAACCCAAAACAACGATAGGGTTTATAAATGAAATAAAATTGAGCCCATGAATGCATAAGATAAGATCAATATGAGTTTAGTTTCAAAACAAAGAGTGCCAAATATAAATTCACATATGGTAATAACATTATTACACAAACAAAACACACTAAATCTAACAAAAATCATAAGAATTTAACAAAATAACATGAATACCTAAGTTACAAGTTTTAGATCTGGTGATATTCAAGTAAACCGAGAAATACCTATTTGTATTTAGAACATGAAAAAGAAATTAAATCCCTTAGATTTGATCTTCATTGAAAGAATGTTACAAAATATGGAAAACAGAGCCCCAAAATTACCAAGGTGACGGCCATGAACGAAGAACTCGAACCATAACAACAAATGTTTCAACATAAAACCATCGAAACATGTTCGAGATCCTTAAGGGAAATATTACGAGAATGACAAAAAAATCCCATAAAATTTTTGACTCATCGAAGATGAAACAAAAAAATAAGAAAGATAAAAATGGAGTCACAGATTAACTTTATCAAAGCCTTACCTTCATGAAATAAATCACAAAATCCTAAAAAAATCTTCAAATCGAGCTTTAATGGTAGCCTAGGCTACCTTTTAGCTCAAAACAAAGTAAAATGGATAGATATCACTCGAAAGCTCACAAAATATTTGAAAATCTTGTAATGGCCACTTAGGAAAATCATTCCAAGGCTTAGCTAGGCCAACATGAGCCAAAATAAAATGATAACAATGATTAGGTTTGAAACCCTTTCTGTTGCCTAACTCGACAATGAGTTAACCGAACTCAAACCCAAGATGAAAAGTACACAAATTGAGGCTGACAGAAAACCCTATTTTAGCCAAGGTTTAAATCACCAACTAAATTACCATGGGTATGCCCTCGTGGGCTAGGGGACCATATTGCCGACAATCATGATAGGAATTTTTACCTTAGTTAACATAATATTTGGGTCTTAGACCTTAGAAAAGAACAAGTAAGTAATTATTTAGAGATGAAACATGTGCCCCCTCCTTCATCATTATATTCTCCAAATGGGA
Source organism: Taxus wallichiana var. yunnanensis (assembly GCA_018340775.1). NCBI lineage: Eukaryota > Viridiplantae > Streptophyta > Pinopsida > Cupressales > Taxaceae > Taxus > Taxus wallichiana. The sequence continues at coordinate 675,450,141 of CM031234.1, forward strand.
CCATGTGACATTAGTCCATCCAAATTTGAAGGGGAGAGAATAAATCAATATTTTTGCATATGGTCATGAGTGCAAAAAGACAAATTGTAAAAGCAGACAAATGTCACATCAAAGAAATATAAAAATCCCTTGCATGTACACAAGTCTTCCAGATCAAGAAGGGTTAAAAATAACAATTGAATATTCACCCAAAAGTTACTTTATCTTCTCCAAAAATCACCGTAAACATCATCTAGAGTTTGAGAATACTCAAATCAGTTTGACTAGGAGTATAATTGGAGAAATAAAGGGTATTTTTACATTGTAATAGTCTTGCATGTTTATTTTTAGTCCCTTTCATTATTTAATCATGATAAGGGATAATAATATCATGCAATCATCTGTTGGGTGAATTATTTTTGCTATATATTGTTTTCCTTTGCAAAGCACAAAAGATGACTTTTGGATGTACTTAGTGTTGAAGACATTGTTGCGAGTTGCCCTTGTATGAGAATCAATTTATTTTCTTTCCAATAATTTACAGTGATGTGTATTATAGTAGTGATTCTTGTGAATTTTTATCCTTGATTTTTTTATGTTTTTTTATGCTATTCACCTTGCTGCAAATTAGTGTTTATGCTATTTTTAGTGTGTAATTATGTAACTTGTTTTTGTGAGATATCCCTCAACATAATAGATTTTTCCTTGAGATTAGAAACAACCCATTGGATCGGGTGTTTCTCCATTTATTCTAAGCATATTGTGCACATTTCACAATCAAGCCCTCATAAATTTTAGTGTATCACCCAATTTATTATAGTTTTATCCATCTCCTTAACCCTTAAACCCCATAATTTTAGTTTAGGGATACTCGAAAGAACTAATCAAACTTGTAATCCCGGAGATTCACCTCACAAAAGGGATACCCATAGCTCGCGAAGTAGCTCAATTATATCTACATAAGTGAAGGAGAGGTAAAGTTTATCAAATCTGTCACCCTCAACAAATGTGCACTTTTTGTCGAGATAATAGTTTTTGGCACGCTTTGAGTGCGACCAAAATAATTATTCAGAGTTCAAAAATTGAAGTTCAAAATAAGACTTATCGATGAACTTTGTAAATATGATTTCATACCAGTTCAATGTTTTCATCACCAAGGTGAAATCACCTCTTTGAACTATAGCCTTTAGAGGTATTGTTCAAAATATAGATATGGTTGTCTTGTTTTTCATAATATCATTGTTTTCATGAACAAGAGACTTGTTTTTATTTTTTACATATTTGATTAGGTCATGTAATCATGTGATCAATTCATTAGCGGAATTAATCTATCCAAGAGTTGTATACATCATACCCACCACAACTGTTTTACCCATATTCTTCTTCATATTAGTACTATGAACCATATCAAAATGAATATCCCCATAAGTTTCAACCTTGCCAATCAAAATGATTATTAGTATAATTATTGTTATGCTTCTCAAAATAAAGATTACGTGGATGGTTATGATGATTATACACATGAAGAAAATATTAAAATTAAGATTAATAGATTAGAGTAGAGATATTTAGCTATCAAGGAACATGTTGAAAAATTACAAGTAGTGGAGAATGATAGGCATCAGGTTGAGTAACCCAGATTAATGGAATGTTTTGACTTAGCTTCCTAATTAGAATCCAATGCTATCATATCTTCCTTCCCATCCAATGAAACTCATTTATCAATTTCTAATTTTCTAGGCTACTTCAAATTCCGCCTCTTCTATTCCAGAATCACATAATGTAAGGAGATTTATGTTTCCATGTTTTCTTTATGTTTTTATTCAAAATCTCAATTCCCACACATACAAACCTTGTACCCTAGTCCTTTGTTCAAAAATTTCCATTTCAAGTGAGCACAAAACCACCCCTCCTCCTTCATCCGTAGTACCAATTCACGAAAGTGTGGATCATAAAATCATCAAGAAGGGGAAGCAAATTGAAGAAAACAACAGGGTATATTTTTTTTCAAAATTTGCAGTAGTGGGTCTCCAAGTTTTAGTTTGATCATATTCGAGAGTTGGAGAAAGAACCGATAGAAGAGGTACAATTTTATTTTGTAGCAAATAAATAAAAGTGGATTATGATGAACAATTTTCATATTTTGAATGCATTCTACATGAAGGCACTGTATTCACACAAGTTATTGATTCATCAAAGCTTACAAATTCATCGAAGAGGAGGAATTAGTTTGAACTAAAAGGAGGTTGAGATCTATGGAGAGTGTGTTGCAGAGTTTAACCATGAAGAGGTTGATTTCATAGTAGATTTGGAAGATTTTATTGGTGAGGAACAACCCATATAACTCACTATTTTTATAGTTTCACCATTTTTCTTCCAACAAAGAGCCTTTTGGATCTAAAAAGGAGCAAGAAATTCCAATGGATACAAATCCTTTCTTTCCCTATTTCAAATATCAGTTTTAGAGAAGAATATAGAAGAAGGAGATGATTTTGAGTTTCTAGACTTCATGATGGATCTAAATAAAGGGAAAATTTTGACATTACAGCTGAAAAATCAGTCATGACAGTGGTAGTAAAACAACTTGAAGAGGCTGAAAATATTTCAAATCAGCTTCAAAATGTGCCCAGATGATGGAAAGCAAAACATTGAGACAATGCAGATGAAAACAATTAGTTTATGATTTGTTAGGAGGCCATATCCTATACATGCACTTGGCTTCTTGGAAGCCAATTTCCATGATACCCGAGTTTGTGCCTATTTTAGAGCACAAGAATGATCTTCAAATCCTCATAAACAAGTCCAAAACCTTCCACAACAAGTTGCAGATCCGATTGAGACGTTCTTTGTGTTTTGGACTAGTCTTTGGAGAAAATTAAAGATACATATTTTATTTCCAGCTTTGTCATGTTACCTATTTTCCATGTTGAATTTATGGCCTCCATTTTTTAGAGAGGGAAGCTATTTTTGCTTCTGTTTGGATTTGTTTAGCTTCATTTTGCATAAATAGTTAGAGTAGGGTAGGTAGGATTTCCTTTTTAATAAGTTCATTCACACATTGCATTTATCAATTCAATAAGTACATTTCATGCATGTGATTTGGCTTATTAGATCTTTTCCTGGCTTTATTTTTTTAGAAGGTTCAATTTTTAGAAAAGGGCGTATTTTTGGTTTGGGCTCGACTCCAAGCCCATTGGATAAGTGCAAGGAAATGGTTTTAAAGCTAATAGGCAGTTTTATCATGTAAGATCTCCATAAATGTTGACATATTTTGCACTGTACAAAAGGTCAACTCTAAACTTCATTTTAGATGGAAGAGATTGATGTGCTACACCTCACTAGAAAGAAAAGGAAATAAATTGTCGTTGTTCGGGTTTTGGAATGTCTACCTCCTACCTATGGTGTCTTTCCAATCACATCCTAGTAATTATCATGCATCAAATCCTTTCGGAACTAATGTAGGACCCTAAGATAGACGAGAAATAAAGACGAGGTTGAAGGTGGAAAACCAAGAACATGAAAAGGAACAATTCACTTTAGGTATGACGTAGTTTTCAAATTATCTTTATTCACTTTTTAGTTGTTATCAATTACCTTGATTTCATTAATTATGATTAAATGAAATCTTCCTAATGTTTATGACTTGTACATAATTCATTTTACATCATGTAAATGAAAAATAATGCAAAAATATAAAGATACAACTCATCACATGAAGATATTTTCATTTATTTCATAATTATAAAGTACAGTGAACCCACACAAGCAATGGAAATAACATTAAAAAGCAACAAAAATAAAAGTACGTATATATAAAATTATGTATAAAGAAAGAAGGAAATCCATAATTTCCTGTTAGATGGATTTCCATCGGTTTGGATTATTTTTTCCTCGTTGTCTCCTCTCCACCATCTTCTCCTCGCTACTACCATTATACCTAAAAGAGGAAAATAGAATTTTAGAGCTACGGATTTCATGCTTGTTGTATTCACAACTTTAAACAAATGAACTTTTAGAAATGAACATTAAATCGAGAGAGTAAAGAAACTAATTCATGAGTGGAATATTTGTTTCAAAATATTTTCACAAGGAAAAAAATAGTAGTAAAATTAGGTATTTTTCTTTATTTTTATAACTATGTCTTTCAAAGTGTGCGGTACAAATAATTCAAGTTAATTTTCATCATGGTAGAAAAATTTCACATTTGGATTAATATGTTTCTAGGTACACTTGAACATTTTACAAACATGAAGAAAGTACAAATTCAATACTTGAATGAAAATAACTCGAGTTGCATGAACTACGGGAACCAACCAAGTACGAGAAGATATTCATTACGAGTTCTATTCTATGATAAAAATATTGATTCTTTTCAAATTTTATACCTTTTCAAAAATTATTTTAGGTTTCAAGTTGAAGAATATATCATAATCATTCTTAAGCAATCATCAAAGAATAATACAAAGTCTATAGAAGTATGTTATTAAATGTGAATCATACAGAATTCCTTCTTGCATTAAGAAGGTTGTACAAGATAGAAAAGATAAAAATGAACATCTTAAAATCATGCAATGCTACATATCAAAGTACAATTTTGGAGAGGCATCATCATCTACCAATAAAATAACAACAGATTTTTCAAAGCATTGTTTAAAGTAAAGTAAAACAAGTTTATCTTGTAAAGTTACAAGAAAAGTATAAAGTTTCATAATGTAGATCTTTACATCAAGAGTACATTTTTAGTTGAAGAAAGAAAATTTCAGAAAATAGGTACAAATTTTATTATGTATTCATACTAGTTATAAGGCTTCATTAAAAGATTACATGAATACAAGTACAAAATTGAAATCTCAACACATGTTAAAGATACAAATACAACATGATATAAGTAATTTATTTTCTTGGATTTGGTAAAGATTTAGATCAAATCCTCTCATCAGTCAATAAAATGAGAAATCTCATTGTCTTTATGAAAAATGGAAAACAAAAACAAAAAAAAAAAGATATCAAGTGGAAGTCGATATAAGCTTTAAATCATGTAACTACAATTGTGTTAATTTGAAGACACAAGTTGAAGAATACATTTGATGAAGCCGAAAGATGTTTCTAACTAAAGATAAAATAATGCTATGAGAAAATTTTCCACACCTTGCTAGTAAATATATGAAAAATAACTATTCTCGAAGTAGATTTCTTAGATTTGTACATCAAATTTTATAGGAAAGTATAAGAAATTTGAAAAGAACATGGCCATGGTGTAAGCATAAGAGGTTCAATTTTTGAATAAATGAACTAAATTATATTCAAAATTAAAAAAAATATTGAATTCTTATTATATTCAAATAACTTGAATCTAGGATAGTTTTCATGTTGCATCCAGATTTATCAAGAAGATTCACTGAAAATTCAAAATGTACGGTCTCCTCAAGTATTGAAAACTAGAAGTTCAATTCAAAATGTGCAAGCTTCGACATTCACCAAAAGCAACATGATAGATCAAATGTGGGCAATAGGAACAAAAACTGATGGTTGTGCTATCAAATACCACAAATCAAGCATTGATAGTAAAAAAACCATTAATGTTTCAATAAAGAAAACCATGTTTTGGAGCAAACTGATTTTAAAGACAATAATATGGGTAACCCAAAATTTATTTTAACTAGCAAGTAAAATAGAAACAATGAATGATATACAAGGTTAAAGTAGAGAAAATTTAAGAATAGAACAATGAAAAAGGCTAAGGAAGTATCAAAGGGTTATCATGACGGCTTGCATATGATAAGATGACCCTAGTAGAATGAGTGGGTTTATAAATGAAACAAAATTGAGCCCATGAATGCACAAGACGAGCTCAATATGAGTTCATTTTTAAAACACAAATTTCTAAATCTAAATTCACAGCCGGTGGTAACATTAATGCACGAGATAGAAAACCTAAATCTAAACAAAAATCTTGAGAATGCAAATGTTATCTCAATTTTGGCCCCAGACAAAAATTGATCAAACACAACTCGTGGAGGAAGAAATTCAAGAAACGGTTCTATTGAACAAAACCACACTTCAAATCCAACATATAAGTTACATGAAGGCTCTATAATGGAGTAGCAAGGTCAAGGGGAAGGAGGCAAAAATGTCAAAGAAAAACTAGAGGTCAAAGGAAAGCAAATGGAGAAAAATTTGAAGTCTTCGAGATCTGCAAATGATTCAAAATGAGTCCAAAATTGGCTAAGTATGGGAGAAGCAACATAAGCTTCCACATGCCTCATCGACGCATCTCTAAGGGATAGACTCAAAAAGTAGACACAAATGAGCGTGGAGCTTCCACGTGTCCCAAACCTGAAAAAGGATAGAGTAGGCTATTGAAAAGTGCAAACAAGTGGAAGGAACCACATGTCATCTCAATGCAATTTCAAGATGGGAACCCAAGGTGGAGACTCAAACTTGTGCCAGTGCTCCACGTGGCCGGGGTCAACAAAGGTCAAATCTAAAAGCGGGACCAAATCAGTTAAGTATAAGAGTGCAGGAGGAAGGTGCCACATGTCATCCTGGCACATCTCCAAAGATAAATCTAAAAGTGGGTCCTTAGACAAGTGCCAAACTTGCACGTGTCCCAGTCGATATATTGTGCCACCAAGAAAAATACTTAGTGAAAAACATAAAGGAAGAAAGCAAAGGCAGTAGAAGAAGCCATATGTATCACGACTCAACTTCAAAAGAAAAATCCAGCGAGTCTCAAACACCAACCAACCCTCCACACGGCCATATTCCAAGTCAAAGCATGGAGGTGGGTGTCAGGGAGTAATTTTAACTTTTTGGTTTTGTTTTTAAGGGATATGAAGTATAAAAATGAGTTGTGCCTTTGCCAATGCCCAAGGAACCATGTGTCAGGCCTAAACTACATGCAAGTCGGTGGGCTTTGAAGCAATTTTTCTACCAAATGAAAAATGTGGACCAACAGAGACCCAAAGATGGCTTTTGACGAGAAAGGTATTGTGGGGATGTGGGGAATTTTTGTATTTTTGTATTTTTGTTCAAAAATGCCCAAAGTGAATTTTAGGCTCATCGACCCATTCTCCTAACTCATTTTTCCCATTTTTCATCCGGACCCAATTCATATATTCAAATGAGTATATCTTGATTCGATGCTGAAATCTAACAAATTTTACACCATTGGAGAGATCTCAACCTCGTCTATGCCATGAAGATCTGAAAATTCAATTTTGACTAGGTTAGGTGTGTAAAATGTAAAAATGTCTTTGTGCCATTAATATAGGATCCATTTTCTCCAACAACCAAATCAGATTTGATCTGATCCGTCATTCTTCCTCCTTTAATGCACCAAACAAGTAATCAAGGAAGATTTGACATATTGTGGGCGGATTTGAAGCGCATTGATAGTAGGTATCTAAGTTTCAAAATTAGTTTTCCCACCTCTCTCCTCCTTCTCTCTATGTTTAATCTATAAAGGAAGGGACTTGCCTCATTGTAAAGGGTTGAACATTTCTATTTTCACTATCCCTTCTTCCCTTGTAAATAAGCAAACTTATGGAGTTTCCGAACCTCCCATTCAAGTTGTAATGCAAGATTTTTGTCATGGCCACTTTGTAATGCACTCGTATTAATTTTTTGGAGCAATAATATATGTCTCATGGATTATTCTCTAACCTCTCATATTTTAATTGGTTCCTTTTGATCTCTCATTGTAGTTTGGTTTACTTTTGCATGACATTTGCATTGCATTTCTATGGTCTGTGTTAGCTTGCAAAATAGTTTTTAACATTCCTTTGGTGCATCACCTCGTTAGGTTAGGTTTATTTTTGTTTCTTCTCAAACCTATCTCCTTGGTAAGATAGAGTAGGTTTAATAATAGATCTTCTGCAATTTATTTGTGTGCACCTAAAGAGAGAAATACGAACTAGCCTTAATCTAGAGAGCTCTCTCAACTCGTAAGGTCCCACACTTTGAAATATATTCCATGTTGTAATCACACCGAGAGTCTCAAGCCATCTGGTTATAGGAATTCGGGGTGCTCGATTACTGCACTAATAGTTTTGGCATGCCCAATTGGACCAAGAGGTCTCCATATTTATTACAATGAAGACTTATGTGCACTTTTTGTAATTTTAGATTTTAAGAAGCTTTGAAATTACACATCTGGTGACTCCAAAAGAGATGAAATACATTGGTTTCAATAGTCCAAGCTAGTCGAGTTCATGAGAAGAATAAAACAAGGTCAAGATCCGAGAGAGAGGGACTATTTATCTATTTCCACTTGTCCCCGGATAGAGCAAGAAGGGGAAGAAGAGCCCGAGAGTATCCATCTCCACCAAATATAACTTTTTCATGACCTCCACCTAGTAGATCATTCATTCAGTCAACAAGGGTTCTCAGGTCAATCATAATGGCACAACCACTTAACCCCTATGTCAACTTCACTAGCAGTATCCCACTCACTCTCAATGCACAAAATCCAGTCCTGGTTGCAGGCATTAAATCGCATTCCCCATTTCAATGGAGAGAACAAGACTTCTCCTAGTGACCACATTCAAGACATTGCAAATGTCTATGTAATTCATGAGATCACGGAGATGGACATTGTAGTCAAGTTGTTAGCTTCTTCACTCAAGGGTAAGGCTTCACGATGGTTCAGGAGTCTAACAACAAGCTCTATTCATACTTGGGACCATCATGCAGAGAGATCTCCACAACTAATTTGGAGAAAAGGAGATAACATGTCCTTGTCGAGCACTAGATAATCATCAAGAGGCCTCCTAATGAGTAGTTGACCAATTTTAACTTCAAATTCCAAAGGACATGGGATAGGATTCCATTGGGTGTAAGGCCCACAGATGAAGGTGCTTTCTTATACTTTCTTAGAGCTCCAAATTCTAATATTTCTTTAATGATTCAATCAATGGGAGGCATCATCTTACCTCCATCCTATAAAATTTCCATTAGAGATGAAAATTATCTGATTTAGGCAGGAAAGCATGCTCCTAGGCCACATATGCATCTATACATAGAGCTAGGAGATCTAAGCATTAGTCAGACACCCACATTAGCTCTTATACCTACTCCTAGGAATTAGAGTTTAGCTAAAGCTTCCACCTCATCCTCTGTCACTTCAAAAGAGCTATAAAAGGCTATGAAATAGCTTCAGAACCTAGAGAATGAGTTAGTGACTATCAAAAGGCAACAAGGTTAGAGTTCTAGGCCATATCATCCTCAAGCTCGATGTCGGGATAGACCCCCATATCAACAAAACACACAACCGATTCAGCAGCAAGTCAAAACCGAAACCAAGGGAAACCTTAAGTTGTTAGGCCTTTCCGGTCATATGATCCAAAAACAACATCAACAACAAGGACCTTTGTTCCAACACAAAAAAATATGACACAACAATATGACTGGTGTTTCCCATGCAATCAACCCCACAACTAATCAAAGTGTTTCAATGGTGCACTAAACCAGTCTTGATGGTACAAACCATTGGTGTGTCCCAAGATTCTAGTCTTGAAGAAAATAAGTAGTAATAAACTCAGAAGAGGAATCTCCAAGTGAAACTATGCTTGTTAAGCGGTAGGCTAAAGATTTCTATGGTATGAATCGAGCCCCTTCTCAAAGTGTATTTGCTAATACATGGTCAAAGAAAAGGAACATTCGAGATGGAAAATCATCAAACCTGTAATCCTTAACCTTCTCATGTTATCCCACAAGGTATTAGCACTCAAAATGCAACTCCCAATATGCGAGTCAGCCTAAACCACTCGGGGCACCGTTGTAATGACCCATGTGCAAGAGAAAAATATACCAGGAAAGGGGCAGAAAAAGGATAGCTCATTTAAAATCATTGAACAAATGAAGAAGACAAATGTGAATATTTCAATGTGGGAGTCATTGGTCATTCCAGGATAGAGAGATTTGTTGCGACTATTATGGTCAAGCGGTCAAGCTCAAATCAGCCCCATAACCAGCAAGAGAAAGTGTTTACTAATGCATTTTGGCTTGAGGGAAACCATGGAGAAGAAAACGGTAAGAATCAAGCCACCTCTATTTTATGTTTCATTGATCATTGGAGATAAACTGGTACATAGTTGCATGATTGATTCGGGGGCAAGTAGCTTTGTAATTGCAAAACAAATAGCTGATCAAGTAGGACTTTAATACAAAGTCATCTCTAGGGGTGTATTGCAATTGGATGGGACAACAATAATGACAATTGTAGTCATCAAATATTTAAGCCTCACACTACACGCCCCCCCAATGTGATTGTATTGCATAATGTATCACTAATAGACTTGCTACCACATTTTGCATTATGTCTATCGAGATACTCCACCGCTAAGATTGGAGGCTATCTATCTGCTAATTGGTCACACCCGATTTCTAGAACAAGGTATGGAGCTAATGCTAAAATCATATTTGAGCCCATTACGATTACCATATTGAGTCTTATGTCAGAGCTTGATCAATGTCAATTGTTTGGCCTTTGATCAAGAGGATCTTCCAAGCATTCGTGAAGTAGATACCAAAGTGGGGTGTATCCTAGACTTGACCCTCAATGAGTGGATAGAAAAGAGGCATGCTTTTGACCCCTATAAGGAGATGGAGGAAAATTAACTAGGAGTCTACTGTTTGCATGAAGAGAATCATCCTCTTCTTGACATCATTAAGCCAAACCATAGAGATGATAATGAGGTATGGAAGTTTTTATTTGATGGCTCAAGAGTAGAAAAGCAGCCGAGAGGAAGAGCTATGCTTGTTTTGGCTCAAGGTCTAAAATATTACTTGAATTTATATTTATAATTTGCTTGCTCAAAAAACACAACATAGTATGAAGCCTTGGTCCATGGACTACATTGGGCAAGGAAAAGAGAAATAAAAAACTTGCAAGTGTTTGGCAACAATGAGCTAGTTTCAAATCAAGTCTGAGGAAAAAATGTTGTCAAGAATGATCTGTTAAAGAGCTATAAGAACCAGGTATGGGACCTCATCAAGGATTTTGAAGCATTCAGCATCAATTCCATCCCAAGGAAAAAGAATGAAGCAATAGACAAATTCGTAGCAATTGGGGCAGCCTTTGACATTGTGGAGAGTATTAAGAGGGATAAATATCAGCCCCATATCAACTTAGTGTTAAAGCCAGCTGTCCCAAACAACAACACAAGGTAGCAAGTCTTCAAAAATGATCAACAAATTGTTAACTTTCTACAAGAAGAGGCTGAGTTTTCCTCTAGAAACCATGACAAATTGGAACATCAGTATGGCGATCAAATGGTGTAGCTAAGGACCAAAAAACTACCGAAGGTTCTTGTCACTTTGGAATAAATCTTCAACCCAATTGACCAATTCCGAAAGGAGAAGGTGAACATTCAGGTAAAGGGTGAATATTTAGATCCCATTTTCATAGGAGAAGGAAAAACGTTGCAGATTGGAAAGGTAAGTACTCCACAAGAAAAATATGAGTTCATTCAACTTTGTTAAGAATTCCCAAATGTATTTTCTTGGAATTATAAAAATTTAAGAGGTTTCAACCCAATGATGGCAAAAACACTATCGAGATCGATCCAAGAACCAAGCCTTTCAGACAAAATCAAAGGCCATTAAATCCTCATATTAAACCTCTCATGAAGAAAGAGTTGAGCAATCTAATTGATGTCAACATCATCTTTCCTATCAATCATTCGATCTGGATTTCAAAATTTGTGCCTGTGAGAAAAGTAATGGAGAAATGAGGCTATGTGTGGACTTTCATGATTTGAACAAAGCATCACTTAAGGATCACTATTCACTTCCATCAATGGAATAGATCTTAGAAGTCGTAGCTAGCTATGAGAGGTTTTCAATGCTACATGGATACTAAGGATGGAATCAAATAATGGTGGAAGAGGAAGATCAATTCAATACAACCTTCACCACCAAATCGGGCATATATGCTCATAAGAATATTCCATTTGGACTATTAAATACTAGAGAAAATTTTCAACAAGCTATGGACATGGCATTCAAAGGCTTAAACAAGAATATTATCCTATTATATCTAGATGATATCACCATATTCTCAAAGAATGTTTTAGATCATCTCTACCACCTCAGATAGGTATTCAAGAGATGTAGAAGGTTAGGAGAGTCCTTAAACCAAAAGAAATGTGTGTTCTTGGCATATGACGAGACATTATTGGGCCACATTTTCTCAAGAGACAGGTTGAAAATTGATCCTTAAAGAGTTGAAGACATCCAAACACTTCCATTGCCATAACACAAAAAGTCTCTCCAAAACTTCTTGGGGAGGATAAACTTTTTCATGGGTTTGTACCTAATTTTTCCACTCTTGTGAAGCTTTTAACAATGATTTTAAAGAATATTATTGCATTTAAATGGGAAACATAAGGCAAAGAGATTTTTGAGGCCATCAAGCTTGCAATATCACAAGCCCCAACTCTTATTAACCTAGACTTCTCAAAAGACTTCATGATGTATGCTTTTGGAGGGTCAGACACCATCTCAGCCATCTTGGTCCAACCCAACAAGGAAGCTCTAGAAAAATCCATAGCCTTCTTGATCGAGAGCTTGGAGGACTATGAGGTAAAGTACTATTTCATTGAAAAACATGTCCTTGTTGTCATTAGGATTTTAAAGAAGTTTAGACACTTGGTCTCAAATAATAAGATTCAACTGCTAGTATCTCATGCTGGTGTCAAGGATTTTCTCCTAAACAAGGACTTGAATGAGAAGAGAGCAAGTTGGATCACTCAAGTAATGGAATATGAGATTGAGATCAAAGTGAGCAAAACTGGTTCATGGCAAGGGTCAGTGTTATCAACTTGCTTCCAAGCAACAACATGAGTCAAGTATATGAAAAATAGGTTGTCCTATTACTAGGAATTATCAAGAGAAGCTAGCTAGTGAATCACCTATTCCATGTTGGACTCAAGCCTTGGTGCATTATCTCTAAAACGTTTGTGCCCCCTAATGGAACTAAGAAAATAGGAGATACTTCAGGTTACAATTCATTTCATATGTGATTTTTGGTGGTGTCTTGTTTAAAAAGGATATCAATAGTGTCCTATTGAGGGGCACCGGGACATGCCAAATTGAGAGACTATTTCATGAGTTCCATGCTTTGGAGAAGTAGGAGGTCACTTTGTTCCTCGAGTAATAACTCTCAAGATCTTGAAAGCTGGTTATTATTTTCCTAAAGTGTTCGGGACTTCTACTCATGGATCAAGAAATTCAATAAGTGTGAATTCTTCATAGGGAAGGAGAAGTTATTAGCCCTACCCCTTCACCCAATTTTAGTTGATCAACCATTCACAAAATGGGGACTAGAATTCATTGGGGTGATTAGCCCAAAGTCAAGCTAGGGTCATAAGGGGATACATATAACAATAGATTATTTCACCAAGTGGATTGAGGTGGTGCACTAAAAGAAGAAAATGAATCCAACATCTTTGATTTCTATGAAGGAATAGCCACCAGGTTTGGAGTCCTTGCCACTATTATATCAAATAATGCATTGGCATTCCTTGGTACAAGGATCACTGAATGTGCAATCAAGAATGGTGTATACCTCAACACTTCATAAAACTATTAGCGTCAAGGTAATGGCCAAGTAGATTCCACAAATAAGAACCTATTAAGGATTATCAGAAGGAATCTTGATGAAAATCAAAGAACTTGGCATGCAAAGGTAAAATCAACTCTATGGTCCGATAGGATCACATCCAAAAGATCCATAGGCAGCTCCCCTGTACAATCTTGTATATGAGAAAGAGGTAGTATTTCCCATATCATTGAAGTTTCCTACTCTGGAGCTCATGAAACAGTTGGAAGTAGCTGAGTTTGAACCCATGGAAATTAGGTATGCAGAGCTGATGGAAGTATAAGAGGCAAGAGAACATGCAATGCAGATCATGGAGAAGGATCAAGAATTGATCAAGGAAAGTTTTGATAAGAAATCAAGACTAAGGACCTTTCAAGAAGGGGACTTAGTTATGAAGTGGGTTGTAGATCGGGAAAAGCCGGAAAGCATTCCAAGTTTGATGCCATTTGGAGTGGCCCCTACATGATCATAAGGTGCAAAAGTAGCAATGCTTTCCAAGCTAGCTAAAGTGGATGGTGAAGAGTTAAAGATCCTAGTGAATGAGATCCATCCCAAACATTGCTATTGAAAGGGAAGGTTCCACCCTTGTAAATATTAGCATAGAATTTTAATTTCCCTAAGTGCATATGCACATTGTTTTGTTGTAGCGTAGGTTTTGTTTCCCTAAGTGTTGTGGCACATGTTTTGTTGCTCCACTTTGATTCAATATGGTTCAACGTGCCTCTAGGTGAATGCACTAAACCCTTGACATTTGGAGCAGGGGAGACCCTTAGATCTTTTGTAAAATTGCTCGTTTTCAAATAGAACAAATACAAAGCAACTAAAATCAGTGTACCAAAAGGTCATTTTCGAAGAACATGATCAATGTCAAGCCACCAACCATGACTGACTCCATGACCCATGGATACATAAAGGCAACTAATCTCTTCATCCAAAAGGAAGATACCCCTTTGAGTTGCCAAATTGTTATCTCAAATTTTTCCCCTAAAAAATTGATCAAACATGACTTTGTGCGGAAGAAATTAAAGAAATGGTTACGAATGAACCCACACTTTAAATGTAATAGATAAGTGTTATCCAAAATTCACCCCTCAAGGTAAGTTTTATAACATGCATCAAATTCTCAAGTCCCAGGCAAATAGATTGAGTCAGGGCAAAAATTTCATGTTTCTAGGGTCCCCTCATATTTTTCTAACTCCCCTGTCCAAGTAGAAGAGAGCAAGTTCTGAGGAAAGGTAAGAAAAATTGCAAAAAACAGGCTCGGGCCAGAAAAAATCATGAAAAATGGCTAAGTTCTAGTCCTCAACAATCAAGATAGTTGAGACAAAAGGGCGCGAACCGGCCGAAATGCTTTGCCAAGGGCGGTTTGCATAGCATTTGAGAGATTTGGAACAAAGGGACGCGTGGGAGGCGGAAATCCAAACTGGCCGAAAAATGGAAAAATTTGACTAACTGTTGAAACAGGCGATGTAGGACATCTGGACAGTTAGTACGCGGAGGATGCAAGTCAGCCGAAAAGACTTAAGGCAGCCCAAAATAGTTGGGGCGAAGGTACAAAAGGGCGCGAGCCGGCAACCAGGCGAATCAAAATTTGTGAACCGGCCATGGGATCAAGAGTACGCGAACCGATTCGAAAATGAACTTTCAGCACTATGCCAAGTGGGACAAAGGACGCGTGGGACAAAAGGGAAGCGGCGAAGGCGAGAGAAGAAAAGTCAACGTTCGGCCGTGAAACTTCAAGCGGCCATAACTTTTGACTCCGGAATTTTCAAAAATTTGTCCCAAACAGCACGACATCCTCTATGCCAAAAAAATGGATTTCTTATTTTTAATGAGGGTAGATATATTTAAATAAAATAAACATATTCGGCTCCAATCGATCAATGCTCATTCCCACAAATACATGAAAACGCTGCCAGGACCCAAAATAGCTTCCCACTTAGAAGGCCATAACTTTTACATTTCTCAACGAAATCATACAAAATTGGTACCGTTGGAATCATTGGTTCTGAGCCGATGCACAAAATCAAGAAATTCTAGATTTGATTAGAAAATTGATTGAGATTTTTAAGAAAACGTTGCGGGTTCGAAACAGGTGTTTTATTTCTTAGTGGGAGTGCAATTAAGAGGCATGGTCATCATTCTTTCTCTGCTTTGCCTTTGTGGGACAGTATGGAAATCCTTTTGAAAGTAATGTATAACAATTTCACTCAATTTAATGCCTCTTACAGGTGGTTGAAGGTCAGATTTTGGGATTTCCCTTCTCTTTTCCTTCTCATTTTTCTATAAATTGGAGTGTTGGGCTCATTGTAAAGAAGAGAGTTTTGGGTAGCAAAGCTCTACCAAAATTGTTTTGTGAAGCTAGTGTGTTGCGAGACCCTTGTAGTGGACTCCTTGCATGGTGATCCAGGCCCTTATCTTGTAATAGATTGAATATGCATATCATGAAGCAATAAAATACCGGTTTGTGGATGTATCTTTCCTGTTGTGTTTTCTTGCATTCTTCTTGCCCCTTTGATCTTTCTATAAGAATATTGTGTCTATTTATTATGTTCTTGCAGGGATTCATTATCATTGTGTATGCTTGGAATATTGTTGTGAATGCATTTTGCTAGATTATGGTGAACTATCATCACCTCTTCTAGTGTGCACTTTCCCTCTGTATTTCACACATTTGGAGACTACTCTCACACCCTTCTTTTCTGGTGTATCACCACTTTAGTGTAGGCTTTCATTTTATGCATTCTCTCTCCCTGGTCCCTTGGAAATTTAGATTAGAATAGTTAGCTTATCCTGCATTAGAGTAGATTGTGGCAGGTAGTTTAGGAGCAAGAACCAGCTTTCTCTGGAGGTCTATCTCAAGTAGCAAGTCCCACAACTTGGAGATAGTACCCATGTTACCCAATCACACCGTGAGTTCAAGTATATGCACTTGTACAAACATAAGGGTGCTGTGATTCGGTGATAACAATAAGTTACAGGTAGACTCTACAATGGACTAGTAGGGTCGGGGAAGGAGGAAAACAGTGTCGAAAAGAAAAACTAGAGTCCATAAGGAAAATAAATGGAGAAAAAATCAAAGTCTTCGAGGCTCCATGAATGATTCGAATGATCCCAAAATCAGCTAAGTATGGGAGAAGCAACAAAATCTTCCACATGCCTCATCAACGCATCTCTAAGGCCTAAACTCAAAAATTAAAATCAAATGAATGTGGAGATTCTACATGTCTAAGGCCCGAAAAAGGATAGAGCCAGCCATTGAAAATTCCAAACAAGCGAAAGAACCATGTGTCATCTCGGTGTAATTTCAAGATGGGAACCCAAGGTGGAGACTCAAACTTGCACCACCTTCCATATGGCCAGGGGGTCGACAAAGGTCAAATCTAAAGGTGGGCCCAAATTATTTAAGTATCGAGTATAGTAAAAGGTGCCACATGTCATCCCGATGCATCTCTAAAGATAAATATAAAAGTAGGCCTTTAGACAAGTGCCAATCCTCTATGTGTTCCATGTCGGATATACGGCTTCACCAAGTAAAAGGAATTAATAAAAAACATAAAGGAACAAAGAAAACCTGCGGAATAAACCACGTGTCATCTTGATGTAATTTCAAAATAAAAATCCAAAAGTGGTCCCCAAATGTGCGCTAGCCCTCCATGCGGCCATATTCCAAGTAAAAGCATGGAGGTAGGTCACCGAGAGTAATTATAACTTTTTGGATTCAATTCCAAGGGATATGAAGTATAAAGTTGAGTTGTGCCTCTGCCAATGCCCAAGGAGCCACGTGTCAGGCCTAAATTACATGTGGTCCAGTGGGCTTTGAAGTGATTTTTTACCCAAATGAAAAAATGTAGACGAGCGGACCCGAAGATGGTTTTTACAAAAATGTATTGCGGGGCTGTAGATCATTTTTTTGCATTTTGGTATTTTTATGCCAAAAGGTACAAAGTGAATTTTCAGCCTGCAGACCCATTCCGCTAACTAGTTTCCACCATTTATTCTATGGACTAGATTCAGATATTCAAATGAGCACATCTTCTTATCCAATGCCTAAAATCCAACAAATTTGGCACCATTAGAGAGACCTCGACCTCATCTACATCATGGAGAACTAAAACTTTAATTTTTATGAGGTTAGGTAGGTAAAAAATGGATAAATGTCTTTGTGCTAATAATATAGGATCCATTTTCTCCAACAACCAAATCGGATTTGATTTGATCCATTATTCTTCCTCCTTCAATGTGCCAAAAAAAGTAATCAACACAAATTTGATAGATTGTGGGCAGATTTGTAGGGGCATTGATAGTCGGTAGTTGAGTTTCTAATTAGTTTTACTACCTCTCTTCTCCTCTCCATGCTGAATCTATAAAGGAAGGGGTTGAGCTCATTGTAAAGGTATAACATTTCTATTTTGCACTCTCCCTTCTTCCCTTGTCTATAAGTGAATTTGTGGAGTTTCAAACCTCCCATTAAAGTTGTAATGCAAGATTTTGCCTCTTGGCCACTTTAATGCACTGCATCAACCTTAGGAGCAATAATATATGTTTGTGGATGATTCTCGACCCTCTCATATTTTAATTTTTTCCTTCTAATATCTTATTGTAGTTTAGTTTAATTTTTCATGACGTTTGCATTGCATTTCTATGGTCTCTGTTAGCTTGCAAAACAATTTTTAACATTCCTTTGGTGCATCACCTTGTTAGCTTAGGTTTATTTTTGTATATTCTCAACCCTATCTTGTTGGTAAGATAGAGTTGGTTTTAAAATAGATCCTCTACAATTTATTTGTGTGCACGTGAACAGAGAGGAATATGAATGAGCTTTACTTTGGAGAGCTCACAACTCACAAGGTCCCACACTTTGAGAGATGATCCATGTTATGCAATCAAATGAGAGTCTCAACCCTTCCGGTTATAGGAATTTAGGGGTCTGTGATTTTTCACTAACAAAAAAAAAAGAACATGAAAACCCACATCGTAAGTTTTACATATGGTGATATTCAAGAAAATGTAAATACCTATTTGTATTTAGAACATGAAAAAGAAAGAAAAGCCCTAATATTCGAGCTTCATTGAAATAATGTTACAAAACATCGAAGATGAAGCCCCAAAATTACTATCATGTGATGGCCATGAACGAAGAATTGGAACTAAAGAAGCAAATGTTACAAATTAAAACCCACAAAATATGTTCGAGCTCATTAAGGGAAAGATTACGAGAATAAAATAAGAAAACTCATTAAATTTTTCACTCATTAGAAGATGCAATAGTAAAAACTAAGAAAGATAAAAAATGGAGGAGTCACACTTAACTTTATCATATCCATACCTTCATGAAATAAATCACAAAATCCTAAAAAAATTCAAATCGAGCTTTAATGGAATCCTAGGCTACCTTTTAGTTTAGAACAAAGTAACATGGATAGATATCACTTTGAAAGTTTGTAGAAGCTTTGAAAATCTTGTAATGGCCACTTAGGAAAATATTTCCAAGGCCTTGCACAAAGCTAGCATGAGCCTAAATGAAATGATAAGAATAATTAGGTTTTAAACCATTTTTGTTGTCTAACTTGACAATGAGTTAACCTAACTCAAACACAAGATGAAGAGTACACATGTGGAGGATGAATGAAAACCCTATTTTATGCAAGGGTAAGTGCACCAAGATGGTGGAAAATTAAGTGGACATAAAAACCTGAAATTAGGTACATGCGAGAATGGTTTACAAACCAATCTCACCGTTTTTAAACTGCACTCATGTAACTATTTTTATAGGCTTGGTGATTTCCAAACCTAAAACTATGATCGCGGTCCTCTAAGACAAAAATACAGACCCGCGACTACTCATTTTCCCTCATCTGTGTCCTTTCCAACCATGATTTCTCCTACACCTTTGGCACTCATGCTTTGAATACCCCCTAGAAATTAATCTTGAACTTGTGGATTGTGATAGTTTCAAACATGCCACCAAGACAAATAGGTAAGCCCTCAATTTTGATCAATTTGTTTGAATTTTAGGTTTTTTTAATGATTTTCATGGGTTTTTCAATTTTTTGTTTATGTATACATTTTTTTGTTTTGTTAGTTGCTCGGCAAGCTCATAATCCTACAAACCGTCAAAACATTCCTCAAAACCCTGCAAAAAATCCTCAAAACCCTCCAAAAATTCTGGAAAACCCTCCTCCAAACATAGATATTCCTCTTGTGGCTCCTTCTATCCCCACGAACCAATGGGAACACAATATGATATCATTGGAAATATCTTACGAAATAATTTTTCCATTGAGAACTTTATTTAGAATATAAGACAGAATCATGCCACAAATCCATCCCACATGACTTTAGCCAACACATTATAAACATTTATTGGTGAAGTTGATTCCATGACCAACCAAATTCATAGATGGAATAACTTTAGAGGTGATTATAAGTAGTGGTACGCAAATAAATTATCCCATGCGGCAGTAAAAGATAATTTTTTTGGAAAAGACTGCATTTGTGTATTATTCTCGACCCAAGAACCAATGCTCCCCCAGCGATTACTTGCAAATGGTTCTTAATCCATTGGTGCCATGATGACCGAATCAAGAAAAATTTTTGGGACCGATGGTGGATGGTTTTTTATTATCCACCATGCAACAACAATGAGGTTCCCCTCTATTTTTTGAAGAAATTATATTGCGAGTTCGTGCTTAATGAGGTCCCAAATTATTTTGACTTTTCTAATTTTTATGGGTGAGGTGGTGGATTTGCATAGAGTAGACCTAGTGCATGCATAGGTCAACCAAGGATCCCCATGCCCCAAAACCCCCACTTCCTTAAGTTATCCCTCCTACAGTGAAGGAGGTTATGGAGATTGACACACTACATGCATTGAGGGAGCTCACTAACACTCTGACCCAGCATAGTGAGTAGATTGCATCTGGTGATGTTGGTGGAGGTGTCAGTTCTAGTGCACCACACCACTATGGATCATGTGGTGTCGTATGCACTATGGGTGAGACATCATTTGCTAGATCACATGATTTATTTTCTCTAGATGAGATGATGGTGGATGTTTTTGGAACTAGTGCAATGGATCTTGGTCTTTCATAGGTAAATGTCAAATAAATATTTAATATATATATATATATATATATATACAATAGTTTAATTCATGTTTGAGATTTTAATATATATGTATTTCATTGTACATTATGTACATACATGTAAAAACTAATTTTTTATTTTATTTTAAATAGCAAAAGTTGGTGAAGGAAGCATTCTGTCAACATACTAGCTACTAGCACTGGTATATTACAAATGTAAGTTTCAAGTTGTACTTAAATTTCAAGTTTCATTTGATTGTGAATTTTTATTATTATAATGTTTCACTGTACATGTACATATTAATATATGTTTTTCTTTTCTACATGTAGGATCTGACGGGTCATCATCTGCTCTAGGAGGCGAGGCTATTGGCATGCCTCATGTGACTTTTACGTAGGTTAGCTTCTCTTTACACTTTGGGTCTAATTGTGGAAGTTCACGTGGATTATGCTTTGGCTCTATTATGTGGCAGTCATATAGATTAATATTTATTTGTACAAAGAGACTCCTCCACATATGCATACTATGGAGGTTGTTGTAGATATCTTTGCCATAGCACTTGCAGATCCACTAACTCAGTACAAATTTTCAAATTTGTTAAATTTATTTAAGAATTATTTCTTATTACTTAACTCTACAATATCAAAAAAATTCATGAAATATTTAATTTGAAATTTAATTATTTGTTTGTAGCTTACCTCTCATGAGTCTATTGTTGTCCCTATCATGCGTCAATGACAAATTGATTGGGATCATGACATTGCGGTAAGATTTCACATGCATTTTAACTAAATTCTATGTTACTAAATTTTGAATGTATTTTAAAAATATGGGTGTTAAAAACTTGTTGTTTATGAATGTGCAGGTTAGGTTACAGGCCTGCTTAGAGATGCCTAGGACCACACAAATGAAATCCATAGTGGCATCTCCCTCCACTACATCCCCGGGTCGTGGACATGCTACTTCTAGCAGAACGAAGAGAGGGAAGATGTTTCATGATTAGATTCATATGACGTGGATGTACATATATATATATATATATATATATATATATATATATGGGCCAGCTGGTCCTAGTTCATGATTCTTCATAGGACATTGTATATAGCCTTATGTGGCCGCATGTGGTCTTATATGTATGACACACTTGGTTTGAGATGTACACATGTTATGAACTTATATTTTCAGAGACGTGTGTTCAACACACTTAGTCGATACATTATATATCCATGTGTTAGTTTTCATAATGATATTACTTCTATGTTTGATTTGAATTCATTGCACATTATATCCTTCTATGTATGTATATTATATGTGTATTAATTTTGTATGTATGTTTGATTTAAAATTAAAAAACTATGGTGCACCAATAAGAAGAAAATAAGCATATATCTCATGTACCATACTCTAGTGCAATAATAATTTTTATGTATGTTATGACATGTACATGTCGAGGACTAAAATTTCACATGTTGTTGGAGTTATCGGTAGATTTTAGGAAAATCTAGGTAGAGAAATTGTTCAAAGAGCTGAAGTGGGAGTTTCACTACTTGTGAGGAAAAATAAATTATTGCATCACCTATAACAATATTGGTGATTCAATTTTTGGATATTTTGATTCATATTTTGTAAGTGATTTAGAAAAACAAATATCGACTTCTAGTTATGCTATTAAACTTGTAACTAGAACTATGAGTTGGATTTTAAAGCTTCAAAAAATTACTTTTTTTCAACTACTAAAGTAGAATATGTAGCTACTATCATAGTTGTCGGGTGGTAGTTTGGGTAAAAATTTTATTGGATGAGTTTTGAAGATATGAATAAAAGATGAAGGTATTGTGGGACAATCAAAGTGCTATTTAATTATCAAAGAATCTAGGTTATCACAATAAGACAAAGCATATTTTAGTTAAGTATAATTTTTCAATACATGTTATTGATGAAGGGATAATAGCACTTGAAAGGTACACACCATAGAAAACTTCGTTGATATTCTCACAAAAATAGTACTATTATAGAAGCAAAAATTGTGTTTATCTTCTATTCATTTGTAGAAAATGTGATAATTTCGTCTTCTAATATATAAAGTGGATTGGTTATCAAGGTGGATATTATAAGATATGTGACAAAAAAGTTAAATTTTAGATCCCTTTACGAAAACATTTTTAGCTCACTTTCCAAAGGGGTGTGGGGGGGCTTCCCCCCACTCATGTCACAGGGGTCTAGGGGGCAATGACGAATTCAACCGATCTCTATTTTTAGTAAAGAAAATCCTAATGTTGTTTTCCTAGTCTATTTGTAGGATGAGGAATCCTAACTATACTTGGAATAAGAGAGTAACTATTGTTGAAAAAGTTGTAATTGTTAAAAAAGTTGTAATTGTTGAAAAAGTTGTAATTGTTGAAAAATTTGTAATTGTTGAAAAAGTTGTAATTGTTGAAAAAGTTGTAATTGTTGAAAAAGATGAAAATGGTGGGTCATGGCATAAAAATGATAGTGCGAACACATTTGGGTGGCCAGGAGAATACTAGAGGAGGTGTCATTTTTGTGCGTGATAACGCCGTTGCTTCCGGGGTACCTCGTTCGGGTGAGTCCCTTAAGAGCCCTGAGACCAAAAAATTATTCAACTTTGATGGGTGACTACGCACACTACATGGTACCTAGAGATGTCTCGTTTAATCCTAAACCTTGGCATAGAGACCCTCTACAATAGCTTTGTCTCGATTTATTCCTTCGCAATCGGTGCTCTTCTGCCTATTATTTGCAAACGCATCGAATAGTGCGGTTTGAGAAAGTGTAAGGTTGTCAAATGGTATATTGTGTAAATGGTGGGTCATGGCCCTAAAGAAACTATGCAAACACATCTACGTGGCTAGGTAAATGCTAGAGGAGGCATCTTTTTGGTGTGCAACAATTTCTTTGCTTCAAGGCTACCTTGTTTGGGTGGAGTCCCTTAAGAGCCCTCAGACACAAAAATTGTTAAACTTTGACGGGTGACTACGTGCACTCTATGGCACCTAGAGATGTCTTTTCTAATCCTACGCCTCAGCATAGGGACCCTTTAAAATAGAATGCCTCAGTTTTTTCCTTCTTCAATCGGTTCTCATCCTTTGTCATATTGTTTGTAAGCAAACGCCGAATAGTGTAGTTTGAGATAGTGTAAGGATGTCAAACAATATATTGTGTAAACGGTGGGTTGTGGCACCAAACCAACTATACGAAAACATCTGGGTGGCTAGGTAAACACTAGAGGAGGTGTCATTTTGGTATGCAACAACGTCATTGCTTCTAGGATATCTCATTTGGGTGGAGTCCCTTAAGAGCCCTGAGACAAAAAAATCGTTCAACTTTGATGGGTGGCTACGCAGACTCTGTGGCACCTAGAGACATCTCATCTAGATCCTACAACTTGGTGTAGGGACCCTCTACAATATCCTATCTTGGTTTTTTCCTTCTCCAATCGGTGCTCTTGCTGCCCTATTGTTTGTAAATGCACCTAATAGTGTAGTTTGAGACAATGTAAGGTTGTCAAATGGTATATTTTGTAAACAGTGGGTTGTGGCACCAAATTGACTTTGCACATGTGTAGGGATGGTCTTGTAAACACTTGGGGAGGTTTTGTTTCAGTTCTCTAAGCTCCGGGCCCTTCTCGAGCTACCTCCTCCGGAGCTAAGAACCCCCTCCATAAGTACATAAATCATTGTTAATTATTTCTCTTTTCTTGTAAAACAATGAAAGCTTATCTTAGCTTCGAGAATTTATAATTCTCTACTAACAGTGCCAACCACATGAAGGTGGAAGCTTTTCTAGCACCACTAACCTACATATAAAACTGTTATTCAAAGAAATTTAATTTTCAAATCAAAACCATACTAGATATACACAAATTTAATAAAATATATGAACTTAAATTTATCTAACTAACAAATTTATGTATACCAAAGAAATTATATATACCAAACATGAGCATTGTAAATTCATTCCAATGAACCATCGGATCGTATCTACTTGAATAGTAGACATGAATATTTCATGATCGACTCTCGAACCTTCCAAAGAATCTGTTATTAGGCATTCCTTGATATCTATACAATTGAATATTTTTCACTAGAACTAGATGCGAATATAAGAGTATTTTCTTGTGTGTATCAAATTCTTCAAAAACCCAAACAGAGGAGTTTTTAATGGATACTACCGAAGTCAAGTTCTAATAACTACCATTGACCTGTAGGGTACTCAATATCTTTGCCTTTTATAAAAGGAGAAGTCAACTGTTTTGTTTCCTTGGTGCAACGACATAAGAAATAGTTTGTTCCTTATTCATTGTCTTTTGTCACAATAACTGCAATCACATGTCCTACAAAAAAAAGGTTTCAACTCAAATTTAAAATGTACATATTAAAAATTCAATGGACATAACATAATACAAAAATTGTAAATATCCATAAATACCTTGTCGTACCAAAATAAAAATTTCATCAAAGTCCTTGAATGTTGCAACTTCATCTACGAAAACAAGTCATAATGCTTATGGAGGTTGATAAATAGAAAGTAGAGTTAGAGGCCTTGAAATACATCCATCGACCCATTCTTGTGAATAACACTCGGTAGTGACAAATTTGATACAAGATGCATGAAAACATGTCAACTTTCTTGTCCATGTGGCCCATGAAGTAGTGTCTAAGCTATAAAATGAGTGCATCTCACTAGGACCCAAGTGAGTTTCATACAATCCTCGTAGTTAGCAATTTTTGTTCCTCTATCAACAAAAAATATGTGTGAACCATGGAAATTTCTTGAGAACCTCGGGCCATGTTGTCAATACACCATTCCACTATGCTCTTTTCATCTTTCAATTTAGCACCATCTTTTTACTTCAACTCTTCTCTTGCAAGAGATCTTTTCACACATGCCCCTACACTATCATGCTCTCCTTTTCCATGTCCATCCTCAGTGAAACTCCAAATATGTTGCACACCCATCTTGACGTGCATCCTTCTCATCCAATAAAAAATTCATGTATTCTTAAATTGAGACGTGTAATTATCTGACCATATATAATGTTGATTGAAGTGGATGTCCCTATTAGACAAGTTTCCATAAAATAAATGGAAACACCCTTGCACAAATTCAGTAGTAGAATGAGTACGATCATCACCGATATAAAAGTGGTACTCTCTTACAAAAATTTGATCATTCTCTATAATGTCAAGAAATTGTATAAATGCTATATGCACAAAAATACAACTTGTATTGAGTTGTAATATTGTGATTGAACCTCCATTTGTGGTTGCGTGATGTGTAATTCTTTGGAAAATCGACTATCAAACAATAATACCAATAGGAAATGTGTCTTTGCATATCTTGCATTGTTCATCCAACTATGAAGCTTTGTGTATATGCCTAACATACTCATAAACAATTTCATCCTTACATTTTCTCATAAATTGAAAAATAGACATATGTTACGTAACTAGCTCACACCATTTAGACTCTTTTCCATCTTTCAACCGATATGCAACTGATTTATATTTATCAACCTCAATTTAATTATTTCCTATTGCACCTTCAATTTTTTCATGGATGCAACTTTCCAATTTAGGTAATCCGCCACATGTACAACAACTTCCATCTAAATAATCTTGAATATAAAAAAATTGTCTAACTTATTTTTCACAAAATATCGTAGGATTGAAATCCATGGAAGATATTGGTGGAGATTGAACACCACATTCGATAACATAGTTTTGAATGCATTTAGAAAAAATACATAAAAATTTAGCATAATGCATAGCAAATTCAACATGTTGCCTATAATAACAAGTGGTACGAGCATGGTTGATTTTCACATAAAATGTTTTTAACATTTCAAAAAACGTTGACTAATTTTAATTTCCGGATGCTCTTATTCAAACTTACGAAAAAATTGAGTTTGAGTCATATCTAAGAAATGATTTGGATGTGCATCACGATTAATAGAACCAACTCTCCATTTTACAACATCTCTTGTATTAGGTGAAACTCTAATGTTATCATGCCAAAATTATATTAGCATTATAGCATCAATATTATATTTGTCCTTACACGGTGCTCTAGCGAGAAAATGCCCAAAAATTGGTTTTATTAAGTGATTGAAGGATATTACATCTTTCAATGCTTTCATTAGATTTTTTTGATTAACTTAGAACATTTGACTTGTTTGAGTAATCAAACATTTTTTTATTGAATAACTTACAACACTAGTAGCAAATACACGATGTACAATATTACTATCCCTAGTGTGTCTCTTGACACCAACAATGTGATATTCATCATGAAGGTTTTCAACAATTGTAGAGGTTTGACCATGTATATTAGATGTTGTCAATCCTAAGGTGTTTAATGTAGGTCTCATTTTCTTCAATTTCATCAAATTAACGAAGAAGTGACATCTCTAGGAATCATTTAAAATTTGAAAATGATTATCCCAAATTTCAATGGTTTTTCTTTTGATTTTCCATTCAGAAAGTTTGTCACACATTGGTTTCAAAATGTTTTCATCAATTTCAATAAAATAATTAGGTTTCTTACGGAAAATGTTAGAAATTTTTTTGTACAATTTTGTTTGTCTATGATTTCAACCTAAATTTCTTTATTCACATTTTCATTGTCTCCTTCAATTTCCACATTTGCTACATCACGAGTACTTAATTATTCTTCAACATTGATTGTAAAAAAACTTCATCATGAGTATTTAATTCAACTTCAACATTGATAGTAGAAACATTACCTGGTTCCTCATTACTTACAATAGTAGGGGTTGAATATGAACCTCTTCTTGATTCGAAAGATTCTTAATTCGCTCAACATTTCAATTTTTTTTTTCCTATAATTCGTTTGGTATTTTTCACTTAATGACTTCCTTTTTTGACTTCATTTCTTGTCTCCCATGATGTTTTACTTCCGGTGATAAGAAAAACATGTAGAAAATGATAGAATTTTGCAATAATTCATACGGTAAAGTCAAACAATAAAAATCACATGGTAATTAGAACATTGGGATGTGTATAAATATGATTTATGAACCATGATCATGATTTATAAACCTCTCTTTCGGTTTACAAAGTGCAATCACGATTCTTGTTTAAAAACCCACAATTGCATTTTGTAAACCGCATGATCGTGGTCCTTCTATATCATCAAATCCAACCCTAAGGCTTAGGAAATCTTTCTTTTACCGCAACCAAAGCTATGAAAGGTCATTATGAAGTGTAAAGGGTTAAAAAACTTCAAATATTCTCTTCAACAAACTTGAACCATGCTAAAATACTGAAAACATTTCACAAAAAGGTTCCATCGTGTAGGGGAGACTGTTAGCTTTGTAGAAATGTTGATTTTAAAGTGAATAGAATAAGATAAATATCATTTTATAATTTTTTAATAACAATAGGTCTTTAAGGCATTTTTTCCCGTGAATGTTCATGTCTATGTTTAAGACTACAACTTTTGTTTCACTTATTAAAATGTGCCAAAACTTATACCGTCCCAAGTGTGGAGAAATTCTATACATGTTAAAAAAATATATATATATATATATATATATTTTTTTATATTTTTGATATAGTTATGGCGGGAAAATGGAAAGCGCTCTGTTTTCTAAATCATTTTAGACCACTTTCATGGAAAAAATCATAAAAAAATATTGCTCGAAAAAATACAAAATAAAATCCATCCCAAGATAGACAACTACATCTAACTTTTCACCAAAGGAAAAAAAAAATAACAAGATTTGGTCATCCAAATCGCAGGCAAACGAACTACAATCTTATAGGTTTTTTCAAGAAAAAAACAAGTCATATAATTTTAAGTGTTTAATATAGCTAATCTTGTCCGTTTTCTAAAAAAATTAGTATTTTAGAAACTACATTTTTGATGCTAAGATTCATATTTATCTAATTTTTCTAATTTTGAGTGCCGATATTGCTAATAATCCCTATAAGTTGAGATTTCACTATTTTTGCAATATGACGTCCACTTATGATCCCTTTTTTGTCCACCAACTTGGTGCACTTACTCGTAAGGGTTAAATGACTACGAACTAAATGACCATGGGTATTTCCTCATGGGCTAGGGGACCATATTGCCGAAAATCATGATAATGTTTTTTACCATAGTTCACAAAATATTAGGGTTTTATACCTTAGAAAAGACCAAGTATGTAATGATTTAGAGATGAAACATGTGTCCCCCTCCTTCATCATTGTATTTTCAAAAAGGGACCATGAAACATTAGTCCATCAAAAGTTGAAGGGGGAGATAATTAATTAATATTTTATGCATATGGTCATGACTGCAAAAATAAAAATTGTAAAAGCGAGATAGATGTCACATCAAAGAAAAATAAAAAATCCCTTGCATGTAAACAAGTATTGCTGATCAAGAAGGGTTAGAAATAGTGATTGAATATTCACCCAAAAGTTACCTTATCTTCTCAAATAATACACGCTAAACATCATATAGAGTTTGAGAATAGTGAAATCGGTTTAGTTTAACTAGGAGTATAATTGGAGAAATAAATGGTATTTTTACATTGTAATAGTCTTGCATGTTTATTTTTAGTCCTTTTCATTATTTAATCATCTAAGGGCTAATAATATCATGCAAGCATATGTTGAGGTGAATTATTTTTTCTATATATTGTGTGCCTTTGCAAAGCACAAAAGTTGACTTTTGATGTACTTAGTGTTGAAGCCATTATTGCTAGAGTTTCCCTTGTATGAGAATCGATTTATTTCATTTCAAATAATTTGCAATGGTGTGTATTATAGTAGTGATTCTTGTGAATTTTATTCCTTGAATTTGTTATGTTTTTTTATGTTATTTACGTTACTACAAATAGGTGTTTATGCTAGTTTTAGTGTGTAATTATCTTACTTGTTATTGTGATAAATCCCTTAACATATAATTTTTCCTTGAGATTAGCAACAACCCATTGGATCGTGTGTTGTTCCATTTATTTTCAGTATATTGTGCATGTTTCTCAATCAAGCCCTCATAAATTTTGGTATATCACCCCATTTATTATAGTTTTATCCATCTCTTTAACCCTCAAACCCCATAGTTTTAGTTTAGGGATACCCCAAGAACTAATCGGTCTTGTAATCCTAGAGATTCACCTCACAAAAGGGATACCCACATCCTATGAGGTGTCTCAATCATATCTCTGAAGTGAGGGAGAAGTAACGTTTATCAAATCTGTCACCCCTCAGCAGATATGAACTTTTTTTTTTTTCGGATAATAGTTTTGGAATGCTCGGTGGGACCAAAGTAATTATTCATGAGTTCAAAAATTTAATTTTGAAAGAAAAACTTATTTGATGAACTCTGTAAAGTTTATTTCATACCAGGTTAGCATTTTCATCACCAAGGTGACATCAAGTCTTTCATTTGTAGCTTTGAAGAGGTATTTTTCAAAATATAGATTTGGTTGTTTTATTGTTCATACTATTTTAAATTCATGAAAATGAGACCTTTTTTTTATTTTTACATATTTTATGAGGTCATGCAATCATGCCATAAATTCCTTAGTGGAATTCTTCTATCGAAAGAGTTATGACTTGAAGAACTTTAATTGTTATATCGGTGGAATAACTTGAATTTGGGACAATTTTCATGTTGCATCAATTATTTATAAGGAATAGTCATAGCTTAAAATTTATAGTATGGTCTCCTCAAGTATTAAAAAACAAAACTTTAATTCATAATTTGAAAGCTTCCATGTTCACCAAAATAATCTCGATAGATCATACGATGGAAAATAGGAACACAAATTGATGGTTATTATTTCAAATACCAAAAATCAAGCAATAGTGGAGCAAACAACATTTTGGAGCAAACTGTTTTTAAAGAGATAAATATGGGTAACCCAAATTTTTTTAACCACCATGAAAAATAAAAAAATGAAAAATCTACAAGTTTGAAGCGAGATAATTCGAGAATACAACAAATGAAAAAAATGAACCCATTACAACGAGTGGGTTTATAAATGAAATAAAATCAAGCCCATGAATGCACGAGATGAGCTCAATACAATTTAATTTTCAAAATACAAAGTGCTAAATCTAAATTCATAGAGGGTCATAACGGGAATACACAGAGACAAAACCACTGAATCTAACAACAAATCTAGAGAATGCAACAACAGAACATGAATACCCATGGCACAAGTTCTATATCTAGTGATATTCAAGAAAAATGAGAATACCCATTTGTATTTAGAATCGGAAAAGAAAGAAGATCCCTCATATTCAAGCTTTGTTAAAAGAATGTTACAAAAGACAAAAATACAACCCAAACTTACCAGCAGTGATGGTGATGAATGAAGAAAACAAACCAAAACGGTAAATGTTCCAACACAAAAACCACGAAACATATTTGAGCTCATTAAGGGGACGATTATCAAAAGAACAATGAAAACCCACAAAAGTTCACTTATCAAAAGATGCAGTGGTAAAAAATGAGAAAGAGAAAAAAAAGAGGAGTCACAGTTAATTTTATCGAGCCTTACTTTCATGAAATAAATCATAGAAGCCTGAAACAAAGCTTCAAACAATATATTTAATGGTGACCAAGGTTACATTTTATCTCAGAACAAAGTAACATGCATAATGATAACTCAAAAATATCGGAGAAGCTTTGAAAATAAAATAATTTTTGCTTAGGAAAATTTTCTAGGGGCTTCGCTTAGGCCAATGAGAGACAAAATGAAATGATAAAAATGAATAGGGTTGAAACCCTTTCTACTTCCTAAGTCAACAATGATTTAATGTAACTTAACCCTAAAATCAAAATTACGTGCATGTGGAGGCTGCAATAAAACCCTATTTTATCCGAGGGTAAAATCACCACCGCTATATCACCATGGGTATGCCCTTGTGGGCTAGGAGACCATATTACTCGATAATCATCATAATATGTTTTGTCCTTAGTTCACACATTATTAGGGTCTTATAACTTAATAAAAACCAAGTATGTCATTATTTAGAGATGAAACTTGTGCCCCCATCTGTCATCATTCTATTTGTCAAAATGGACCATACAACATTTTTCCATCAAAATTTGAAGGTGGGGCATAGAATAATAATTATTTTATGAATATAGTCATGAATGGAAAAAGAAAAATTGTAAAAGGAGACAAATGTCACATCAAACAAAAAGAAAAATCTCTTTCATGTGAACAAGACTTGCGATCAATAAAGGTTAAGAATAAAAATTGATTATTCACCCAAAAGTTACCTTATCTTTTCAAAAATACATTCTACACATCATACAAAGTTTGAAGCATAGTCAAATCAGTCTTTCTAGGAGTATAATTGGAGAAATTAAGGTTATTTTTACATTGTAATAGTTTTTCATAATTACATTTAGTCCCTTTCATTATTTAATCCTGATAAGGTCTAATAATATCATCCAAGTATCATTTAGATAATAGTCCTCTTTTAAGGGGTTGTGATAATTCTTTTTGTTATATATTGTGTGCCTTTGTAGAGGAAAAAAGAGGAATTGTTGATATATCGAGTGCTTAAGCCTTTTTTACAAGATTTTCCCTTATATGAAAATCATCTTATTGCCTTTCCAATAATTAGAGTCTTGTATTACAAATGATTCTTGTGAATTTTAATCCCTTAATTTGTTAAGATTTCTTATGCTATTTACTTTTCTACAAATTGGTGTTTATGTTATTTTTAGTGTGTAATTATCTAACTTGTTATTATGAGAAATCCCATAACATAATAGCATTTTCCTTGATATTAATAGTTACCCATCGGATCATGTGTTGTTCCATTTATTCTAAGTAATTTTTGCATATTTATCATTTAATCCCTTATAAATTTTGTGTATCACCCCATTTATTACAATTTTATCCATCTTTTTAACCCTCAAACCCCGTAGTTTAAATTTAGGGATACTCCATAGAATGAACCAGCTGTTAATTCCAGAGATTAATCTCACAATAGGAGACCCACAACCCATGAGGTGTCTCAATTGTATATCCATAAAAGTGAGGGAAAATTAAAGTTATAATATTTGTTACCGCTCAACACAAGTGTAATTTTTTTAGATAACAAAACCTTCTAGAGAGGATTCTAGAAGGAAGGTTTCTAGAAATTGAAAGAAGGTATACTTTTGACATTTTGATTTGTGAGAAAAGGACAAAGAAAGGTGCACACCCTAATTATTTATTATAGACTAATTAGAGCGTAATTACTTATCCTTAGACCCTCCCTTAAGAGAAGAATAAGGAGGGTGGGAACATAAAAATGGGTGTCCGCTACTAGAACATATAAGGTACCCATGTACATAATAAAGAGAAGCGAGTGGGACTTCATTTTGAATCTTGCCCAAGGACAAATTCCTTCACCCCAAAAAGTATCACAAAATATTATAACGAGTTTCTAAAGGTTTTTTAGATGATAACAACGTGGTCAACAATAGACACATACTCAAGTGAAAGGACTCCAACTTAAATCATCTATAAAATGAAGTAAATATGTATCTCAATGTGTTTTCTATTCTAATGCTCATTGAATTGCATGAAATAATAATGGTACTTTGGTTATCACACAAAAAAAGAGTAGGTATTCACTGTGGAAGACCAACATCCTCAAGAAATTGTCGAATCTAAATAGCCTCTTGACTAGCTTGAATTGTACCTTGATACTCAGCCTCAGTAGAAGATAATGCAATATCTTTCTGCTTCTTACATCCCCAAGTAACTAGACTAGGACCAAGATGATAAAAAAATCTATTTCAATATTTTTGATCAACATCACCTTCCCAATCTAATTTGGTATATCAAATTAGTTCTAAAGAAATTTGTGGTGTGTATTGTATGCCATAGTGCAAAGTGCCTCAAAGATAGTGCAAAATATGTTTAGCCAATTTCCATTGAATCTCAGGAGGCTCATGTATAAAGCGAGAGATAAGCTTAAAAATATATGCGATTTATGGGTGAGTGTGTGCATTGTAGAGAAGACTTACTACAAGTTATCGGTATAGTTTGGGATTAACTAGAGGATTATTATAATCACCGAGATAAAATAACACGTAAATGAAATGGATTAAATTCTTCTTACAATTAGCCATATGAAATTGATGAAATAAATCATGACCATACTTCATTTGTCAAATAGAAATTTTCTTCTAAGTATGATGAACCTACAAACTAAATAAATAATGCATAAGTCCCATATTGGTCATGTCAAAATGCTCCATCAACTTTTGTTGAATGTATTGAATGAGGGAATATGAATTACCTATGAGGATGAGATCATTAACATATAAGACTAATATTAGAATATTACCACCATTTCGATAAATGTAGATATTATAGCCTTAGAGGAACAAAATAAATCTAGAAGAGAGAGAAAAATTAGCTATCTTCTCAAACCCGAATGTAGAGTTTGTTTGAGGCCATTTAGAGAGTGACAAAGTCTGCATAAAAGTGAAAAATCTTACACAAATCCCGTAGGTTGCTCCATATTAGTTTCCTCATGAAGATCACTATGAAAAATGCACTCTTCACATCTATATGGTGTATGGGAAAATTATTAGCTATAGCCGGGAAAGTTCAACTAAAACAAAATCCATCTTTGCTACAAGGAAAAAGTCTCAAAGTAATCAATCCCCTCAACTTGTGAAAAACCCTTTGCAACTAAGTGAGCTTTGTACCTATCAATAGAACCATCTATTGCATACTTTGATTTATAGACCCATTTACATCACACAAGTTTTCTTCCCTTAGGAATAGGTACCAAGTCCCAAGTGTGATTCTTCGAGTGAAGAATAATCCTCATGCATAATAGTCTCCCACTCTAGTTTTGTAATGGCCTTGGAAAAATTAACTGGATCATCTAAAATAGAATGACTTAGAAGAGCCGTACAAAACTTTGTGAGCGATTACAATGAGGTAATGAAGGATCAACAACCATAGGACCAGCTTAATCTAAAGTGTATTTGGCCCATTTGGACATAGTATGAGAGCCATTTGGTGGATGAGGAAGAGGTTGTACATGTGCATTGAGGAGATCCTCATCATCAACATATGAAAGAATATGAGAAGGAGAAGTATGAGTAACAAAGGATGGAGTGCTAGGAGATGAATTCTTCATAGAAGAATCAATCTCATCAAACTGAACATCCCACTTAAATAAAACATCATTAGTGGTGGGGTCATGAAGGTGTTAAGCCTTAATCATATAATAATAGCCAAAAAAAAAGTTATTTACTTTTCTTCTCCATAGACTTACGTTTGTCAACAAGAAAAACCACCCATGCCTTTATTTCAAATACATGGAAATAAAAAACATCATGTTTTTCTCTAGACAAAACTTTTGTAGGAGTCTTATTTTGCAAATACTTATTTATGATCCATTTCTTAATGTATTTTACACAATTAATTTCCTCATCCCAATATTTAGGATCTATCTCCTTGGAATGAATCATGCAATTGACCATCTCCTTTAGAGTAGGATTCTTCCTCTCAGCCACACCATTCTATTGAGGAGTATAGGACATGGTTAAATTATGCAAAATCCCATGCTCGGTACATAAATATTTGAATGAATTACTAACATATTATCCCCATTATCGATGTGTATTATACTGAGTGGAAGTGATGATTGCTTCTCTACAAGAGTCTTAAAGTATTTAAAATTATCAAAAACATCACTTCTAGACTTAAGGAAATATACCCAAGTGTGACGAGAGAATCCATCAATAAAAGTGAGTACATATTTGGCTCTTGAATTAGAATGTGTGGGAAATATGAGAAAATCACTATTTACCAACTCGAGAGGAGCTCATGGTCTAGTAGCCTCACACTTTGGAAAATGGTCTTGATGTTTGTTTCCAAAGCATACATCCAGGACATACTCCATCCATGCAAGAAATATTAAGAAGAACGAGAACTTGTTTCTTTCTACTAATATTTTGTAAGTATTTGTAATTCAAGCGAGACAAATCTCTAATGCCACAATTTTCTCATTGAATCAACATGAGAAATAAATGAAGAACCTGCAGAGGGCTCAATTCTATCAAAATGAAACATACGAACACTATGATCACCAACACCTACAGCCACTACATCTTCAATATTTTTATTTCTTTGATTACAAATGTATGTGGAGTAAATTCCACTTTTTAAAAATTCCTAAATTACAAATTTGATAGAAATGAAAAAATTAGAAGTAATTTATCGAATTAGGAGTACATAAGTAATATAACCGTCTTATATCTTAATATTTCCTTTCCCAAAACATCGTCTCGGAAGTGTTACTAACTTCAATATGGGAGGTGTTGCACGAATAAGAAACTAGATATAGAAGCTATCGAGAATGTGTGAGGTGATGAGAAGCCCTTGAATAAATGATGGAATTATCATGAGATGTAGATACACCTTGAGCAGAACTAAGTTTCCCTTTTCTTGATGAATAAAAATTTGGATTAATATAAGTCTTATGTTTCCTAATTTCTTCCTACAAGGATTTTATCTTATTGAAACATATATTATATGAATGATTTGTTCCACCACAAAAGGTGCAAGGTCCATGGTTCATCTTCTTTAGATTTCCCTTTAGGATTAAGGTTTTTAAAAAACTAATGTACTCAAAACATATATAAGCTCAAAATATTGAGAAGGAGGAGGTCTATTCATTGATTTGGTGGAGGAAAAGGTCTTTGTTTTAGATTTAGGATTTCCTTTGTAAGATCTAACAACAAAAGCATGAGATCTACTAGGAAGGAAATCTAGGGACATTAATTTTTTTCCCTAGTAAGGAGATAGAAAAAATAGTTCAAAAGTAGGCCATTTGAATTGGTCACCAAGGGCATCCATAGCTGAATAAAAGGTAGAGGAAAAGACACTAAAAGGACCCTTCAACTTAGAGAGGATAAGAAATATAACTTCTTTATTAGTTTTAGTGTTTCCTCATAATTCTAAGTGAATAGAATTAAAATTGATCAACAATTCTTTTATAGCGGAAAAATCAAATGGAAAAAGGGAAGATAATTTTTCATCTAGTTGCAACAATCTGAATGTATTCACGTTACAAAAGAGTTCAAAACATTATCCCATGTTTCTTTAAGTGTGCTAAGGTAATAAGTGTGGAACATCAAGATATCAAAAACATTCAACCCGATCAAACCGAGAGCCTTATCCTATTTGTACTCGATCAAGTAGTGGTCTTATTCAAAAGTGAAGGTTGGACAATTATCCAACACTACATGCCATAGGCCCTTTGATCGCAATAGTTTTTTCATCTTTTCTTTCCTTATATTATAATTAGAATTATTAAGGGGCTCAAACAAATGTGACTCGATAGGATAAAATGAGAACATGAATGGGCCTTAATGGACATTGGGTACCACCGAAAATGTCCCCAAGGAACGACAAGAGGACCATTCTAAAAATTTATAAAATCAATTGTTATCCAAAATTCACCCCTCAAGGTAAATTTGATAACATGCATCAAATTCTCAAGTCCCAGGCAAATAGATTGAGTCAGGGAAAAAATTTCATGTTTCTAGGGTCCCCTCATATTTTTCTAACTCCCCTGTCCAAGTAGAAGAGAGCAAGTTCTGAGGAAAGGTAAAAAAAAAAAAATTGCAAAAACAAGCTCGGGCCAGAAAAAATCATGAAAAATGGCTAAGTCCTAGTCCTCAAAGATCGGGATAGTTGGGACAAAAGGGCGCGAACCGGCCGAAAGGCCGCTAGGTGGTCTGCGCAGCATTTGGGACATTTGGAACAAAGGGATGTGCGCGTGAGACGCGGAGATCCGAACTGGCCGAAAAATGGAAAAATTTGACTAACTGTTGAAACAGGCAGTCTGGGACATCTGGGCAGTTAGTACGCGGAGGATGCAAGTCGGCCGAAAAGACTTAAGGCAGCCCGGAACAGTTGGGCCGAAGGTACGTGAAGTACGTGAACCGGCCGGATCAGCCGAAATGAGAACTTTCATACCGGGACAGTTGGGACAAAAGGGCGCGAACCGGCCGAACCGGGCGAATCGGGAAAATTTGTCCCAAACAGTCCGGGACATGCGGGACAAGAGTACGCGAACCGGCCGGTTCGGCCGAAATGGGAAATTTCAGCACTGTGCAAGTGGGACAAAGGGACGCGTGGGATGCGAAAATCCGAAGCGGCCGAAGGAGAAGAAGAAAAGTCAACGTTTGGCCCAGAAACTTCAAACGGCCATAACTTTTGACTCCGAGCTCCGATTTTCACAAAATTGGACTTTCTGGAATGAGCACGACGTCCTCTACGCCACAAAAATTGGATTTATTATTTTTAATGAGGGTAGATATATTTAAATAAAATAAACATATTCGGCTCCAGTCCAATGATGCTCATCATTCCCGTCAAATGACATAAAATGCTTGCTAGACCCAAAATAGCTGCCCGCACTCAGAAGGCCATAACTTTTGCATTTCTCAACAAATCACACAAAATTGGTACCGTTGGAATCATGGTTCCGAGAAAAATGCACAGAAATCAAGAAATTCTAGATTTGATCAGAAATTGATTGATATTTTTAACAAAACGTGGCCGGGTTCATAACAGTGTTTTATTTGGTAGTTGGGAGTGCAATTAAGAGGCATGGTCATCATTCTTTCTCTGTTGCAGCACATGGGACAATATGGAAATCCTTTTGAAAGTAATGTATAACCATTTCACTCAATTTAATGCCTCTTACAGGTGGTTGAAGGTCAGATTTCGGGATTTCCATTTTCCTTCTCTTCCCTTCTCATTTTTTCTATAAATTGGAGTGTTGGGCTCATTGTAAAGAAGAGAGTTTTTGGGTAGCAAAGCTCTGCCAAAATTGCTTTGTGAAGCCGAGTGTGTTGTATACCCTTGTAGTGGACTCCTTGCATGGTGATCCAGGCCCTTATCTTGTAATAGATTGAACTGTGCATATCATGAAGCAATAAAATACCAGTTTGTGGATGTATCTTCCCCTGCTATGTTTTCTTGCATTCTTCTTGCCCCTTTGATATTTCTATAAGAATATTGTGTCTATTTATTATGTTCTTGCAGGATTCATTATCATTGTGTATGCTTGGAATATTGTTGTGAATCCATTTTGCTAGATTATGGTGAACTATCATTACCTCTTCTAGTGTGCACTTTCCTCCGTATTTCACACATTTGGAGACTACTCTCACACCCTCCTTTCTCGGTGTATCACCGCTTTAGTGTAGTCTTTCATTTTATGCATTCTCTCTCCCGGTCCCTTGGAAATTTAGATTAGAACAGTTAGCTTATCCCGCATTAGAGTAGATTGTGGCGGGTAGTTTAGGAGCAAGAACCGGCTTTCTCTGAGGTCTATCTCAAGTAGCAAGTCCCACAACTGGAGATAGTACCCATGTTATCCAATCACACCGTGAGTTTAAGTATATCACTAGGGGTGCTGTGATTCGGTGATAACATCAACCTCTTGGATTATAATAAAAAAAAAACTTAACCAATAAAATGGGAATGAAAAATAAGTCACTTTTGTAAAAAATGGCACTTATATCGAGCTACCAGTGTGCAAAATTTTTTAATGGATCAGTTTCTTGTAAGAAAGCTCAAATTAATTAAAAATACTCAATGGTTAAAAACTCATTAAGGCTGAGGGAAAATTAATTGTGTGACCACTCAATGGAACTAGAAGGAAACAAGAATCTCTAATCGATCTATGTGTAAAAACAACCCGCCGGATTTAATTGGCCCAAAAATGCACTAATTACCCCAAAAAGGCAAATTATTAATTGCAAACTATAGAGAAATTAGTTTTTTAAAAGAAAAATATAACTTTAGTTTAGGCCAAAAAAATTTTAAAAGAAAACTATAACTTTAGTTTAGGCCGAAATGGGTTTCTCTGTGCATGCAATGACCAAAATTTAATAAAAAAACATACATAATAAAATTTTAGAGAGAGTGTTGACGACGTGAGGGCTAGCCTAGGTTTAAAAATAGATTAATAGAGAGATCAACAACTGATTTACCGTAGCATGGATGACAAGATTATAGAGGAGATATAAAAAAACATTAAAAACCAATTTTGTGCATGGATATCCAAGAGTTGACCTGCCGCTAAATATAAACCACAAATCTAAAACACCGTAAAATGCATAATTCGCTCATCCGTGGAGGTGAGGCCTCAAATCAATTAAATACTAACCAATTTGATATTATAATTACATAATATTATATCACAATTCTTCCATATCAAATCCATGATTAACATATCAATTATAAGAGGTTGTGATCAAAAGAGAGCACAACCATGCAAGGAAACTAATAAATATAAATTTAAACCTCATAAATAAACTAGCAATACAAGCCTGTCAAGAACAATACAAAGTAAGCAAATATTGTGGGAAAAATTAAAGAAAATTTCAATAAACTCAATGATATTTTACCATGTAGGTATAACCAACACATGAAAAGATCCGCAGACAACAACTTCAACATAGAAGCCAAAAACACAAGATCTACAAAAAAATTGATGTGGGAGCATAACTTGTGGAGACCATAACTTTTGATCTGACTGTTGGATCATCTTGAAATTTTATAGGGTGGTAGACACACAATAGTAATATGTTGGAGTCAACATTTTTGGCAAATTTAGGGTTATTTCAACACATATTTGGGCCCGAATTCCTTCATCTAGTGGCCTAAAATTGGCTCCAAACATTTTTTCACTTTTGACTAGGTCTTAGAACTTTAATAACTTTTGTTTTGCTTATTAGAATAAGTCAAAATATTTTGATATCCTCTATTTATGAAGGAATATTTGGCACATAATGTTTGGGGCCCATCCAAGTTGTTTTGCTAGTAGGTAATTTTTGCAGTTTTAGGGTTTTTGGCATTTTAGGGTTTTAGAGTAGACATGAATTAAATGGAGGATTTTTAATGATGTAAAAGATTAGTGTGTATTCTAGAATGAGAATAAACCTATTATTAAACTCTTTGTTTTTATTTACAAATCTATTTATGTATGTTTTCGATGTATTTCAACCTCTTGAGGCTAGATTCACATCAATGGTATCAAAGCAAGATTTAGATCTTGCAAAAATAGTTAAGAAACATATTAAAAAATTTATGTAATTTTTTTCCTCTATTATAATAATGGATAGACACAGGAGGGGAGGTTATGCCTAGATGAATAGGCATATCTAGGAGATACATAGGCAAGTATGTTGAGATCACGGGGAAGAAGTTACCCACCTTAGAAGGAGACACGCAAATGGGGATGTAAACCTAGATAGTGATATCTACCTCCATTAATGAATAAGGAAGAGATGAATAATAAAATTAGATATATGAAGAAACCTTGAATGAGAGACCATTTTATGAGATATTGATATAGGCTTTAGAGGGAAAGAATGATGACATCAAGATTAATGTTCCTAATTAAGGTGGAGGGTTACGGCCGGAGGAGTTAATTGACTGGTTGAATCACATGGAAAAATTATTTGGGTGGAAAACCCTTTCATACGAGAAGAAGGTTAATTTTTCATGCACTAATTTATATCGACATGCATTTATTTGGTTGGATCACTTACAAAATGAAAGATAAAAGAATGGAGGGAAAGATCCAAAACTTAAATGAAATTGTCTGAAGGCTAAAGAAAAGTTTCTTCCTCTAGATTATGCTCAAACACTCTTTCAAAGGTTCCAAAACCTAAGAAAAAATGATCTCAGCATTGAGTATCCAAATTGATTTTACAAGTTGTCATTTAGGGTGGAACAAAGAGATTCTCGAGAACGGCTAAGGCTACATGGTATACGAAGGGTTGAGTTACACCATACAAGATGAGCTAAGTATGCTCGGATCTATAACTTGGATGATGCTTATCACATCGCATTAAATCCAAAAGAAAAGAAAAAGAGGAATAATTTTAGAAGAGGTTTGAGAAGATATCCATCATCGTCTCCAATGAGAGAAAGGGGTATATTTGAATCTACTAAAGGTGAATCCTCTACTGCAGGAGGGCATGAAGATTCTAGTCAAAGCCTTGGTAACTACCAAATAGGTAGGGGGTTTCAAAGGGAAGAGGTTTTAATGGATGATGTAGCTAAAATATGCCCCAAAGGAAATATACATTTTACGGATGTGGTGAAGAGGGTCACGAGCCTTTTAGTGTCCGCTCTATCCTACACAAGATAGATAGGAAGGAGAAAAACCACGAGTGAATTTGGTTGAAGATGAAGAGGAAGAAGAAATGGAGGTTGTTGCAGACTTGGGTGAAACCCTCTTGATAAGGAGGATGATGATTTTCCCAAGGAAAACAAAGAACAATATGTTGTTGGTGCTAATTTGTGGTTGCAGATAAATATATTTCAAACAAGATGCACCTCTGGAGAAAATGTATGTAAAATTATTATTGATGGTTGTAGTTGTGAAAATATGGTTTCAAGTGTGATGGATTATAAAATCAATCTAAAATGTTAGAAGCACCCATATCCCTATCTTATATCATGGTTCAAGAAAGGGAATTAGGTAACAATAGATAAAATAGTGTTATAAAGTTTTTGATTGGGAATACCTACAAGGATGAGGTGTGGTGTGATGTTATCCCAATGGATGCATGTCATATATTACTAGGGAGGCCTTGGCAATACGAAATAAAGGTTTCACATGATGGAAGAAAAATAGCATATACCTTTTGGAAGGATTGTGTAAAGGTTTTTGTTACCCTTCAAGGAAGAAGAGAAGAGTGAGGGCTTATTGGCTACAAAATATTTTGTTACGGAAATGGTAGAATTTGGCTCTTGTTATGCAATCGATGTCAATGAAGATGGAAATAGAGGAATTTAAAATACCTGTTGCTTTGTGGAAAAGGTACTAAAAGAATAAAAAGATGTCATACCGTATGAGCTACAAGATGGGTTACCTTTGAAATGAGATATTGAACACTATATTGATTTGATCCGAGGATTAGACCTTCCAAACTAGGCGGTCTTATTAGATGAGTCTAACACAAAGTGAAGAGTTAATATAGACAAGTGAAATATCTAATACATAAAGGATTAGTGAGAGAAATCATGAGTCCATGTGCAACCCCAACACTATTAACTCCCAAAAAATATGGAGACTGGAGAGTTGGTGTAGAAATTAGGGCCATAAATAAGATCATAATTAAGTATCAATTCCTAATTCCAAGATTGGATGATATTATGGATACGGTGGCGGGCCTAATATTTTAGCAAGATTGACGTGTGGACTAGTACTACCGCATCCGGATCCATGAAACGGGTGAATGGAAAATGAATTTCAAAACAAAACAAGGGTTGTACGATTGGATGGTGATGCCATTTGGGATATTCAATGCACCAAGTACATTGGCGAGGATGATGAATAGATTACTCTAAGATTACAATGGTAAGTTTGTTGTTTTCTATTTGGATTATATTCTAATATTTAGTAAGACAAAGTGAAAGAACACTTGTTAAATATGAAATTGGTGTTAGAATTGTTATGTAAAGAAAGTCTATATGTAAACATAAGGAAGTGTAGATTTATTCAAAACAATATTATTTTCTTGGGGTTTGTCATATCACTTTGAATGGAGTGAGGATGGATGAAAATAAAGTAAAGGTAATTTTCAATGGCCTATTCCAAGGAATGTGATAGAGGTTTGTAGTTTTCATGGATTAGAAACTTTTTATTGGAAGTTCATCAGAATTTCATTATCATTTCTGAAACCATAAAAAAGAGTACAAAAGGGAGGGAGTATGTATGGACTAAGGTAAGCAACAAATAGTGGTGAATTGTTTAAGAAAAAAATTTGAAGCACTTGTTTTGGTATTTCCGAGATCATAGCAAGGTCTTCGATGTCGAGTGTGATGCCTCACATGTTAGGATTCAAGCTATACTCAATCAAGCGGGACAACCTATAACATTTTTAGTGAAAAGAGAAATGAAGTCACGAGGAAATATTCTACATATGATGTGGAATTTTATGCTATTTTTAGGCATGAAGGAACTCAAGACATTACTTGGTAGGAAAGGCATCTTTACTCTTAATTTACCATTAAGCATTGAGGTATGTAAACACAAAGAAGTAACTAGATAAAAGGCATACAAAATGGGTTTCATTTTTAGAATAATATATTTTTTTCTTAAAACATAAGTCGGGTAAGAAGAATCAAGTTGTTGATGCTATGAGTTGACATGTAGCACTTTTGACAAAGAATGGAAAATGAATTATTAGGGTTTGAGGTAGTGAAGGAATTGTATAAAGGTGATCCTAAATTATTTGATGTTTTGAGAAAACTTAAGGATCCTATAGTACGTAGTGATTCTTCATATTATTTTATGTACGATGGTTATTTGTTTAGGGGAAACAATTTTGCATCCTTTCTGGTTTAATGAGAGAAAATATTATGAGAGAATTACATGCGGGGGGTTGGCTAGAAATTTTGGTATAAGTAAAAAAATTGATCTTGTTGTAGAAAATTATTATTTGCCAAAGGTAAATAGGGACATAATTTAGATTGCAGCAATATGTAGATTGTGCCAAATGGGTAATTGTCATGCACAAAATACTAGCTTGTATATGCCATTACTTGTCCCTACAGGGCCATGAGTTGATATGAGTATGGATTTTGTGTTAGACCTCCTAACACATAGAGAGGGAATGATTTTATCTTTGTTGTGGTTGATATATTCTCTAAGATGGAACATTTTATTTCTTGTAAAACAACTAGTGATTCTTCTAGAGTTGCAGATTTGTTATCTTCAAAAGTGGTTAGATTACATGGAGTTCCAAGAATGAACAATTC
Organism: Taxus wallichiana var. yunnanensis; assembly: GCA_018340775.1. Taxonomy (NCBI): domain Eukaryota; kingdom Viridiplantae; phylum Streptophyta; class Pinopsida; order Cupressales; family Taxaceae; genus Taxus; species Taxus wallichiana. The sequence continues at coordinate 675,494,624 of CM031234.1, forward strand.
ACATTGGGACACAAAATTTTTGAGTCACTTTTGGAAGAATTTGTGGAGGAAACTAGGGAAAAACTATAGTTCAGTAGTGCATATCACCCCCAAACTGATGGGAAAATAGAAATAGTGAACAGAAGCTTGGGAAATCTCCTACGTTGCATAATTGCAAAAATATGAAACAATGAGACTTAGATTTACCACAAGCTGAGTTTGCATATAATAGCTTGGTAAACAAGTCCATAGGGAGGTCTCCTTTCCATATTTTATATGTTTGGAATCCCACGGGGTCCTCGCTCTAATTTTGATACCCAATGAGGATAAAACTAGTGATGATGTAGAAGCATTTGCAGAACAAATTCTACAACTGCAGAATGAAGTTAGGGAAAAGATGAAAGTGAGTAATTCATAATATAAAGAAGCTGCAAATGCTAGTAGGAGAGTAAGTATATTTAAAGGAGGATATATGATGATGGTTCATGTTAGAAAGGATAGATTTCCAAAAGGGACATTTAATAAACTCAAGTATAAGAAGATTAGGCCGTGTAGGATTCTCAAGAAGATGAGTGATAATGCCTAAAAGGTAGAGCTACCTGAATTTTTTTATCTCATTGGTTTTTAATGTTTTTGAATTATATAAGTTTCCATGTCATGATGTAAATGTTATGGAGGAGAAAGAAATAAAATGGGAGCAAGATATGCCGAAGAAGAAAAAAGGAAAGGGTAATGCATGTCTTAGACCAAAATACATTCACTACTAGACATGAGAGCTACAATAAATATTTGGTACAGTGGGAAGGTTTGCAAAAAGAAGAAAAACTTTGATTCTTGAGTGGTTGTTTAAGAATATTGATAGTTAAAAATTAGATAAATTTCGTTAACTAAATTTAGGAGCTGAATTCTTTTACATCGGGGAGAAATGATGTGGGAGCAAAACATACGAGACCATAAATAATGATCTTACCATTGGATCATCTTCATAGTTTACAAAATGATAGATATACATTAGTAATAGGCTTATGTATCTTTATTAGCAAGGTTGTGGCCATTTCAGCACATTTTCAGGCCCAGATTACTTCATCTAATGGACTAAAATTGGCTAAGAATGTATTTTTCACTTTTGAATAGGTCTTAGAACTTTAGTAACTTTTGGTGTGCTTGTTAGAATACGTCAAAATTTCACGCGAGCCTTAATTATTAAAGGAATATTTGGCACACAAATTTTAGGGACCATTTTAGTTGTTTTGCTTTAGTAGGTAATTTTTGGCATTTTAGGGTTTTTAGAGTAGACGTGAAATAAATGAAGGATTGTAATAATGTAAGAGATTAGTGTGGAGAATGAGAAGAAATCTATTTTGAAACTCCTGGTTTTTATTTGGAAAGTTGTGTTATCCAAAATTCAGGATTGAGTGAGCATAAATGATTTGAGGCCCAAAATTAGGCCTTAAGGGGTCACTTGGCTTTTCTCTAACTTGCTTATCCAAAGAAAATCCAAGGATTTAAATTTTTTTGTAAAATTCTAAAAAAAAGAATTCATGGGCCTATTTTAGTGCAAATCAGGTCCGATGGCCGTGAATGGAACAAATGTGGGTCGTACTGGTTAATTGTACCAATTTCGGGCCCGAAATTCTAAGGAGGAAAAGAAATGTGGAAAAGCCGTAAGTTTTTTCCGTGAGGTCCGTGGGGCAATTGGGACAAAGGTATGGATGGGACCCGAAAAAGCGAATATGATCGCAAGTTAGTTTATTGCGGAGATGACAAAAATAGTGTCTAGGATGGTTGGGACCAAAAATAAGTAAAGTCCGTAGAATCAAGTGTCGTAAGAAAAATCCCACAAGTAAAGTCCACAAAAATGCCATAGACAAAGTCTGCGAGAAAATTCTAAGGAAAAATTCGTAAAAAAATCCATAGAATAAAGAACTCGAGAAAAACAATGGAGAAAGCTATAGAAAAAGTCCTCAAAAAAGTCAAAGAAAAAAAAGTCATGGAAAAAGCCGCAGAGAAAAGCCGTAGAACAAAGCCGCAGAAAATGCCACAAAAAATGGTGCAAAACAAAGTCCATACAAAATGCCCTAGAAAAAGCTGTAGAACAAAGCTGCAGAAAAAGCCGCAAAAAATCCATGGAATGCCTCAGGAAACCAAATCCATGGAATGTTGCGAGAAAATTTGAAAATCCTTAGAAACAAAGGAAAATGAGAGTTTTCACGCAAAACTTCGAATGTCCATAAATTTTGCGATTCTCAATGGATTTTCACAAATTTAGTCTCGTTTGAATCATAATTCCAATCTCGGCATAAAAAATCAAGATATTTAGAACTTGATGAAGTTTTGATGCTTATTTTTCTAAAAATATTTCCAAGTTTAGATCAGTGTTTTAATTAGTAGTTGGGATGCATGTAATGACGTATGATCATCATTCTTTCTCTATTGTATCAGATGGGACAGCATAGGGAGCCTTTTGCAGGAAACATACCATCAATTACACTAATTTATGACAACTTATAAGTGGTTGAAAAGACAAATTTGTAATTGCAATTCTCTCTCTCCTTCTCAATTCTATAAATTGTAATATTGGGCTCATTTATAAACGAGTTGGTAATTTTTCTCCTGCCCCCTCTCTCTTTCTTCCCTAGGGTTGAATGTGAAGCTTTATCCTCCTCTCATTTATTTTTAATGGCATTATCTTTCCTCTTTCCCATTGACGATGTACCATGTGAACTCATAGAGCAATAAAATTTGTTTCGTGAGGCATTTTGTCTATCCTTTTCTTATTTTATTATCTCTTCTTTCCTCTCATCATTGCAGGGTATACTGTGCATATCTCTAATGTCTATTACAGGTTTTGGGAGTTGTGTATAGTGTGTTTGAATTTTTGTTCTATGTGAACTTTATCTTTGTTCGTGACGCATGTTATCCATCCTCTCCATTGCTCACCCTCTCCATTTCAAGAAGTTGGATTTGTGATCAGCAACCCTCATTTTCTAGTGTATAACCACTTTAGTGTAGGCTTTGTTTTCATCCACTCTCTCCCGGTCACTTGGAAATTTTGATTAGGATTAGATAGCCTTTCTTACGGTGAGAGTAGCTTGTGGCGAGTAGTTTAGGAGTAGGAACCATCCTTCTCTGGAAGATCATCTCAATCCCATAAGTCCCACATCTTGAGATGTGATCCAATGTTACACAAATTACACCGAATGCCCCATTTAAATTTAAATCCATTTGAGGGTTCTCTATGTTCATGATAATAGTTGTGGCATGGCTAGTGGGATATGTTTGAAGCACCTTACCACTTCACTTCATCAGTTCGATGTGCTCTGTTGGTTGAGATTTCACCCTTTGGAGGAACTTTTCAAGAACATCCTGGCAACTCCATCTCGGTTAACAACCCTTATATGAGTTGTAGACTTTCTTTCCATCCATTTCCACACATTCTTCTTTCCACATCTTTCATTTTCTTCCATTCCATGAAGTTGTGTAATCATGTCTTCATTCCTCTCATGAAATTCACACTTGGAAATAATAGTAGTGCAATCAACCTTCAATCTATTTCTCAACTCCTCTAGATTAGTGATATGAACAAATTCGAACCATTATGCCTACCCATATGAACAATGCCAAAATTAGTTTGGCTATGGAGCTTATAAAGAACAAGGGTATGCATACAATGACAACAATTAAATAGAGAATGTTGACTCGATAGAAAATATTCAAAGAATGGAGGCTAGCATGGTTCAATCAAGGGCTATAACATAGATGAAAGCATTCAAGATTGGTTGTAGGGCACCTTGTCCATGGGAAGGCCTTTTCTAAGACATTATATCCCTCAACACAAGCTTGATTTCATGGTTGAAATATTGCTTTAACTTACACAATGGACAGGGGATATTGAGGCATTGATTTGGATATAAGACAACCTTGTCAATGGGTAATTCCACCACCTCATAGGTTTTCTTTTCCTCTTTCTCAATCAATATCATCATAATTATATTTTATCAGTGTCATGAGTATATTTTCTCACTTGCTTCTCATAGTGTTTAATTCCATTCTACATCTTCTAACCTTCCATCTCATCTCAATTATTTTTTCTTTTTCCCTTCCAAATAGTCATCCCCAATCCGTATGCTCGAATGCAGTGTCCATGATGGAACTTTGTTTAAAATATTGATGATGACCATATTCCAAATTACACAATCAGTCAAGGAGGAGGAAGAACAACCATCTCTAAGTCCAATTAAAGAGGAGCATATGGAGGTGACCAAAACAAATTCAGAGGAATTCATAAGAGATTATAGATCTCTCTCCCACTCAATATCTCCAAAAATATTATTTTTGGAAGATTTTGAACTCACTAGCTTCATGTTTGAAGATGAAGCTTCATCTGGTGAAAATAATGAAGATTTTAAGATCATCATGCAAGAGGGAGAGGCCTTCCCGCACTGGAAAATGAAGAGTTTGATTTCCTATTAGAATTGAAGGAATATTTTGACGAGGAGGATCCCATAGAAATTACAACCTTCATTGCTCCATCATTCATCCTTGAACCGCAAGTATGTGTCGTTATGGAGGAGGACGTGTAAACACAACCTCGCATTTCTGACATGCATTTTGAATCAAAGTTGGAAGAGTTTGATCTTCCAAAAGCCACACCAGACACAGAGGAAGGGGAAGAGCAAGAGGATTTCATCATCTCTCCCATACAATTCACCAAAAGGGGACATTAGTTGTTTGTAGATGTAAAGAAGAAGAAGATGAAGTGTAGAAAACCCCTTTTCAAGAAGGTCCGTATAGGAAGACTCCATTTTGGAGATGAATTTCAGATCAATGGAAAAAAATTTGGATCAAACCATGCCAAATCAAATACTTGGCTTCATTGTAGCCAAAAGAGGAGTTTGAACTAAACATGCTTGTTCCTAAGCATGAGGATGAGTTCCAGAGTACTAAGGATTAGCTAGAATGCCTCTTTAATCCAAATGTAGAGCAACTAAAAGAGGTATTTGTCTTGTTTCCAGTTGATACCTTGATGATTTGGGTGGAGGATCAGCCTCTTATCAGTTTTTCACTCATAATAAAATCCATGTTCAACACCAAATCATATACATGGCTACCTATTTTGAGAAAGGGAAGCTACTTCTCCTTGCCAGTTGAAGGATTTTTTGAGTTCCCTTTGCTTCTGGTTATTGTAGAGTAGGTAGGTTTGTTTTAAGTAGAATAAGTTCTTATGCACACTCTGTATGTTTCACTTAGGCCATGTATAATATTTCTCTTTTGTACATAGTATATGTGGTGGTTTTTTGTTTCTCATGCATAGTTCATGGAGGTAGCATTTGGTGAGATCAGATCTAGTTCTAGTAGTGTTTCAAGTGGCTCATGGACAAGATTTTAGAGTTTCGATTAGAATTGTGTTTATCAAAGCTAACTCCATACCCAATGGATACTTCAAGGCCACTGATCATTTCACCTAGTAAGTGACCCCACCAAGTCGTCAAAACTATTATCTAAAATTAGGCTTGAAGGGGTTACTTGTATTTTCTCTAACTTACCTATGCAAAGAAAATTCAAGGATTTAGCAAAATTTGTAAAACTCTGATAAAATGAAGTCAAGGGCCTATTTTTGTGCAAATCGGGTTTATCGGCTACGGATGGAACCAATGCAGGACATACTAAGGTTCATTGTACAAAGTTTGGGCCAAAAATTCTAAGGAGGAAAAGAAATTTAGAAAAGGTGGAAGTTTTGTCCCACATGATCTACGGGATAGTTGGCACGAAGGTATGTGGGACCCAAAACCCAAAATGGGCATAAGTCAAGTGTATTGTGGAGACGATGGAAAAAAGTGTCCAAGATGGTTGGGCCCAAAAAATCTAAGAAGGCTGCAGAAATGTTCGGTGCTATAAAAAAATCCACACAACCAAAGTCCATAGAAAATGTCGTAGAACAAAGGCGCAGAAAAATCTATGGAAAAAGTTGCAAAAAAATTGTAGAAAATTTTCTGCAAAAAAGCCACATAATTACATCCGCAAAGCAAAATCCATAGAAAAATTGTGGAAAAGGCTACGAGAAAAAGTCTATAGAAAATTCCATAGAAAAAACTACATAAAAATCCACAAAAAGCTACGAAATGCCACAAAAACCAAATCCATGGAATCTTGCGAAAAATTGGAAAATCTGTGGAACAAAGGAAAACGAGAGTTTTCCACGTGAAACTTCAAATGGCTATAACTTGTACAATTCTCAATGGATTTTCACAAAATTGGTCACGTTGGAATTGTGATTACAAGAATGATGCACAAAAATCAATAAATAAAGAAATTGATTAAGTTTTAAAGCTTATTTTTCTCAAAATGTGTCCAGGTTCATAAGAGTGTTTTCATTGGTAGTTGGGATACATTTAATGAGGCATGGTCATCATTATTTATCTATTGCATCATATGGGACAACATTGGGAGCATTTTTCAAGCAACATAACATAAATTACACTCATTTATGACAACTTGCAAGTGGTTGAAAAGACAAATCTAGGATTGCAATTCTCTCTCTCCTTCTCAATTCTATAAATTGTAATCTTGGGCTCATTTGTAAAGGAGTTGGTCATTTTCTCTCTTGCCCCCTCTCTCTTTCTTCCCTGATAGGGTTGAATGTGGAGATTAATCCTCCTCTCTTTTCTTTGTAATGGCATTTTCTTGCCTCTTTCCCATTAATGATGTACTATGTGAATTCATGGAGTAATAAATATATGTTTTATGAGGCATTTTGTCTACCCGTTGCTTATTTTATTGTCTCTTTTTCCTCTCATCATTGTAGGGTATACTATGCATATCTCTAATGTCTATTAAAGGTTTTTGGAGTTGTGTTTAATGGGTTTGAAGTTTTGTTCTGTGTGAACTTTATCTTTGATCCTGTGATGCATGTTGTCCATCCTCTCCATTGCTCACCCCTATCCATTTGAGGTAGTTGGATTTGTGATCATCAACCCTCCTTTACTCGGCATATCACCACTTTAGTGTAGGCTTTATTTTCATGCACTCTCTCTCCCTGGTCCCTTGGAAAGTTATATTAGAATTATATAGCCTTGTTTGCACTTTGAGAGTAGCTTATGGAAGGTATTTTAGGAGTAGGAACCAACCTTCTCTGGATGATCATTTTAAGCCTGCAAGTCCCATAGCTTGAGAGATGATCCAATGTTACACAAATTACACTTGAATTTCATATTCAAATCTAAATCTATTTGGGGGTGCTGTAGTTTTGTGATAACAATTCTAGATCACTCGGTGGGATAGGTCTTAAGCACCTTAATACTTCACCTCATGAAGTTTAATGTGCTCTTGATGGATATTTCATCCTTTGGAGGAACTTTTCAAGCACATCCGGTGATTCAATCTAGTTAACAACCCCTTCTCTGAGTTGTAGACTTTATTTCCATCCATTTCCACCAATTCTTCTTTCCACATCTTTAATTTTCTTCCATTTCATGGAGTTGTGCAATCATGAGTTCATTCACCTCATGGAATTCACACTTGTAGAAGCAACAATGCAATCAAGCTTCAATGCATTTATCAATTCCTCCAGTTAGTGTTATGAACAAATTTAGAACCATTATGCCTACCTATATGAACAATGCAAAATATTACTCCTCTAGATCAATGTAATTTTATCTCAATGGTTGCATGTCATATGTTACTTGGGAGGCCTTTGAAATATGATATAAATGTTTGACATGATGGAGGAAACAACAAATATACCTTTTGGAAGAATGGTGTAAAGGTGATCTTGTTACCCTTCAAGGAGGAAGAGAAGAGTGAGAGCTTATTGGATATAAAAGAGTTTTCTACTCAAATGGAAAAATTTGGTTTTTATTATGCAATGATGTAAAAGAAGGTGGAAATAGAGTACCTTAATATACCTTGTTGTAGAAAAGGCACTAAAATAATAAAAATATATCATACCAAATGGGTTACGTCTAAAGCAAGATATTCAACATTTTATTGATTTGATCCAAGGATAGGAACTTCTAAACCACATAGCCTATCGGATGAATCCAACACAGAGTGAAGAGTTTAATAGAAAAGTGATAGATCTAATACAAAAAGGTTTAGTGAGAGAAAGCATGAGTCCATGTGCAACCCAAACTCTATTGACTCCCAAAAAGATGGAGATGTGAGAATGTGTGTGAGACAATAGGGCCATAAATAAGATAAAAATTATATATCGGTTTGCAATTTAAATATTGGATGTGCTAGCAGGAGCACAATATTTAAGCAAGATTAACCTTGGGATTTGGCACTACTAGATATGGATTAGTGAAGGGGTTGAATGCAAAATTACTTTCAAAATAAAAGAAGGGTTATGCAGTGGATGGTGATGCCATTTGGGCTATCTAATAGAATAAGTACATTCATGAGGCGAATGAAAAAAGTACTCCAAGAGTATAATGGTAAGTATTTTATTATATATTTTGATGAGATTATGATATTCAATAAGAAAGTGGAAGAAAACTTGTTACATATGAAATTGGTGCTACACTTGTTATGTAAAAACAATCTATATGCAAACTTAAAGAAGTGTAGATTTCTTCATAAGACTCTTATTTTTTGGGGTTTTTCATATCGAGAGGATGGAGTGAGGATGGATGAGGAAAAGTAATGGCAATTTTGGAATGGACTATTCCAAGAAATGTGATAGAGGTTCGTATTTTTCATGGATTGGCAAATTTTTATTGGAAGTTCATCTAGAATTTTCAGTAGCATTGTTGCACCTGAGAATAGAGTGTACAAAAGGGTGGGAGTATATATGGACTAAGGAAGCAAAAAATAATTTGGAATTATTGAAGACTAAAGTTTCGAAGCACCTATTTTTGTATTCCTAGATCTTAAAAAGTTCTTTGAGGCCGGTGTGATGCCTTACATGTTGGGATTAGAGTTGTACTAAGTCAAGAAGGATAACCTATAACATTCTTACGTGAAAAGCTAAATGAAGTCGGAGGAAATAGTCTACATATAATGTGGAATTTTATGCTATTGTTTAGGAATTAAGGCACTTTGCATACATTACTTTGTAGAAAAGGATTTTGTACTCTTCAACGACACATTAAGCATTGAGCTATGTAAATAAAAAGAAGAAGCTAAATAGTAGGCATGCAAAATGGGTTTCATTTTTGCAAGAATATACTTTTTTCTTAAAGCATAAGTCGGGTAAGGAGAATCAATTTGCTGATGCCTTGAGTAGGCGTGTAACACTTTTGACAACAATTGAAAATGAAGTAGTAGGGTTTGACGTAGTTAAGGAATTGTATGAAGGTGATCCAGATTTTGGTGATGTTGTGAGACAACTTAAGGATCCTATAGTAGGTAGTGGTTCTTCTAATGATTTGATTCACGATGGTTATTTTTTTAGCGGGAAATAATTGTGAATCCCTTCTAGTGCAATTAGAAAAAATATTATTAGAGAATTGCATAGTGGTGGGTTAGGTGGAAACTTTGGTATAAGTAAGACAATTTCTCTTATTGTAGAAAATTATTATTTGATAAAGGTAAAGAGGGAAATAAGTAGGATTTTAGCAAGATGTAGAGTGTGCCAAATGGTTAAGGGCCATGCACAGAATATTGGGTTGTATATTCCATTACCCATACCTACAAGGCCATGGGTTTATTTGAGTATGGATTTCATCTTAGGACTTCCTAACACAAATGAGGGAATGAATCTATCTTTTTTGTGGTTGATAGATTCTCTAAGATGGAACATTCATTTATTTTAAAACAACTAATGATGCTTCGAGAGTTACAAATTTCTATTTTTTTGGGAAGTGATTAGATTGCATGGAGATCCAAGAATGATCAATTCAGATCCGGACACAAAGTTTTTAAAGAACTGTTAGAAGACTTTGTGGAGGAAACTAGGGAAAAAAATATAGTTCAGATAGATTCATATCACCCTCGAATGATGGGGAAATGGAAGTAGTGAAAAAATCTTGGGAAATATCCTACGTTCTATAGTTGGACAAAAGCAAAAACATTGGGACTTAGCTTTACCGTAAGCTGATTTTGGCTATAATAGGCGTGGTAAATAGGTCAACATGGAGGTATCCTTTCTAGATTGTATATGGTAGGAATCCCAAGGGGGTCCTAGATCTAATTGTGATACCTAGTTAAGATAAAACTAGTGATGATGCATAAGCATTTGCAGAACACATTCTATAGTTGCATGATGAAGTGAGGGAAAAGCTTAAAGTGAGTAATGCACAATATAAAGTAGCTACAGATGCCATTAGGAGAGTAAGTGTATTTGAATAAGGAGATATGGTGATGGTTCATCTTAGAAAGGAGAGGTTTCCAAAAGGGACATATAATAAACTCAAGTATAAGAAGATTGGGCCGTGTAGGATTATGAAGAAAATGAGTGATAATGCCTACAAGGTGGATCTACCTGAAAACTTTGATATCTCGAGAAGTTTTAATTTGTTTGAATTATATAAGCTTCCGGGTCATGATTAAAATGTTTTGGAGGAGGAAGAAAGAAACTAGGAACATCGGATGCCAAAGAAGAAAAAGGAAAGGGTAATGCGTGTCTTGGAAAAACAGACGGTCACTACTAGACATGGGAGATACAAAAATATTTGGTAAAGTGGGAAGGTTTGTAGCAAGAAAAAAAAAATACTTGGATCCCTGAATGGGAGTTGAAGAAGATTTACAAAGAAAAATTATATGAATCCCATCAACTCAATTTGAAGGAGTAAAATTCTTTTCAACAAGGTGAAATGATGCGGGCACATAACTTGCGAAAGACCATAACATTTGATCGACCGCTTCAATCATCTTTAAATTTTACATGGTCATAGAAATACATTAGTATTATTCTAGGGTCAACTTTTTTTGTAATGTTTTGGAAACATCAACACTTTTCCAACCTAGATTCCTTCATCTAGTGGCCTGAAATTGGCTCTGAACATTGTTTTCACTTTTGACTAGGTCTTAGAACTTTGATAACTTTTGTTGTAATTACTAGAATAAGTAAATTTGTTGCGTGATCCTTAATTAATGAAGGAGTATTTGGCACAAAAATTTTAGGGCACGTATGAGTTTTTTTCTAGTAGTTACTTTTTGGCATTCTAGGGTTTTTAGAGTAGATGTGAAATAAATGGATGATTGTAATGATGTAAAAAATTAGTGTGGATTCCATAATGAAAAGAAAGCTATTTTGAAACTACGGTTTTTATTTTCATATTTTTTATTTGTGTTTTGGAGGAATTTAAACCTCTTGTGACTAGATTAACACAAAAATGAGATAGCTATTATTGATCTCTCACCTACAACCCAAAGAATGATACAAAGAGGAGTATAGAATGCCAATAAATAAGCAAGTGAGAAGAGAGAAGAACCATCTCAAACGGATTCTAGAAGACAATTTTTTTGAAAGATAAAGAAGGTAGGAATACTCAGATTGTGAGTTGTGCACAAAAGGAAAAAGAAAGGTACACACCCTAATTATTTATTCCAAACTAATTGGAGCTTAATTATTTATCTTAGCATTAGAATGTAGTGAGGTAATTACAAATTCTACATTATAGTGAAGGAAAGGCTGACACGATGAAGATAGAATGGGCATTATACGGTACCAAAAAAATTAGAATATACAACTTATATGTTTTTATTAGATCAATTGAACTCGAGTTTGAATACATACACGGTTGATACCTTCTCTCGGGATTCATCCGCCGATCTCTCCTTAGGGTGACAACATATTTGCATTCTCCACCATCATCTTCCAAAGATTATTCAAGCACTACCCCTAGTTTTATTTTATTTTATTCATTTGTTTAGATATGACATATTATTTTGTAATGTTTATATTTATTTTGTTGTCTTTTGTGGTTAATGATCTATAGAGCATATTATTTGTTATATTTTCTTTAAATTCCTTTATGTAAATGGTTGTTGTAATTTCTAGTTGACAATTTTTATCTCGATTAGAAATTAAATTTAATTTATTTGTCATTTTAGTTTTTATAAAATTTAAGGTTATAGTATGTCATTTTTTTTTATATTAGGACGTGAAAAATTAAGTATTTGTTTATTCTGATGTTATGTTTTGAATAATAATTATCAATTTGCGAGTTCATTTTATTTTATCTTATAGTTTTGTACATGTTTATATTTTTAAAATTAGGTAAAGTTGTGTCTTGTGTCAGTATAAATATTGTATTTTCTCAAAATTTAAAAGTCAAATGTCAAAATATATCTCATTTTACGAATGTATTTTCAAATAAAAATGACATCAACTTTACAATGGAGATGTTAATATTGAGGGGTGAGGTGGGGACCATATTGTATTAAATACTTCATACATATGTGAGCATCAAGTCTTTATTGGTTGAGTAAAAAAATTCCTATTTTGGAGGATGGAGGAAATGGAGGCGGGAGGGCTTTCGGTATCCTTTATAAAGCTAGTAAGAAGGCCTCACACTCGAAGATGTGATGAATAAACCATGTTGAGATGAAAACATCAAGACCCGAGAATCCTATAGTAGTAAAAATCGGTTATGTTGTATGAGCTCCATTGGAAACAATCAAGTGCAGAGGATACAAGAGATAGTGAGGACTTATTCCATTACTTTTTCATTACTTTTGAGTTTTGTGTTAGTAATAATTAAAACATAAGTATCTACATTTTCAAGTATGATAAGTGAACATTGTATTGATTTTAAACCCTTAATGTAAAATATGTTATGGCAATAAAATAACTAATGTAATCCATATCATGGAAGTTGAAAACGTCAATGGTAATCCCGGAAACCATATGAGGTGAAGAGTTGAGTGTATTCTAGTTCATTTCAAGGTTTTTGATAAACTCGTGGAAAATTATGGAAGGATGATGAGCAATCTCATTCCTTTAGATTAAGATCATGATCCATAAGAATTGGTAAAAAAACACAATCATGCATATTGTAGCTAAAAGTATGATTATTATTCTACCACATTCGATGTAAGGACAAGAATGTTAGGAAAACAAGTTCCTATTTCTCACATATTTAAGTGTTGGGTGAATATATTTTGTAATAATAAAGTGTTGGTAAATTTTTGTTGAGAAAACAACTGATATTAAGTGTGCGTGTGTGTGTGTGTTATGTACATGAATTGTGCATATAAAAATCACTAGAAATATTCTAGGAATACAATTGAAAGAATAAGTATTGTTAGAGACATTTCGGAGACAGGTTAAGAATATTTATGGTTTCAATGTGATGTTTAAATCCATGAATTGAGGAGAAAAAACACTTCTAAAATGTAAATTGTATAAAAGTACATCTAACCAAATAAATTATAACAGAACATTATTATCTATTTTATGTGAAATTTTATCCAGTGGAATCATTAATAGATTACATCCCTCTACCCAGTTGGAACATGTATATTAATTTAGTTGATATTAGGATTTCATTGTTTATTTTGTGTTACATTGTGTTTGAACTAACAAGAGTATACACATTCCTTGAAGAACATAAAATTGTATTTCTAGGAAAACAAACATATATATAATATGTCATAATTGAGAATAAATACAATTACATACAATGTTAAAAAAATAGTTTGAAATCCATGATTATGTTTTGCAAGAGAAGTAATTCCAAATATTTATCTACAATTGACATAAGAATACATTTGTGCATTTTCATAATGATAGATATGCATAACACGCTTATAATATTTAATATCCATTACTATTTTGTTAGTCACTTACATTTGTCAAGATTTTATGTTATAGATTTGCGATAAGAAATCATGTTGAAGTGGAGATTTATAGAAACAAGATCCACTAGAATTTATTTAATTTTCACAATTCAGTGATTGTGAAACCTCTTCTACGTGTGGTGATTAGTGTTCATAACAACACATAATCAATAATTTTTCAGAGGGTTTTACGGGGACGTGTCTCATGACATGTATGATATGGATACAACTGCAATAGGTTGAAATACTTCCAAAAGAAAAATCAATGGATTTCCAAATGAAGAAAAAAAGTTTCAAAATAGATTTCTTATCATTCTAGAATCCACTCTAAACATTTACATCATTACAATCCTCCTTTTATTTCACGTCTACTCTAAAAACCCTAAAATGCCAAAAATTAACTATTACCAAAACAACTCGGATGGGTCCAAAAAGTTTCATGCCAAATATAACTTCATAAATTAAGGCTCACGTGAAATTTTTACTTATTCTGAAAAGCACAACAATATTTATTAAACTTTTAAGACCTAGTCAAAAGAAAAAAACATTTGAAGCTAATTTTAGGCCTAGATGAAGGAATCTGGGCTTGAAAATGTGTTGAAATGGGCATAACCTAGCACCATATATGACTCCGGACTAGTACTTGTTGATGCGTAATCACAACACCCACGATTGTTTGAAACTCGATAGATTAAAAATGTTAATGTAATTACATAACATGGAGCTTATCCCAAAGTGTGGGACTTTGGGATTGGGAAAGATATCCACATAAAGGCCGAGTTCCTATTCCCTATTCTAATACACTCACTCTAATTTCAGAGGATCTATCCTAAAGTATAATCTAACTTGCCAAGGAGACAGGGTTGAAAAGATTACAAGAAATTAAATGTAATCTACAAGAGGTGACACACCAAAAGGAATGTTGAATAACTTTCCTTGCGAGTTAAAAACCAATTTTTTTGAAGTGAATGTATACAAACCTCAATTTAACCAATTTTTTTGAATTCATTCACCATTAAACACATACCATTAAATATGCAACATAATTTACCATGCACAACTAACCAAAATTGCAATGAGAGATCAAGAGAATGTAATGAACACAAGAAACCGTTGAACTTCATCCATAGACCTATATTATTTCTCCACAGATTTGATACAATGCATTACAATGACCAAGAGGCACTAATTTTCATTACAACTTGAATGGGAGGTTTTAAATGAACAAATTCGCTTATAGACAAGAGAAGAAGCGAGGGGCATATACAAGTTTTCCCACCTTTTGAAATGATTCCTTCCTTACAATATATAGTAAGAATGTGAGAAGGGAGAGAGAGGAATTCAAAATCTTGCTTCAACCACCCTAAAATAGATTAAAATCACCTGCAACAATGATGGATTCCACTACATATACCATACCTCCATTTATTTTTCTTTGTTGGAGAAGAAAGGAAGCCCATACCTCATCATTTTCCTAGGAGAGAAAAGCTGAAACACCCTCTAAAATGTCGACTATATTTCTTAATGTCATAGTTGTATAGGGGACACCGAGAGTTTTCGAAAAGTCTAATTTTGTGTAAATATGAGCTTGAACAAATGTTATGGCCATTTGAAGATGTGAGTGCCATTATGTAATAAATGTGAGTGTTTGGCTCTACCTTTTCGGACACTAAACTACATCGTAACCTCCGAAATCAATTTTTTTAATTTTTGGGTTACTCTTCTTTGCTCAAGTCATCTTTAGAGTTCCAAAATGTTGAATGTCCGAAGTCTGAAATAAAGACTTCGGAGTTTGGAATATGAAACCATGTCAAGTGACATTGTTCATTGCTCAAAAAAAATTTCCAAAATACCAAAACTTTGAAGTACAAATTTTAGACATCGGGATTTGGACCTTTTCCTTTTGGGGATCGGGTTTTGTGATTTTGGGGTTTTTGTTTTGGGTTTTATTTTGGGGTTTTCGGGATTTCAGATTCTCGCTTCATCGTTTTGTGGTAAGATTATCTGCTTGATTTATAAAACCTCAAAAAACTTGAAATCCTGAATTTCATATTTTAAACTTCAGGTTT
The DNA here is from genome assembly GCA_018340775.1 of Taxus wallichiana var. yunnanensis. NCBI lineage: Eukaryota > Viridiplantae > Streptophyta > Pinopsida > Cupressales > Taxaceae > Taxus > Taxus wallichiana. Next base: position 675,510,397 of record CM031234.1, read on the forward strand.
TAGAGTTTCGACTCCCCTTTCTTGCGTTCATTTCCACTGAGTCCCCAAATTTGTTTTCGTCTTGACTTCGATCGACCCCACCTCCAAAGTCTAAGTTTCAGATCTTCAGAGCTTCTTTATTTCCCAAACTGATCTATAATCTGCTCCAACCTCTTCGACCTATTCGGCCAATCCCGAAATGTGAACTCCCATCGCTGAACCGATCCCTAATTTTTTATATGTGGGGAATTTTTATCTAATTTATCGTAAGGGGAAAAAATTGATAATAGTACTAATGTATATCTACCTCCCTATAAAATGTCAAGAAAATCCAATAATCTAATCCAAATTTATAGTCTCCACAAGTTATGTTGCCCCATCATTTTCCCCTAGTTGAAAGAATTCAACTCCTGTGAATTTTGCATTTTCATTCTTCTTCAAATTCCACTAAGGAATCCAAGTATGTTCCTCTATCTACAAACCTTTCTACTTTGTAAAAAATATTTGTTTAATCTCCCATGTCCGTAGTGACTATCTTTTAGTCCAAGATACCCATTACCCTTTCCTTTTTTTCTTCAACATTTACTACTCCAAGTTCATTTCTTCCTCCTCCAAAATATTTTCATTGTGACTGCAAAATTATATATCATTCGAAAAATTAAAAACTAGTGAGATAGCAAAATTTTTCGGTAGCTCCACCTTGTAGGCATTATCACTCATTTTATTTAGAATCCTACATGGCCCAATCTTCTTATACTTTAGTGTATTATATGTCCCATTTGGAAAATTATCCTTTCTAAGATTAACCATCAAAATATCTTGTTCTTTGAATACACTTGTTATCCAAAATTCACCCTCAAGGTAATTTTGATAACATGCATTAAATTCTCAAGTCCTAGGCAAATAGATTGAGTCGAGCAAGCATCATGTTTCGACAGACCCTCGATATTTTTCTAACTCCCCTGGCCAAAGAAGGAAGGAGCAAGCTCTGAGAAAATGCAAAAAGGTTGCAGAAAGGCAAGTAGATTGATCCAGAAAAAATCGTGAAAATTGGCTAAGTCCTGCTCAAGGGAGCAATTGGGACATTTGGGACAAAAAGCGCGGATCGGCCGAAAAGCCTCCAGGCGGCCCACTAAGCATTTGGGACAATCGGGCCAGAAGTACGCGGCGGGCGCGAAAGGCCGATCCGGCCAAAAGAGGAAGAAAAATTGGCTAACTGCTGAGAGGGCCGGGAGCCGGGACAAAAATACGTGAGGGCTGGGGACGCGCTTGCGGATCGCCCAAGGAAGAGTTTTTCGTCCGGACAAAACTATGCGACAAAAGTACGCGAGGGACGCGAAAGCGCGCGGATCACCCGGAAGGAAGAGTTTTTCGTCCGGACAGCTGGGACAAAAGTACGCGAGGGACGCGTGGGACATGAAAGCGTGAAATGGGCGAAGACAGAAGAGGAAAAGTCAACGTTTGACCTGCGAAACTTCAAACGGCCATAACTTTTGACTCCGAGCTCCGATTTTCACAAAATTGACTTTCTGAACGAGCACGATGCCCCCTACGCCACAGAAACTATATTTATTATTTTTAATGAGGGTAGATATATTTAATTAAGAGAAACATATTCGGCTCCAAAGCCGCTTAATGTTCATTCCCGTCAAATGACAGAAAACGCCTGCCAGACCCAAAATAGCTGCCCGCACTCAGAAGGCCATAACTTTTGCATTTCTCAACGAAATCGCACAAAATTGGTACCGTTGGAATTGTGGTTCCGAGCCCGATGCACAAAAATCAAGAAATTCTGATTTGATCAGAAATTGATTTTTTTAAGAAAACGTGGCGGGTTCGTAATAGTGTTTTATTTGGTAGCTGGGAGTGCAATTAAGAGGCATGGTCATCATTCTTTCTCTGCTGCAGCACATGGGATAGTATGGGGAGCCTTTTGCAAGTAATGTATAACCATTTCACTCAATTTAATGCCTCTTATAGGTGGTTGAAGGACAGATTTCGGGATTTCCATTTTCCTTCTCTTTTCCTTCTCATTTTTCTATAAATTGGAGTGTTGGGCTCATTATAAAAGAGAGAGTTTTTGGGTAAAAAGCTCTGTCAAAATTGCTTTGTGAAGCTGCAAGTGTTGCAGCCCTCAGTGGACTCCTTGCATGGTGATCCAGTGCCCTTATCTTGTAATAGACTCGAATCTGCATACCAGAAGCAATAAAATACAAAGTTTGTGGATGTATCTTCCCCGCTATGTTTTCTTGCATTCTTCTTGCCCTTTTTTATCTTTCTACAAGAATATTGTGTCTATTATTATGTTCTTGTGGAATTCACTAACATTGTGTATGCTTGGAATATTGTTGTGAATGCATTTTGCTAGATTATGGTGAACTCGTCATCACCTCTTCTAGTGTGCACTTTCCTCTCGTATTTCACACATTTGGAGATTACTCTCACACCCTCCTTTTCTGGTGTATCACCGCTTTAGTGTAGGCTTTCATTTTATGTATTCTCTCTCCCTGGTCCCTTGAAAATTTAGATTAGAACAGTTAGCTTATCCTGCATTAGAGTAGATTGTGGCAGGTAGTTTAGGAGCAAGAACCAGCTTTCTCTGGAGGTCTGTCTCAAGTAGCAAGTCCCACAACTTGGAGATAGTACCCATGTTATCCAATCACACTGTGAGTTCAAATACATGCACAGGGGTGCTGTGATTCGGTGATAACAGTTCTGGCACGCCCGGTGGGACCTTAGAGGTCTTCACTTTCATTGCAACAAGATTGATGTGCACTTGTTGTGAGTTCCAGCTTTGAAGGAGCTTTAAAATCACACATCTGGCGACTCCAAAAGAGGCATAATCCGCTGGTTTCTGCAGTCCAAGCCTGGTGAATTTATGAGAAGAATACAGACCAGATCAAGAACTAGGGAGGAAGGATTGTTTGTTTATCTACACCTATCTCCAGGCAGAGAAAGAAGGGGAAGAAGAGCTCAAAGATCTGCGCTCTCCACCTAATAGAACTTTGTCTACACCTCCACCTGGTAGACCTTTTCTCGCATCAACAAGGGTTCTCAGGCCAATCAGAATGGCGCAACCACTAAATCCCTTTGTCAATTTCACGGCAAGCAAATTTCACTTGCCCTCAATGCACGTAATCCGGCCTTCAATTGCAGCATTGAAGAACATTCCATTTTTCACCGAGAAAATCATACCACTCCTGGTGATCATGTCAAAGACATTGCTAACGCCTCAGGTAATCCATGAGATAAACGAAATGGATGTGGTCACAAACTTGCTGGCATCATCGCTCAAAGGGAAGGCATTGCAATGGTTCAGAAGCCTTGAAGCTGGTTCTATCACGAATTGGAATCAGTTATGCATAGTTCTCCATGAGCAGTTTGGAGAGAAGGGAGACAACTTGTCTCTTCTAGAACAATTGACAACTATCAAGAGAGCCCCCAACGAGCAGCTGACTGACTTCAACTTCAGATTTCAAAGGTCTTGGGATAGGATTCCAGCAAGGCGGCAATGTGCAACAAAGAAGGTGCTTTTCTATACTATCTTAAAGCTTTGAATTCTGATATTTCTATGTTAATTCAATCTATGGGAGGCACAACCTTACCTGCTTATAATAGCATTGCCATTAGGGCTGAAAACTGTCTTATTCAAGCTGGTAAGCTAGCTCCTAGGCCCCCAATGCCATTATATCCAAGTTTAGAGAGCCCAAGTACTAGTCAAGCACCTGTCTTAGCTCCTATTCCCACTCCTAGAAATCAAAGTTCAAATGAAACTTCTACTTCATCCTCTAGTGCTTCAAATGAACTCCAAGAGGTCATGAAACAATTGCAAAATTTGGGAAATGAGCTGGTTACTATCAAAAGACAGCAAGCTCAAAGTGCTAGACCATATCAGCCTCAAGCTCAGCCTAACAGGCAACCATATCAACCTCAAAGACCACCCAATCCAGCTGCAAATCAGAATCAAGCAAGGCCTCCTACCAATAGACCATTTCAGCCCTATAATCCCAATGTTGCATCTGCATCCAGAGCTTTGGTGCCAGTCCAAAATAACATGGCCCAAGAATATGATTGGTGTTTCCCGTGCAGTCAGCCACATAACCAATCAATGTGCTTTAACGGTGCATTAAATCAGCCCTGATGGTGCAAACCATTGGTGGGTCACAAGAGTCCAGCCACGAAGAAGACCAGCAGCAAGGGGCACCTCAGCAAGGAACATCTCCGAACGAAACTACTCTTGTCAATTGGCAGGCTGAAGATTTCTGTGGTATGAATCAAATGCCCTCTCAAAGTGTCAGCACCAACACAAGGTCAAAGAGGAGAAATTTGGGTGAAGAACAACCATTGGCTTCGAGTAATCCACAACCTTCTACCACTCCACAAGCCGCTGGAAAACAAACTATAGTTCCAAACATGCAAGGAGCATTCAAACCAGCTCCTAGGCCAACTCAAATGCCAGTTGCTGCTGCCCATGTGCAAGGAATGAATGTGCAGGCCAAGGGACAGCAGAGGGATACTTCATCTCCATTCAATATCATTGATCAGATGAGGAAGACAAATGTAAACATATCAATGTGGGAATCACTATCTATCCCAGGGCAAAGAGATTTGCTACAAGCTGCCATGAAAGACTGGTCAACTTCAAATCAACAAGTCCAAATGCAAGAGAAGGTACTCACAAATGCTGCCCAGCCTGAGGGAAATCATGGAGGACTGCAAGGTAAAATTTTGAAGCCCCCTCCATTTTATGTTTCATTGATCATAGGAGATAAGTTGGTGCATAATTGCATGATCGATTCGGGAGCAAGCAGCTCAGTCATGCCAAAACAAATAGCTGATCAGCTAGGACTCCAATATGAAGTCTTCTCCAAGGGTGTAGTGCAATTAGATGGGACAGCAGTGACAACGGTTGGAGTAATCAAAGGTTTGAGCCTCACACTGCATGCATGTCCTAACGTAATAGTGTTACAAGATGTGTCGGTCATAGACCTACCACCACTCTTTGCATTATGCTTGTCAAGAGACTTCACTGCTAAAATTGGAGGCTATCTTTCATGGATTGGTCACACATGTTGTTCGTAACAAGGTATGGAACCAAAGCCACAATCAGTCTCAACCTATTGCAAACTTTCACATCGAGCCTTACACTCCAAGCCAAATCAATACCAACTGCTCAAAGATTTGATCAAGAGGATTATCCAAGCACTGATGAAGCTGACACCAAGGTTGGAAGCATACCAGATTTGACTCTTGATGAATGGGCAAGCAAGGTGCATGATTTTGATCCTTATCAAGAAATAGAAGAATCTGAGCTAGGAGTTTATTGCATACATGAAGAGAATCAACCTCTTCCTAGCATCACCAAGCCAGAACATAAAGACAAGAATGAAGTATGGCAATTGTTCTTTGATGGGTCAAGGAGTAGACAAGGTGCAGGAGGAGGAGCTATGCTCATTTCACCGCAAGGTATAAGGTATTACTCAGCCTTCCGTTTCCAGTTTTCCTGTTCAAACAACACAGCTGAGTATGAAGCCTTAATTCATGGATTGCACTGGGCAAAGAAGAAAGGCATCAGGAATTTACAAGTATTTGGTGATAGTGAGCTGATCATGTGAACCAAGTCAAAGGAAAAAATGCTGCCAAAAATGATCTGTCAAGAACTACAAAATCGGGTATGGGATCTTATTGAAGATTTTGAAGCTTTTAGCATCATTTCCATCCCAAGAAAAAGAATGAAGCCGCCGACAGATCGGCAGCAATTGGGGCTGCGCTTTGATGTTGTAGAAAGTATCAAAAGTGAGAAAACCCAACCTCATATCAAAGTGGTTGTAAGACCAGCTGCTTCCGAATAACAACACAAGTTGGCAAGTCTTCGAGAATGATCAGCAAATTGTTAATTTCCTACAAGAAGAAGCTGAGTTCTCCGCCAGAATCAAGACAAGCTAGAGCAGCAAAGATGGTGACCAAGTGGTGCAAATTTTAGAACTAACAAATTACCAAAAGGCCTCATAACCTCGAGTCAATCTTCAACCCGAATGATCAGCCTCCTAAAGGAGAAAGCGAACATTCAAGTAAAGGGTGAAGATTCGTAACCTATCTTAGTAGATGAAGGCAAGACATTACAAATTGGCAAAGTAAGTACTCCACAAGAGAAATCTGATTTTGTTCACCTTTTGTCAAGAATTCCCGATGTTTTCGCTTGACTTACAAAGATTTAAGAGGTTTCAATCCAAAGTCAGGCACAACATACTATTGAGTTGATCCGAATCCAAGCCTCGTCGTGCAAAAAGCAAAGGCCAAGAAATCCTCATATCGAACCTCTCATGAGAAAAGAGTTAAGCAAGCTCATTGAGGCTAGTATCATCTTTCCCATCAAACACTCAAGTTGGGTCAAAACTTGTGCCAGTAAGAAAGAGAAATGGAGAAATAAGATTGTGTGTGGACTTTCGTGATCTAAATAGAGCATCACTCAAAGATCATTATCCGCTTCCATCAATGGAACAAATATTGCAGTCAGAAATGGTTCGTAAAGGTTTTCATTGCTAGATGGATATTCGTGCTATAATCGATAATGGTAAAGGAAGAAGATCAATTCAAAACGGCCTTCACTACAAAATGGGGCACGTATGCTTACAAGAAGATGCCATTTGGACTGTCAAATGCCGAGCAACATTTCAGCGAGCTATGGATATGGCATTCAAAGGCTTAATCAACAAGATAGTGCTGGTATACCTAGATGATATCACTGTCTTCTCAAAGAATGCAGCAGACCATCTCTTTCACCTCGTAAGTATTTCGAGGTGTAGAATGTTTGAGTGTCATTGAATCCAAAGAAGTGTGTATTCTTGCACACGAAGGCAAACTGTTGGGCCACATTGTCTCTAGGAAGGGCTAACAATTGATCCCGAAAGGGTTGAAGCCATCCGAACGCTTCCATCACCACACCACAAGAAATCTCTCCAAAGCTTCTTAGGAAGGATAAACTTTGTCCGCAGATTTGTGCCTAATTTTGCCACTCTTGTGAAGCCTCTAACAATGATGTTGAAAAGAGTCCGCATTCAAATGGACAAAGCATGTAAGGCAAAGAGAGTTTTGAAGACATCAAGCATGCAATATCACAAGCACCAACTCTTATCAACCCAGATTTCTCAAAGGACTTCATGTTGTATGCGTTTGGAGGATCAGATACAATCTCAGCTATCTTGACACAACTGAATAGAGAAGGTTCAGTAACAGCCCATAGCATTCTTCACCAAACCTTGAAGATTACGAAATAAAGTATTCTTTCATCGAAAAGCATGTCCTTGCCACATCGAGCTTGAAGAAGTTCAGACACTTGGTCTCAAACAATAAGATTCAACTATTGGTGTCTCATGCTGGTGTCAAGGACTTCCTCCTAAACAAGGATTTAAACAAGAAGAGAGCAGGTTGGATCACTCGGGTGATGGAATATGATATTGAAATCAAAGTGACCAAGCTAGTTCGTGGCAAAGGCTTGTGTGAGCAGCTCGCCCAAACAATCAGACAAGCCAAAAAGTGAAGAGGATGTTGTCCTGCTACTACAGAATGATCAAGAACAACCAGCTGATGATGCACCCATCCCATGTTGGACTCAAGACCTTGTGCATTACCTCCGAAACAGGCTTGTGCCCTCCAGAAGTGAGCAAAGCAAAAAGGAGATACTTCAGATTACAAGCCATTCCATATGTGCTTGTTGACGGAGTTTTGTTCAAGAAGGACATCAATGGTGTTCTATTAAGATGCATTGGAACAGGTCAAGTTGAGAAGATCTTACACGAGTTCCATGACGGGGAAGCAGGAGGCCACTTTGCTCCACGAGTGACAGCTCTCAAAATCATGAAAGCTGGTTACTATTGGCCTACTGTGTTCAATGATTGTTACTCATGGGTCAAGAAATGTAGGAAATGTGCATTCTTCACGGGAAAGAAAGGTTAAGCAAATGCCCCTTTGTCCAATTTCAGTAAATCAGCCATTCATGCAATGGGGATTGACTTCATCAAGCATCAATCCCACCCAAGTCAAGGTCACAAGTGGATTCTTACAAAGCAATGACTATTTCACCAAGTGGATCAAGCAAGGCACTCAAGGAGGCAAATGAATCTAATATCTTAGATTTCTATGAAGGGATAGTCACGAGGTTCGGTGCCCCCGCCACTATCATATCGATAATGCATTGGCATTCCTCGGCACAAAGATCACTAATGGGTCATGTCAAGAATTGTGTGTATCTCAGCACTTCATCGAACTATTACCCTCAAGGTAATGGCCAAGCCGAGTCTACAAACAAGAACCTACTAAGAATCATCAGGAGGACTCTGGATGAAAATCAAAGAACTTGGCACGCAAAGCTCAAATCAGCCCTATGGGCCGATAGGATCACACCCAAGAGGTCTACAGGAAGCTCTCCATACAAGCTTGTGTACGGGAAGGAAGCAGTTCTACCCATATCACTCGAGTTGCCAGCATTGAACTCATGAAACAGTTGGAACTAGCTGAGTTTGAACCTATGGAAATCAGGTATGCAGAGCTGATGGAATTAGAAGAGACAAGAGAGCATGCAGCCCAGGCAATAGAGAAGGATCAAGCCCTGATCAAGAAGAGTTTTGATAAGAAAGCCAAGGCTAGAACTTTCCAAATTGGAGATTTGGTGTTGAAATGGGATGCAGATCGTGCAAAACCAGGAAAGCACTCCAAGTTTGATGCCATCTGGAGTGGCCCGTATATGATCATTGAATGCAAAGGTAGCAATGCTTTCCGACTGGCTAAGTTGGATGGTGAAGAATTGCAGATTCCGGTCAATGGGATCTATCTCAAACGTTGCTACTAGAAAGATAAGCTTCTCACCCTTGTAAATATTAATTTAGATTTTCCATTCCTCTAAGTGCTTATGCACATCAGACACGTTGTTAGAGTAGTTTTTATTTCCCTAAGTGCTTGTGCACATGTCCTATTGCTTCTAGTATGTGCATGTTTGCAGTTCATCAAGCTCCTGGAAAAGAATTTGCAGCCATGAGAAGACCAGCTCAACAAATGTTCAAATGGCTCAAGGACACAGGTTTTCAAATTTCAGATCAGCTGAGAGGCCATCAAACAGACTCCATGCCCAATGGATTGCTTCAAACAGCTGGTCGTTCCTCATCTAGCAGGCAGATGACCCCGCTGAGTCGCCAAAATTGTTATCCAAAATTCACCCCCAAGGTAATTTTGATAACATGCATCAAATTCTCAAGTCCCAAGCAATAGATTGATCGAGCAAAATCATGTTTCGAGGTTCCCCGGATATTTTTCTAACTCCCCGGCAAAGAAGGAAGGAGCAAGCTCGAGAAAATGCAAAAAGGTTGCATAAAGGAAAGTAGATTGATCCAGAAAATCATGAAAATTGGCTAAGTCCTGCTCAAGGGAGCAATTGGGACATTTGGGACAAAAAGCGTGATCGGGACCGAAAGCCTCGGGCGGCCCACTAAGCATTTGGGACAATCGGGCCGAAGTAAAAGCACACGCCGAAAGTGTGAAAGGCCAATCCGCAAGAAAAGTTGGCTAACTACCGAGAGGGACAGCCGGGACAAAAGTTCGCGAGGACGCGTGGACGCGAAAAACGCGGATCGCCCAAGGAAGAGTTTTTCGGACAGGGACAAAAGTAAAGGGACGCGAGGGACGCGAAAGCGGATCGCCCAAGGAAGAGTTTTTCATCCGAGACAGCCGGGAAAAAGTACACGAGGGACGCGTGGGACGCGAAAGCGCGAAATGGGCGAAGACAGAAGAGGAAAAGTCAACGTTTGACCTGCGAAACTTCAAACGGCCATAACTTTTGACTCCGAGCTCCGATTTTCACAAAATTGACTTTCTGGAACGAGCACGACGCCCTCAAGAAATATATTTTTCTTATTTTTAATGAGGGTAGATATATTTAATTAAGAGAAACATATTCGGCTCCAGTCAGTTAATGTTCATTCCCGTCAAATGACAGAAAACGCCTGCCAGACCCAAAATAGCTACCCGCACTCAGAAGGCCATAACTTTTGCATTTCTCAACGAAATTGCACAAAATTGGTACCGTTGGAATCGTGGTTCCGAGCCCGATGCAAAAAAATCAAGAAATTATGGATTTGATCAGAAATTGATTGAGTTTTTTAAGAAAACGTGGCCGGGTTCAGAATAGTGTTTTATTTGGTAGCTGGGAGTGCAATTAAGAGGCATGGTCATCATTCTTTCTCTGCTGCAGCACATGGGACAGTATGGGGAGCCTTTTGCAAGTAATTTATAACCATTTCACTCAATTTAATGCCTCTTACAGGTGGTTGAAGGACAGATTTCGGGATTTCCATTTTCCTTCTCTTTTCCTTCTCATTTTTCTATAAATCGAGTGTTGGGTTCATTGTAAAAGAGAGAGTTTTTGGGTAGCAAAGCTCTATCAAAATTGCTTTGTGAAGCTGCAGTGTGTTGCAGCCCTCAGTAGTGGACTCCTCGCATGGTGATCCGTGCCCTTATCTTGTAATAGACTCGAATCAGTGCATACTAGAAGCAATAAAATATAAAGTTTGTGGATGTATCTTCCCCTGCTGTGTTTTCTTGCATTCTTCTTGCCCCTTTTATCTTTCTACAAGAATATTGTGTCTATTATTATGTTCTTGCAGGAATTCACTAACATTGTGTATGCTTGGAATATTGTTGTGAATGCATTTTGCTAGATTATGGTGAACTATCATCACCTCTTCTAGTGTGCACTTTCCTCTCGTATTTCACACATTTGAGATTACTCTCACCCTCCTTTTCTGGTGTATCACCGCTTTAGTGTAGGCTTTCATTTTATGTATTCTCTCTCCCTGGTCCCTTGGAAATTTAGATTAGAACAGTTAGCTTATCCTGCATTAGAGTAGATTGTGGCAGGTAGTTTAGGAGCAAGAACCAGCTTTCTCTGGAGGTCTGTCTCAAGTAGCAAGTCCCACAACTTGGAGATCGTACCCATGTTATCCAATCACACTGTGAGTTCAAATACATGCACAAGGGTGCTGTGATTCGGTGATAACAACACTCACCGCTACTATCATCTATAGCTACCTTATATTGTGCATTACTCACATTCATCTTTTTTATCACTTCATTATGCTACCTATGTTATCCAATCACACTTATTCATTGTGCATTACTCATCTTTTTTTTATCACTTCATTATGCAAGCGTAGAATGTGTTACGCAAATTCTTCGTATCATCGATAGTTTAATCTTCACCAGATAGCACAATCTGATCTAGGACCCTCTTGGGATTCCTACCCTATACAATCTAGAAAAGGGGACCACCCTATTGACTTGGTTACCAAATTATTATAGGAAAAATCATCTTGTGGTAAAGCTAAGTCCTATTGTTTTGGATTTTGTCCAACTATGAAACGTGATGAGATTTTCAAAGCTTTCATTCACCACTTTTGTTTTCCAATCGGTATGGGGGGATATGCACTACTCAACTATAGATATGTCTAAATTTTCCTCAACAAATTCTTCCAAAAGTCACTCAAAATCTTCATGTCCCAATGTGAAGTGATCATTCTTGGAAATCCATGCAATCTAACCACTTCTGAAAAAAAAAATTGCAACTCTAGAAGCATCATTAGTTGTTTTACAAGCAATAAAATGTGCCACCTTAGAGAATATATCAACCATAAACAAGATATAGTCATTTCCTCGTTATGTTTTAGGAACTCCTAACACGAAATCCTTACTCAAATCAACTCATGGCCTTGTAGGGATGGGTAATGGCATATACAACCTAGTATTTTATGCATGGATCATAGCCATTTGGCACACTCTACATCTTGCTACAATAATACTTCTATATATCTTTACCTCGGGCCATAATACTTTTCTAAAACAAGAGAAAATGTCTTACTTATACCAAAGTGTTCAACCAAACCCCCACTATGCAATTATCTAATAATATTTTATCTCATTAAATCAACAGGGATGCACAATTGTTCCCCCTAAAATAACCATCCTACATCAAATAATCATAAGAAACACTACCTATTGGGGGTACTTAAGTTATCTCACGATGTCACCAAAATCTTGATCACTTTCATACAAGTCCATAACTACCTCAAACCCTACTACTTCATTTTCCATTGTTTTCAAAAGTGGTACATGCCTACTCAAGGCATCAACATTTTTATTAGGATTACTTGACTTATGCTTTAAGACAGTATATTCTTGCAAAAGTGAAATCCATTTTGCATGTGTACTATTTAGTTTCTTTTGTTTGTTTACATACATCATGGCTTCATGGTCAGTGAAGAGTACAAATTTCTTAGCTACCAAGTAATTAATGTCTCTAGTACCTTAATGCCCTGAAAAATAGTATAAAATTCCGCATAATAAGTAGAATATTTCCTCATGACTTCATTGAGCTATTCATTGAAGAATAAGATAGGTCATCCATCTCTACTCAAGACATCTGCAATCCTGACATGTGAGGCATCATAGTCAACCTCAAAGACCTTGTTGAAATAAGAGAATGTCAAAACAAGTGCTTCTAACACTTTCTTCTTCAACAACTCAAAACTATATGTTTTTTCCTTGGTCCATAGAAACCCCCTTCCCTTTATACACTTTGTTATGGGTGTGGCAATGCTACTAAAATTCTTGATGAAATTCCTATAAAAATTTACCAATCAATGAAAATTATGAACCTATGTTGAGAATTCTTTGGAAAAGGCCCTTCGTAAATTGTCTTTATTTTTTCCTCATTCATCCTTGGATATGATAAAACCCAAGAAAAAAAGATTCATCTAAAGAAATATACAATTGTCTTCTCGAGTACTTACTCTGTTCATCAAAGACATCATGAATGTACTTGGTGTATTGGATAGCCCAAATGGCACCACCATCCACTCGTAAAACCCTTCTTTTATTTTGAAATATGTTTTGTATTCAACCCCTTCATGGATTTGGATCTTGTAGTACCCACTCCTAAGGTCAATCTTTCTTAAATAATGGACTCCCACTAGCACATTGATCATATCGTCCAATGTTTGAATTAGGAACCGATACTTAATTATGAGCTTATTTATGTCCATGTTGTCTACACACATTCTCTAGTCTCCATCTTTTTTTGTAGTCAATAACACTAGAGTTACACATGGACTCATGCTTTCTCTCACTAACCCATTTTGTATTAGATCTATCACTTGTTGATTTAACTCTTCACTCTATGTCAGACTCACTAGATAGGTTTCTTGGTTTGGAAGCATCGATCCTATGATCAAATGAATATGGTGTTGTATATCCCGCTTCGGAGGTAACCCATTTGGTAGTTCATTCAGTATGACATCTTTGTATTCTTTTAGTATTGTTTCCACAAAAATAAGTATATTAAAGTTCTCTATTTCCATCTTCTTTGACATCAGTGCATAACACCAACCAACTTCTTCCATTTCTATAGCAAATTTTTTTGTAGCCAATAAGCCATCACTCTTCTCTTCTTGCTTTAAGGGTCACAAGAACACCTTTACACCATCCTTCCAAAAAGTGTATGTATTTTTCCCTCCATCATGTGTAACCTTTCTATCGTATTGCCAAGGCCTCCTAGTAATATGTGATGTGCATCCATTAGGATAACATCACACCACACCTCATCTTTGTTGGTATTCCCAAACGAAAACTTTATAAGACATCTTTTTAGCTATGGTTACCTCATTAACTTTCTTGAACCATGATACATGATAGGGATATGGGTGTTTTTGAAATTTCATATTGAGTTTATCAACCATCACAAATCAAACCATATTTTCACAACTTCCATAATCAATAATAATTTTACATACCTTTCCTCCGAGAGTGCAGCTTGTTCAAAATATATTATTTCGCGACCTCACATAAACACCAGCAATATCATGGTCTTTCTCCTTCCTTGGGACAATCATCATCTTCCTTATCATGAGGGTTTCACCCAAGTCTGCAAAGAACCTCCATTTATTCTTCCTCTTCAACTTCAACAATTTTTACTCATGGTTTTTCTCCTTGCCATATATCCTATTTAGGATAGTGCAAACACTCAAAAGCTTTGAGCCCCTCTTCACCACATTTTTAACATGTATATTTCCTTTGGGGATATTCCAACCCCATCCTCCATTATAACCTCTTCCCCTCTGAAACTTCCTACCTCTTTCGTGAATTCTGATGGCTTTGACAAGAATCTTTATGCCCTTATGTACTAGAGGATTTACGTTTTATAGATTCAAATCTACCTTTGCCTCTCATTGGAGATGATGATTGCCCTCTCTTCACACCTCTTCTAAAATTATTCCTCTTGTTCTTTTCTTATAATTTTAATGCGAGTTTGTAAGAATCATCCCTACTATGGATCCAGAGCATACTCAACTCACCTTAGATGGTAGAACTCATCCCATTTATATATAACCTTATAGCCTTTTGCTATTCGAGACTCTCCCTATTCCACCCTAATTGATAACTTGAAAAATTCATTGGTATACGCCTCAATGCTGAGATTCTTTTGTCTTAGGTTTTGGAATCTTTGAAAGAGTGTCTGAGTATAATCTATAAGAAGAAACTTTTATTTCATCTTTTTAGCATTTTATTCTAGTTTCGGATATTTCCCTTTCCATTCCTTTGTCTTTCATTTTTCTAGTGATCGCACTGATTAATGCATGTCCGGCTAACTTAGTGCATGCAAACTTAATCTTATTCTCCTCTAAAAGGTGTTTCTAATTAAAGAATTTTTCCATGCGATTCAACTAGTCAATCAACTCCTCTAGTCGTAACCCTCCACCATAATCAGGAACATTAATCTTGATGCCATCATTCTTTCCCTCTAAATCTTGGATCAATCTCTCCTCAAATGGTCTCTCATTCAAGGTGTCTTCATCTCTCTCATTTTATTCTTCATCTCCTCCTTCATTCATTAATGTAGGTACTTCTTCAGCATCACTATCTAGGTCTGCATCCCCTTTTACTTGTCTCCTTCTAAGGCCTGTAATTTCTCTTGTGAGCTCAACAACTTGTCCCTGTACTTCTTACATATGCCTATTCATCTAGGCATAACCTCCCTTCTCACCTCTAGCCATGATTATATAAAATAGTGGAAAAAATTACACATAAAATTATAATATGTTACCTTAACTATTCTGCAAGATCAAAATGTCCCTCCGATACCAATTGATGTAGATCCAATTGGAAGAGGTTGAAATACCTCCAACACACACATAAACGGATTTGGAAATAAAACAAAAAAGTTTCAAAATATCTTTCATATCAATCTAGAATCCACTCTAAACTTTTACATCATTACAATCCTCCTTTTACTTCACGTCTAAGTTCTAAAAACCCTAAAATGCAAAAAATTACGTATGAGCAAAACAACTCGGATTGGCCCCAATTTTTGCGTGCTGAATATGCCTTCAAAAATTAAGGATTATGCAAATTTTTTGACTTATTCTAACTTGCACAACAAAAATTATTAAAGTTCTAATATCTATTCAAAAGCAAAAAAAAAAAAAAAACAATTCGGAGCCAATTTTAGGCCACTTTGGATAAATAAATATGGGCCCAAAATGTGTGGAAATGGCCACAACCTTGCGAGAAAACTTGACCCAAACATAGTATTAATGTATATCTACCGTCTTTTAGAATTTCAAGACAATCCAACAATCAAATCAAAAGTTATGGTCTCCACAAGTTATGTTGTCGCATTAATGTAGTTCTTCCAAAGGATTTTCCATCAAAGATGATCGTAGTGTTGTGTGAGGTGAGCATTTCGTTAGGTGTGGGAGGGTTAAGAGGCTCTTTCAAAGCGAAAGCGATTTGCAAAGATGTCATGGGACTTCACATAATTTATTTCAAAATTAACTCCGACTTAATATGTACATGGGATACACAAATGCGTGAAGGAGTCTACTCAAATGAACATTGACAATGTTCATTTATGGGTATCGTCATGCCAAAAAAGGGTTGGACCGATATATGGACCATATATCGATTACTATAATACACCTCTTGATACTTGACCCTATCTGTAATAGTTTATTCCTAACAAATAAAAAATTAAGTATTATCCTTAAAGTCCAATTTTCTTATTCTTTTGAAATTCAAATATTTCAAATTTAATATTTAAATTATGAAAGTTCTTATGTTCATAAAAGGTACAAATACTTTCTATAATATGAATTTGATCGATTGTATTGTATTTTCGAAGGTCAAAATTACTCTTGGATCGTGGTTATTGCTGTACAGTTTTAACTATGATATTTGTTTTCGTGCAATCGATATAATTTAGCTCTTACGTTGGTTTGGGGCTCAAGGAGGTTTCACCATTAAAAAAGTATATGACTTGTAATTGACCATCTGATTCCCCATAAAGTAAATAGTAAAGGTACATAAAAGCGAATACATAATACAAGAACCCAAGGAAAACACGGAGAAAAATCTGAAAAAGAAAAAAGGTAGGATCTACAAAGAGGATTCTCCCTGTTCAACATAACATGTACACCATTATATCTGCTTGTAGAAAGTTGAAGCTCCAAATGCTTTAGTTCATCATTAAAATTATGTTGTAAGAAACGCAAGAGTGAAATTGCGTTAATTGGGTACCACTACCGGTTTTAATATTTTAGGTGAAAATTTTGATTCTCAGAAACATGGACGTCAGAAAGATTCCAAATAATGGATATGGATGTCCATTCGCCTTTACATTTTGCTTTTAATTTGTCGGTGGTGAATTTGCTTTAAATCTTTTTCACAGTATTGCCTTTATCCCTGATTTTCTAGCTGTGGGTTGCAAGTTAAAACTGATCAGGTGCGGATCCAGAAAAGCATTGAAGATCAGTTATAAAAAATGGTTGCCAAGTGGTTATTGAGAATGATATGTGGAAGCAAATCAATGAGAAAAAAGGGTAAGCGTGGTCCGTGTAAACAACTAAGCGCAGAGCCTTGTCAATCTCCGTCTTCGTTTCATTCGGCCGACAGTGGGTACCAGTCAGCCTCTCAATACTGTTTCAAGGACAGTGAAGAAGAAGATATATATAACGCTGCAGAGATTTTCATCCACGGCTTTCACAGGGACATAAAGTTGCAGAAATCACTATCCGATGCTCGCTACCAAGGATATCTTGCAAGAGCTACGTAAAATGTTGACATCCGTGATCTAAATGAAATATCTATCAAATAACATGAATTTCTCCTTCCATTTTATTGTGTTAACCATGGTACCACAGTTTCTTTTGCAATATATTATTTTATGTTATATATTTTGTTTTTGAATATTTGTATATAATTTATTAATCTTATAACATATTAATTGGATGCAGTACTACGTCTCGTATCAGTTCATGTGGAATGATGTTGACTGCGCAGAATTTTACACTAGAAAACGCTACGAAGTGCTTGAAAAAAATTAAGCCATTGTTTGAGTTCACACCAGCCTTAGATTATACTAGTTTGTCTTTATTTAATTTGTTTTGTTTAAAAGTTGTCTCAATGATGAGATTTGACTAGAATGTTTTGTATTAATAAACAATTTTGATTCCTAGGAGTTTTCTACCTTTTCAATTTTTTCATAGTTATTTCACACATTTTGGAGGATGATAAAAAATTATGGCGGCACCGCGTCCCTAAACATGCATAATTAAAAAAATTAGTAGGCAAGTATCTATTCCAGTATATTTTTGTTTGCTTCTCTTAATTGACATACCTGTCCCAACATTACAGTAAGTCATCCTAACAGTGGTTTTCTTTTGTTTCATTCTAGTTATAACTGCTATTCTTACTATTCTAATCTTTCCCTCCACTTTCATGTATCTTTACTATGATATGTGGTGACATGATGCATATCATGCCTAGTTAAAAATCTTTCATTACATTTTCAAGCAGTAATATCAGGAATTATTTGGGGACAAGGACCCTTACACATTACATTATCCTATCTCGCACACACCGGTGCTTCTTTGTTACTTTGGGATAGTCCCCATATGTTTCCGACTTACGAACATTCATTTTATATTTTCATTAACATTATCTTTCATATGATAGAGGATCTCATTTTTATGTTGTTACTAGGACAAGTTGTTCAAATAGTGTCATTCATACTCTTTCCCACTTGGGACATGCCACAATGGAGCCCTATTGGCTTTAACTTGCCCACTAAGGGAACAACTCCCTAGGCGTTCTTCGATTTTACCTTATGCCCACTTGATTTATATTACAATTTAACTCACATCGATTACATCATCCCACCCCGGGCACAAACTATTATTTATATTACATTTTTATATGCACTTTGCCAAATAGGGTAAAATATAAAACGTTTATACTTTTTCGATGATATTTAATAGTGTTTCTACAGCAATTTTATTTCTTAAAATTTATATGGTGCATGTAATCCCTTTGTTTTTAGATATGTGATTCATGTTTCCATATAAAACATTAAAGGGGATAACATAACAATCTTATTTTATTTAGAATCTTTAGAGCTTCATTACTTTACCTTCACTAATTAAGAGGAATTAGTCTTGAGGAACTCGTCATTGTGCACCCAAAACTTAAAGGTGCAGATAGAAAATAAAACATTATATAATTTAAATAAAAATATAGTTTAATAGGTTATGTTCTCCCTATTATATATATTTCATTTTAAATATTAAAATAATGTGGAAGGGACATTTTTAAATATTTAAATTTGGTTATTTTAAATACAAAGAAATTTAAAGGTGAACCATTACTTGTGAATTAAGTCACATATTTGTTTCTACCTATTTGTCATCATTTGATTGGCTAATTGGGGTGAAATGACTTGATGTGACTTATTCTATTGGGCACTTTTTATTCAAAATGTAAGTGATAAAGTGACATGTACTAGCTCCCTAATTTCCATGTACCCTCACAAGTATTGGTCCATGCTCAATAATTGGCTCCTCTCCCATACTAGAGAAATAATCATTTATCCACAATGTTATCCACAAAATAATAAGTTTGTAGAAAAATGTTAATTATCAACATAAAATGGATAGCCTTTATAAATAAATTTTGAATGTTTAAATTTTATTAAATCAAATTGAAACTTATAGAATATTCATATTATAACATTTTTATTGTGGAAATATTATATATATTTTACGAAATAACATTCTTTTGAAATTATAATTATTACTAACTACACGCAACAATTATATGTATCACAATTCTAATTGTTCACACCATTTTATAGATATTCATTCATTTATTAGATATATTAAGTATGTCAAATTATACATTTATTAGATATATTATGCAAAATTTAAAATCTATATAATGTATCATTATAAAATAATTAACATAATTAGTTGTGATAATCTATAATTTTTCTTATGTTTAATAATCCATTTATTTATTTATATTTATCATGTATATTTAATGTGATAATTAACATAATCATATCGTGGTTTTACGTGTGATAATCTGGATAATCGGCGTTGTTTTTGCTTTGTTGTTGTTTACTCGCTGAGTTTTGCGGGTTTTTGTGCTTGAGATTTAGGATATCATTATTTATTTTGATCTTTTGTTCTTTTGCTCACTTTGGCACATCCGGCTTCTGAGCCTCTACTGTACAAGGGTATAGTCCCTTTCATAAAAACTATTTGCCACTAATAAAAAAAAAAAAATTATTTATTTTTATTTTTGTGATTCTACGCGGGGACCCTACCTTGTTAGATCTATAGATATAAACGTAAATATTTTAAGAAACTAAAAAGACCAAACATAAAAAACAATCGCTGCAAAAAAGCAAGAAACCAACACAAAACCAACCAAAAAAAAACATAACCAAAAAAAATGAAGAAAAAGAAAACAAACACTTAGTCCAAATAATGAGATCTAAGATTTATTTCAAAAAGGTATTAAGATACATTTTGAGGAAGTTCTTTCTAATTTTGGACTACCGTCCAATCCTACTTGTTTGGATCATTGTTAGAATCCAACCCACATGGAATATTAACCTCAATCAAAGAAATAGGCCTAAAATTGAAACAAAAGTGGAGCTTTTACCTCATTCAACCTAGGAAGGGTCGCAGAGGATTGACTCCATCATTTCGTAATGAGGAACCTAAGGAAATTTCTCGATGGAACAGGGGTATAGGTTTGACCCATGTGGGGCTCATTTCATAAGATTCAATAGGTTCGGTTGGAAAAACAATTGTGTAGTGCGAAGGAAGGGAGCCCTTCCACCAGCCCCACCAAGCCCCATTACTAAGCTTGGGGTGCCCAAATTCCTTGATCAAGTGTCCATTTTTATAGCACCTATGGCAATAGGAGGAAAATGTTTCATAGTCAGAAGTCTTTGTGTCTCTGTAGTGCCCACTTCCCTTTGACACTTTTTGATACTGACCATGACATTGTTGACTATATTATGGACATTATTATAGTTTTGATTTAGTATGATGTTAGATGTTGGACCATGGATTATTGTTGATCTTGATTTAGTTATGATGCATGATGATTATTAGAGACACTTCATATGTGGATGATGATATACTATTTGACATGGATATATTATGAATGTTGTTCGGACATGTGATTTTTGGATATTGTGAGTAGACCTAGAAAATGGACATTATATGATGATGATATAGTTGTTGATATAAATTGTAAGTGATATTGTTGATTGCCTTGATGTTGTTGTGATTCATATGTATAGATGATTTTGTGATTATATTTATATCATGTTGGATGTTCTGATATGGCCACGAGGCCGAAGGAGGTATTTGTGTTTTACAGGTTAAAATATCACAACAAACATCGGGGATTGGAGACCAACCACATTGGAATTCTAGATGAATTCAACAAGGTCACCATGGCAACATGTTTTGTGTGTGTGTGTTGTTTTTTTGTTAGGGATTCCCATGGGGGATTACCTTTGAATGTGACCAAGGGGCTTTGTGTATTTTTTAATGTGGTTCCTTTTTATTATTGTTTCCATGTGTTTATTTTGTGATGTATTTACCCTTTCTTTATTCTTTTAATCATGGAGAATTAATGTGAGTAATCATATTGTTAAAATAAATAAATCAATCAAATTTGGGATATAAGAAAGTAATTATAGAAGTTGTTGGATCTTGTATTAAATTTGGTAAGTGATGTGTAAGTATGTGTAAGAGTTGTGTAAGTCAGATTTTGGAGTATGAAACACTCCACCTCCTTGGAAATTCAAATTTGTCCTTGGAGGCTGATTTTGGAGGCTTGTGGGACAAGTAAAACTTGTCCCATACCTCTTAATTTTATTTACCAACCATACCTATGGTTGGAGGGTTGATTTTAGACCTTTTTAATGCATTTTTATAAGTCAAGTTACATGTTTTAATTGCACTTTCTTCATGTTTTAAATTTGTAGTCCTTATGGGGTGTGGGCTTGGTTGGAGTGTGTAAGTAATTTGTCATATTTTCACCCACCTATTTATTATGCTTGGGGGAATGAATTTGACTTTTGTGTTGGAGTTGAGGATGTGTGATGTGGCATCCTACATGGATCCACCTCATCCTCTTCTCTTCCCTCTTCTATAAAATTGGAACTCCTTGCTTTGTTTTGGGTTGTTGAACTTTTGGAATGCTTCCTTGGGGTGAATTTTCCTTGGCTATTTGGAGCTCTTGTTGATTTTGGAGGAGATTGGAGAGCATTTCATACTTGGGCATTACTGATTTTGGGACTATATTTTGACATTGAAAGCTTGTTGTATTGGAACAAAATCTACCATGGAGAGGTAGGAGCTTAGCTCTTCATATATGCTTTTATTTATTTTTATGTTTGTGTGAATGGTGAATGTTTATGTGTTTGTTGGCTAGTTGGGTAGACTACCTAGGAATGGTGTAGGAGAAGGCTATGGGGAATCATTGAGGGGGCATAAGGGAATGCTAGTGGCATCAGATTTATTGTGGAGGGAGTTTGGGATTGGGATCCACCATGGAAAAGAAATAGCTTGCATTTCTTACTTTTGGGGGCATAATGAAATTTTGGGGGCATAAGGAGGGATTGTGGTGGGATAACGATATGTGTGATGATTTAAATTGGTAGTTTGTTATAGGTGGATACCCATTTCCCATTGGGAGGCATAAGCAACTTCCCCCATAGTTCCTTGCTCCTTTGGCTTGCTTGATGAAGCCTTAGTATTGTTTGTATGTTTTAATGTAGTTGTAAACTACATTTTGTGTTGAACTGTTTTTAAAATGTGAAAATGTTGCATGTGTGTTTGTGGAAGCCTTTGTTGCCATGGGTTGAATCACATCTTCTATTGCATTCTGGTTGGGGCTCAGGGGCCAATGAAGAAGGATGGCTTCTCCTTTTCATTGGATGTCTTGGTTGGGTGGAGAGCATTGCCTTTCCCCTACTCCTGTTGTGATCAAATTGGATGAATGAGAAGAAATTTATGTTGTTGTTCTGGAGCAGAGGAGAAAGATTGTTTGACAGTTCCATGTGAAATAAAATCTCATTATAACCCTTCCCACTTTGAAGTGGATGAATTTGTAAATTTTTTTAAATGGAAAGATGTTGTATGGATTATGAAATTTGTAAAGTGAAATGAAAAAGAGATAGACTCTATTTTTCTTTGAAAGAATGTGAAATATATATATATATATATATATATATATATATATATATACTTTGTTCTGTTCATTTGAAAGGAAGAAATTGAAATCTATTATTTGCATTCAAGAAATTGAGAGATGTAAAGTTGTATTTGAAATCAATAAAGGATTGCAATACCTTTCTTCATTTGCATTGTTGCATTGAAATCTGATCTTTAAATGTTATTGAAATCTCTGGTTGAAAGAAAGGAATACGTATGAAGGAACTATATTACTTTGTTCTTTTGAAAATAAGACAAATTGGAAACCAAACTTTACATTTTAGCCATTAAATGGTTTGTTGAATCAACTAAATGGATTTGACTAGGATTAGAATGAATCTCCATACTTGGAAGGGAAAAAAATGATAAATAAATCCTTTAGAAATTGATCTTTATGTTTTGTATTTCATCCTGGCAAATAATTTATCTAAAATGAATAGTTTCGAAACTTGTAAGCAAATAAATAACAATGAAACATTAAAATCTAACATGTTATGATATAAATGAACTCAATTGGACTAAAACACTTAGGGAAAAATCCTTCAAACATTGCAAAATCGGGTAAAAAACTTCTTAGAGTCATTTTGCTATCAAGAGATGTAAAACTTTAATTTGTAACTCAATTAAACCAATTGGATCTTGAAAAATTCCTGAAATACATCCAAGAATAATTATCCATGTCTGTTTGGCATGTTGAGTGAAGGAGAAGATCAAATTGAATAGATCTAACAAGTTAAAATTTACCAGTTTGCTTTTAAAAAGCCTGTATTCCATTTTTCTTAAAATTGACCCCTTAAAATTTGTTAAATCTAAAATTTATGATCTTAGTGCAAAGAGGGAATCGAGAGATTTCCAAAAGTCCTTGTTTTCCCAAAAATGAGCTCTCTATCAAAAGTTATGGCCCTCTAAAGTTTTCCTTCCTTAGCGGAAAATTTTGGAAAAATTTCCTTGGTGGGCCCGGCGCAAATTTTTCCTTAAAACACTTAGGAAAATTTTTGGGAAAATTTTCAAATTTTCTCTCCACCCCTATCGCCCGTAGACAATCGAGAGGCTACCACGTGGCACCATGAGGTGATAGTGGAGGTGGGCGGAACCCTTTTGCAACTTAATCATTTCGAGAAAATAGTTTTTGGAAAAAAATTATAATTTTCCCACAACACCACCAACCCCGTGCAATAGGTTACGCCACATGGCTCGATGGAGATGCAGGAGTAGTATTTTAGAACTTTATCTTTTTACCCCCTTTTTGTAATTTTTTTCTTAAATCTCTCCACCGACTCACTAGCCTACAACTATTAAAACACCGACATGTGGTAGCCTTAAGTGTCGGTGAGGCACGTGTAAAATTTTACCCTTGCACTTTTTGAAGTAAAAGTCTAAAATTTGTATGTTTCCTCACATGTCCAGTTTTCCCCGTGTCAATCTGAGCTTGACACGTTTCCTCTTTGGGCTTACGGGCGTGTGCAGAGGAAAATCGTGTTTTTTCCCCAAAAAGGGAAAAAATGCTAAAACTTTTCCCCACTCCGTTGACTCCGTGCAAGGGAAAATTTTCACCCTTGGGCTCGCAGGCCTGCCCTTGGGAAAATTTTCCTCCCAAGGTTTGTTGGCCCATAACTTGAGTTTTATGAGGACTTAGGAGGACTTCTATATATCATTGGAAAGGTGAGAAAATTTCCTATGTAATGGGAATAATTTAGGAAATTTTTGAATGTGTTAAGTGTGAGAAAAATAAAGTTGAATCTTTAAGCCTATTAGAGAGTGGGTATGGTGAAGAATTACCCTCTGAACCTTTTGAACCTTCTAACCCTTAATTTTGGACCTTGTGACCTCTAATAATTGTTAATGAAGAAATGCTTGTTCTAGTGGATTTGAATTGTTTTGGAACTTGTTAGTCACAACTATTGTCTTGTAACCTAGTTGTAGATTCTTTTAAAAAAAAAAATTATTCCATAATTTTCCTAACTAATCCTAGGTTGTTTCTTGGGTCTCAAGTGGGTTGTTTTAGTGGGTGTTACACTTAGTATCAGAGTAGTGGTTCAAAATCTTGACCATTGGGCACACTAGAAAACTTGAGACATGAAACTTAAACTAACACACTTTTAAATCTAGAAAATAGTTTAGTTTGGAATTTTCACATTTTAGTAAACATGGAAACTAAGTAAGACCTAGAATAAGGAGCTAACTCTCATTTTGTTCTGTGTAGGAGGCACGCAGACAAGATGAGGAGCCTTTTCACATAGACTTAGGCTTACCACCACTAGATCATGTTGTAGTAGCCATCCTACCCCAGATTTTGTAAACTATTCAAGATGTTAATGCCACTCTATGTGGAGGATCAGTAGAAGGACATGTAACCAGACATGATAGGGACATTTCCATTTAGGTTCGGGTATCTCCCAACCCAATGAGGAGCATAGAGGAGAGAGAAATCCATGCAGAGTTAGCTAAGGCAGAGTCACCACACAAAGGTGAAAGGGTGACCAAGTTTCAGAGCATAGAGAGGTCTCGAGCCCTAGGCTTAGGGAAAAGCATGTAGAGAGACCTAGAGGCCGTCAGACCACAAGCTAAAGATCACATCGTGGAGATCCTAAACCTTCGGCCATCACATTACTTGGGTGACACAGGTGGATTTCAGAAGAGAGGCCTAGCTAGTGAGCTTAAGCGGATGCTTCAAGATTTGTCCTTGTTCTAGCAACATGAAAGCTTGTGTTGTGATCCATCTACTGAGGGATGGAGCAGGAGTATGGTGGAGGAAAGAGGAGCAGAAGCTCCATGTTGATTCTAAGATAATTACCTAGGAGCTCTTTGAGGATCATTTCTAGGACAAATATTTTTCATGGAGGTTCATACAAAGCAAAGGATAGATGAGTTTCATGACCTCCAATAGGCATCTCTTTCAGTAGTAGAGTATGAGAGTAGATTTTTGGATCTACTCCAGTATGTTGAGTACATGCAGGATGAGCAGGTGTAGATCCACAAGTTCATCCGGGGCCTAAATCTAGACATTGGAGGTGCAATGTGGATCCATTGTCCATAGACATTAGCTGAGGCCATCGAGAAGGCCTATATAGCAGAGGAGACTTGGGGAAAGACCCAACAGGCTAGAGACCGAGTCCAGAGCCAATATAAAACAGATGTAGGACAATAGATCGAGGGGGTCAATCCCTCCTCCTTGTGGTGGCTGAGTTCTTCACATTCATCATTTAGACCCCAGCAAGAGTGCAAAGCAGTAGTCTCGCGCACCTTATAGACCTCCACACAGAGTTGATGCACAGAGGGGTCAGAGTATGGAGACTCCTCCTAGGGTTCCCATTAGGACATAAGGTGGACCTAGAGCTCAAGTGGCGGTAGTTCACTGGAAGAGGCTACAACAGCCCACCCCGGATCATTAGGATCCACAACATAGACTTCCCCTAGATCCTACTAGAGATGCTACTCATTAGGGAGGATAGAAATGTTTTTTTTGTTTTGGTTTTGTTGTAAATTTTTTGAGAGACTGCCCTACATAACCCTAATAACAAGGGTAGACACAGATCTCAGAGCCGACTTTTGGTGACATGGGACGCAGCCACAAGATTTATACAGTGGTTGAGAACTGCTAGGCTAAGCATCAGAGTACAATTATTAAGACTGCAGGTAGCATTAGGGGTACTCCTACCTCTATATTGTTTGATTCTGGTTCTTTTGATTCTTTCATTACACCATCTTTAGTAGAGCAATGCAGGCTGGTGGCAGTTAGGTAGGGTCATAGTTGGGATGTTGAGATGGCTTCTAGAGCCAAGATCTCTATAGACTCCTTAGTTAAGGAGTGTGTAGTGGATTTGGGACATTTCACCACTACCTCGGATCTCCGTATCCTTCCTTTGGGATCATATGGAGTCATTTTGGGTATGGATTGCTTATCTACACATGGGCGGGATGAATTGTTACCACAAGACTATATCTTGTGTAGATGATATGGGAGTGTAGTAGTAATTTTTTGGGATCAAGAGACCTGCTTCTATTCACACCCTCTCTACTATGCAATTTAAGTAGTGTATGATGGGGTCATGCAGATGTATGTTGTTACAGTCAGTGACAGATTAGAGGATGGGTCTAGTGGACCATTGTTAGACAATCCCCCTATTTTGAGAGAGTTTACAGATGTCTTTTTGGGGAGCTACCGAGGTTACCACCCTCATGTGAGATAATTTTCATATAGATCTTGTTCCGAGAGAAGATCCTATCTCACGAGCACCTTATCAGATGACCACCCCAGAGCTCTGTGAGCCCACATTGCAGCTTGAGGGCCTTTTAGAAAAAGGCCTCATCCGTCCTAGTGTATCCCCTTGGGGTGCACCAATGATCTTTGTAAAGAAGAAGGATGGATCCTTGTGGTTGTGTATTGATTACCACCAGTTGAACAAGGTAATGATCAAGAATCATTATCCCCTTCCACACATTGATGATTTGTTTGATCAGATGAAGGGAGCCACAGTTTTCTAAGATTGATCTTAAGTCGATATCATCAGTTCAAGATTTCGAGGCGAACATTCATAAGACCACCTTCTGTACGAGATAAGGCCACTATGAGTTCACATGGGTGCCTTTTGGTTTGAGAAATTCCCCAGTAGTTTATGAGTTTGATGAATTGGGTATACAGGACCTTCTTAGATCACTTCATGTTCATCTTCCTTGATGACATTTTTATTTACTCACATATGCATGAGGAGCATGAGGGGCACCTTCGCCAGGTTCTTCAGTGTCTTCAGGAGCAATAGCTTTACGGGAACTTGGAGAAGTGTGCATTCTTTCGATGGAGGTGCGTATTTTGGTCATATCATTTCTAGGGAAGTTATCATGGTCAATCCTTCCAAGATTAGAGCCATTATGGATTGGATAGCACCCACTACTGCGTGACTCGGTGCAGCTTCATCGGATTAGCAGGGTACTACCAGAGATTTGTTTAGAAATCTCTTGATTGCACACCCCATCACTTCCCTTCAGAGAAAGGGAAGAAGTTTGTTTGGTTTGACAAATGCAAGTAGACCTTTATTAATCAAGGAGTGCCTCAATACAACACCTATTCTTGCAGTTGCTGCATCCTCATGGTGAGTTTTTTTCATTTACATGGATGCTTCCTTAGGAGGGCTTGAGGTGTGTTGATGCAGGAGGGCAGAGTAGTGGCTTTTAAGTCTCCCAAACTCAAGGATTATGAGCTTGATTATCCAACTCATGATCTTGAGCTTGTGATATTGTGCATGCCTTGGTTCAATGGAGACACTTTCTTCTTGGTCAAATATTCACACTTAGGACAGATCACTTGAGTCTTTTCCATCTCTTCATGTAGCCCAATCTCAACACTCATCAACGGCATTGGATGGAGTTTCTTTGTTAGTATGATATGGAGATAGAGCATGTGAAAGGGAAAGATAATGTGGTGGCAAACACTCTCAGTAGATGGAGACATGTGGCTATGGCCACCTTAGTGAGCACAAATTTGTGGAGTAGGATTCTTCAGCAGCTTCCTCTTGACAGCTTCTACATTGCAGTTCGAGTGGAGATCGAGTCCGAGACCCTCGAGGGGAAGTTTGATGGTTTTCTTTAGAGGTAGATGGTCTTCTCAGGCACAAGGCTGGATTTATGTTCCCGAGATGAAGGCTTGAGGCAAGACATCTTGTAGAGGCACATCGTGCACCTTATTCATCCCATCCCGGGGTGAAGAAGATGCATTCCACCTTAAGACAAATTGTATCATTGGAGAGGACTTTAGAGACGTGGCCCAATTTGTGTCATGATGTTTAGAGTTCCAGAGAGTTAAGGCTGAGCATCAACATCTAGTTAGCCTTCTCTTTCCTCATGCTATACTAGAATGGAAGTGGGACACCATTTCCACATACTTCATTGTTGGGCTATGATGTCAAGATATCACCACGATGCCATCATGGTCATGGTTGATAAATTGACAAAAGTGGCTCACTTTTCTCTCGGTGAAGACCACTTATACAGCTAGAGAATTAGCATGGGTATATTTGTATGAGATTTTCAGGTTACATGGGATTCCGTGGAAGATCATTAGGACCATAATCCTTAGTACACTTTCCCATTTCTGGACTACCATGCAAAGATGCCCTCAGGACGAAGATCAATTTCAGCATATCATATCACCATGAGAAAGATGGATGAGACTAAGTAGGAGAATCAGATTTTAGAGGACATGCTCAAGATGTATGTGATGTATCAGCAGTATAGATGGGAGGAGTACCTGTACTTAGTGGAGTTTTCCTACAATAATAGTTTTCAAAGTTCTATAGGCATGTCTCCTTTTCGTGATTTGTATGGTAGAGAATGCAGACACCTCTTAGCTGGGACATGCAGAGAGACATGGTTTCTCTTGGACCATATTTTTTGTTGGACATGGACCAACAGGTGGTATTGATCGACGAGACTCTAGGAGGCACACAACACAGTAGAAGAAGTATGCAGATCAACATAGGACCGATAATAGTTTTGATGTGGGCATGAAGGTGTTCCTTCATGTCAGGCCACATAAGAGCCCTATCCATTATGGAAAAGGTTCTAAGTTAGCTCCTAGATTCGTGGGTCCTTTTGAGATCTTGAGGGTATCGACCCTTTGGCCTACCATCTAACATTGCCACCTAGCTTCTCTCACATACATGATGTGTTTCATGTTTCAGTTCTTAGGAGATATGTTACAAATCCTTCTCATGTGTTATATTGGACATCATTATAGGTGTAGGATCAAGGGTAGGTGATGGTGGATCCCTTTCACATCCTAGATATTCGGGCCTTCGAGGTAGAGAGGTTGATTAGGTTCGGGTGTAGTGGGACAGATATGATGAGACTGCAGCTATATGGGAGGATGCTACCTTATTACAAGTTCAATTTCCACATTTGTTCTAGTGACTTCCAGGAGGAAGTTGAGTCTAAGGGGAGGGGGATGTAGTGCCCACTTCCCTTTGACACCTTTTGATACTGACCATGACACTGTTGACTATATTATGGACATTATTATAGTTTTGATTTAGTATGATGTTAGATGTTGGACCATGGATTATTGTTGATCTTGATTTAGTTATGATGCATGATGATTATTAGAGACATTTCATATGTGGATGATGATATACTATTTGACATGGATATATTATGAATGTTGTTCGGACATGTGATTTTTGGATATTGTGAGTAGACCTAGAAAATGGACATTATATGATGATGATATAGTTGTTGATATAAATTATAAGTGATATTGTTGATTGTCTTGATGTTGTTGTGATTCATATGTATAGATGATTTTTTGATTATATTTATATCATGTTGGATGTTCTGATATGGCCACGAGGCCAAAGGAGGTATTTGTGTTTTGCATGTTAAAATATCACAACAAACATCGGGGATTGGAGACCAACCACATTAGAATTCTAGATGAATTCAACAAGGTCACCATGGTAACAAGTTTTGTGTGTGTGTGTTGTTTTTTGTTAGGGATTCCCATTGGGGGGATTACCTTTGAATGTGACCAAGGGATTTGTGTATTTTATTAATGTGGTTTCTTTTTTATTATTTTTTGCATGTGTTTATTTTGTGATGCATTTACCCTTTCTTTATTTTTTAATTATGGAGAATGAATGTGAGTAATCATATTCTTAAAATAAATAAATAAATCAAATTTGGGATATAAGAAAGTAATTATAGAAGTTGTTGAATTTGTATTAAATGTGATTAAATGTGGTAAGTAAGATTTTGGAGTATGAAACACTCCACCTCCTTGAAATTCAAATTTTTCCTTGGAGGCTTGTGTTGTCCCATACCTCTTAATTTTATTTACCAACCATACCTAAGGTTGGAGGGTTGATTTTAGACCTTTTAAATGCATTTTTATAAGTCAAGTTGCATGTTTTAATTGCACTTTCTTCATGTTTTAAATTTGCAGTCCTTATGGGGTGTAGGATTGGTTGGAGTAGGTAATTATTTTGTCATATTTTCACCACCTATTTATTATGCTTGGGGAATGAATTTGACTTTTTGTTGGAGTTGAGGATGTGTGATGTGGCATCCTACATGGATCCACCTCATCCTCTTCTTTTCCCTCTTCTTTAAAATTGGAACTCGATTTTTTTTTTGGGTTGTTGAACTTTTGGAATGCTTCCTTGGGGTGAATTTTCCTTGGCTATTTGAGAGCTCTTGTTGATTTTGGAGGAGATTGAGAGCATTTCATACTTGGGCATCTGATTTTGGGACTGTATTTTGACATTGAAAGCTTGTTGTATTGGAACTAAATATACCTTGGAGAGGTAGGAGCTTAGCTCCTCATATATGCTTTTATTTCTTTTTATGGTTGTGTGAATGGTGAATGTGTGTGTTTTTTGGCTGGTTGGGTAGACTTCCTAGGAATGGTGTAGGAGAAGGCTATGGGGAATCATATTAAGGGGGGGCATAAGGGAATGCCAGTGGCATCAGATTTATTGTGGAGGGACTTTGGGATTGGTATCCACCATGGAAAATAAATAGATTACATTTCTTACTTTGTGGGGGGCATAAGGAGGGATTGTGGGAGGCATAAGGATATGTGTGATTATTTAAATTGGTGGTTTGTTACAGGTGGATACCCATTTCCCATTAGGAGGCATAAGCAAATTCCCCCATAGTTCCTTACTCCTTTTTCTTTCTTGATGAATCCTTAGTATTGTTTGTATGTTTTAATGTTTTTGTAAACTACATTCTGTGTTGAACTATTTTTAAAATGTGAAAATGTTGCATGTGTGTTTGTGGAAGCCTTTGTTGCCATGGGTTTAATCACATCTTCTATTGCATTTTGGTTGGGTCTCGGGGGCAATGGATTCTCCTTTTATTAGATGTCTTGGTTGGGTGGAGAGCATTTCCTTTCCCTACTCCTATTGTGATCAAATTGGATGAATGAGAAGAAATTTATGTTGTTGTTCTAGAGTAGAGGAGAAAGACTGTTTGATAGTTCCATGTGAAATAAAATCTCATTGTAACCCTTCCCACTTTGAAGTGGATGAATTTGTAAATGTTTTGAAATGGAAATATGTTGTATGGATTATGAAATTTATAAAGTGAAATGAAAAAGAGATAGACTTTTTTTTTCTTTGAAAGAATGTGAAAGATATATATATATATATATATATACTATGTTTTGTTCATTTGAAAGAAATTGAAATCTGTTATTTACATTCAAGAAATTGAAAGATGTAAAGTTGTATTTGAAATCAATAAAGGATTGCAATACCTTTCTTCATTTGCATTGTTGTATTGAAATCTGATCTTTAAATGTTATTGAAATCTCTGGTTGAAAGAAAGGAATACGTATGAAGGAATCTGTATTACTTTGTTCTTTTGAAAATAAGACAAATTGGAAACTAGACTTTACATTTTAGCCATTAAATGGTTTGTTGAATCAACTAAATGGATTTGACTAGGATTAGAATGAATCTCCATACTTGGAAGGAAAAAAATGATAAATAAATCCTTTAAAAATTGATCTTTGTTTTGTATTTCATCTTGGCAAATAATTTATCTAAAATGAACAGTTCGAACCTGCAAGCAAGAAATAACAATGAAACATTAAAATATAACATGTTATGATATAAATGAACTCAATTAGACTAAAACACTTAGGGAAAAATCCTTCAAACATTGCAAAATCAGGTCAAAAACCTCTTACAATCATTTTGTTGTCAAGAGATGTAAAAATTTAATTTGCAACTCAATTAAACCAATTGGATCTTGAAAACTTCCTGAAATACATCCAAGAATAATTCTCCATGTCTTTTTGGCATGTTGAGTGAAGGAGAAGATCAAATTGAACAGATCTAACAAGTTAAAATTTACCAGTTTTTTTTAAAAATCTTGTAGGCTGTTTTCTTAAAATTGACCCCTTAAACTTTATCAAAATCTAAAATTAATGATCTCAGTGCAAAGAGGGCATCTCGATATTTCAAAAAAGTCCTCGTTTTCCAAAATTTGAGTTCTCTATCAAAATTTATGACCCTATGATTTTTCCATCCTTCCTTTTGGGAAAATTTTCCATAAGCGGGCCCGTGGCCAATTTTTCCTTAAAACACTTAGGAAAATTTTTGGGAAAATTTTCAAAATTTTCTTTACCACCCCACCGACCTACAGCCAATCAGAGGATGCCACGTGGCACCATGAGGTGACAATGGAGGGCAGAACCCTTGCAAATTAATCATTTCGAGAAAATAGTTTTTGAAAAATTGTATAATCTTCCCCCCTACCCCGCCAATCCGCAAGGCCAATAGGGTGTTGCCATGTGGCTCGGTGGAGGCGTGGGAGTATTTTAGAACTTAACCTTTTAACCCCCTTTTGGAAATTTTTCTTAAATCTCTCTACTGACCCGCTAGCCCACAACTAATGAAAGGTTGACACGTGGCAGCCTTAGGCGTCGGCGGAGGCGTGCGTAAAATTTAACCCCTTGCACTTTTTGAAGCAAAAGTCTAAAATTTGTATGTTTCCCCGCATGTCCGGTTTTCCCCGCACCAATCTAAGCTTGACATGTGTCCTCTTTGGGAATGCGAGTGCGTGGAGGAAAATTGCGCTTTTTATCCAAAAAGATAAAAAAAGCTAAAACTCTTCCCCACTCCATTGACTCACACAAGGAAAATTTTCAAACAAAAATTTCCTCCCAAGGTCCACTAGCCCATAACTTGAGTTTTATGAGGAGTTAGGAGGACTTCTTTATATCATTGGAAAGGTGAGGAAATTTCCTATCTAATGGGAATAATTTAGGAAATTTTTACATGTGGAAAGTGTGATAAAATCAAGTTGAATATTTAATCCTATTAGAGAGTGGGTATAATGAGGAATTACCCTCTCGAACCTTTTGAGCCTTCTAACCCTTAATTTTGGATCTTGTGACCTTTAATAATTGTTAATAAAGAAACATTTGTTCAAGTGTATTTTAATTGTTCTTGAACTCAGTTAGTGATAACTATTGTCTTGTAACTTTGTTGTAGATTCTTTTTAAACAAAAAAAATATTCCATAATTTTCCTAACTAATCCTAGGTTGATTCTTGCGTCTCAAATGTGTTTTTTAGCGGTCGTTGTTAGGAAATAAGAGATAACATATGTGCACTAATCTTTTACAAAATCACAATAGTAGAAACTAATATGCGTAAAATATTACAGATCTCAAATAAAAGTGCGAATAAATAACACAACATAGAGAGACAATATTTAACGTGGTTCACCCAATATAGGCTACATCCACCAAGAATAACTTTCTCATATTTTATTACAAGCCTCCACTCTCTCAATATAATACCTAGATCTGTTTAGAGATATGCTCAACAAACTCTACATAATTCACATCCGAATTCAAAGCACATCTGCAATACATTTTCTTGTCTATCTATCATATGCATAAGACCATATAAATAGACAATTACTTAAGCAGTTTGATACAAAACCGTGGGTATCAAAACCATGGTAAAAAATTGTGGGTATCAAAACAATGGGAAAAAAACCGTGGGTATCAAAACAATGGGTACCAAAAAACCATTGGCCCAAAAACATCCCATAATAGTTACCCATTACCCATGGGTTAATAAACCACCCATGAAAATTTACTTCGGGGGCTTCACCCCCGAATCCCCTTGACCCACTCACCGGTGAGCGGGACCGCCATAAAAATACCCAAGTGTAACACATAGAAGGTGTACCACACTCTAACATGAAAACAAGCTCCACAAACATAACAATCTCCCACTTGGAGACTGATTTCCACTAAGAAAGCTTCTTAACCCTTCACTGTCATCCACGAAGGCCAACCAAAGTTGAACATAGCTTTAGTTTATCCCTTGTGACCACCTTGGTCATCATGTTTGGATTCTCGACTGTATGAATCTTCTCCAACTTCAACTTATCTTCTTCCAAAGTTGTCCTAATGAAGTGATATCTCAACTGTATATGCTTCATCCTGGAGTGGAAAGTAGAGTTCTTAGCTAGGTGTATAGCACTCTGACTATCACTATGCAGCTTACATTCCTTCTTCTTATGCCCCAAATCCTCAAGTAATTGTTATAACCAAATCATCTCTTTGCTTGCCTCTATGGCAAGCAACATACTCAACCTCCGTGGTTGATAAAGCCACCAACTTCTATAGTCGTGAAATCCAGCTCACTTTGCTGTCCCACCTATAATGTAAATATAACCTGTCGTGCTCCTCCTACTGTCAACATCTCTAGCCATGTCTAAATCTACATAACCATGTAAAGTGGTGTTTGATCCACTGTAGCACAAAACTGTCCCCATGGTCCCTCTCAAATACCGAAGGATCCACTTTACTGCTTGCCAATGCTCTTTACCTAGATCACTCATAAATCTACTCACAGCTCCCACTACATGGGCAATATCAGGCCTAGTGCACACCATAGCATACATCAAACTACCAACCACTGATGAGTAAGGTACCATGGACATCTGGTTTCTTTCCTACTCTCTGTCTTGGGACACTACTCCTTTGATAACTTAAAATGGCCTGCCAAAGGAGTCCCAACCAGTTTAACATCCTACATGTTAAACCTATCCAATACCTTCTTAATGTACTCTTCCTAAGATAAAGTCAACTTCCGTTCCTTCCTATCCCGAGTTATCCTCATACCAAGGATTTTTTTGGCTACCCCCAAATCCTTCATATCAAAGGATTCACTTAGTTGTTTCTTGAGTAATTTTATTTCCTACATGTTTTTACCTACAACCAACATGTCATCAACATACAAACACATGATAATATAACTTCCATCCTCAAATTTATTTGTATACACGCAATGGTCAGAATGACATCTAATATAACCTTGCTCCATCATGAAGCTATCAAACTTCTTATACCATTGACGTGGAGCTTGTTTCAGGCCATACAAGCTCTTCTTCAGTTTGCACACCATCTCCTCTTTACCTTTGACTTCATATCCTTTTGGTTGCTGCATATATAGCTCCTCCTCCAAATCACCATGGAGAAATGTAGTCTTTACATCTAACTGTTCTAAGTGCAATTTTTTTGCTGCCACTATTCCAAGAAGAGTTCTGATAGAAGTCATTTTTACTACAGGAGAAAAAATCTCATCAAAATCTATACCTTGTTTATGTGCAAACCCCTTGACCACCAATCGGGCCTTATATCTTTTCTTTCCTCCTTCTTCGTCTTTAACTCTGTACACCCACTTGTTCTGTAATGCTCTTTTGCCTTCTAGTAGCTTCACCAAATCCCAAGTCTGGTTCTCCATGAGAGACTTATGCTCCTCATCCATGGCTTGCTCCCACTTCTTCCTAGCATCTACCTGCATTGCTTCATCAAAGCTCTCTGGCTCTCCACTATCAGTGAGTAATAAATAATAAAGAGAAGGAGAAAAACGTT
Source organism: Taxus wallichiana var. yunnanensis (assembly GCA_018340775.1). Lineage (NCBI taxonomy): Eukaryota > Viridiplantae > Streptophyta > Pinopsida > Cupressales > Taxaceae > Taxus > Taxus wallichiana. The sequence goes on from CM031234.1 coordinate 675,546,386, forward strand.
CAGGTTCTCTTCTTACCCTAGAAGACCTCCTCAATATAGGAGTTTGGGGTTCCTATTGAGGGGGTTCCTGAACTGATTCATGTGTCACTTTCCCATCCGGAAGATCCTCTACCACTGCATATTCTTTCTTGGATTCTTCCTTGTTTTCCTACAACTGCTACTTATACATGACTTTCTCATTAAATACCACATCCCTAGATTGAATGATTTTCTTGTCCTTAATACTCCAACATTTATATCCAAATTCATCACCACCATAACCAATGAAAGTACATTTTTTTGATTTAGCCTCTAGCTTGGTCCTATCATCCTTGTCTATATGAACAAACACCTCACATCCAAAGACTCTAAGAAATGAATAATCAACTTTCTTACCATACCAAGCCTCCTCAGGTATGCCTCCATCCAAGGCACTTGAGGGTCCTCTATTTATCAAGTACACAACTATGCTCACCGCTTCTGCCCAAAAAGAAAGAGGCAGTCCTGCATGTATCCTCATGCTCCTAGCACGTTCCATTATTGTTTTGTTCATCCTTTTAACATACCCCATTCTGCTGCGGAGTTCCTAACCATCTTTTTCCTATGGATTCCATTCTTAGAATAATAATCATCAAATTCATTGCTGCAATACTCCCCTCCATTATCTGACCTGAGACATTTTAACTTAAGACCTGTTTCATTCTCTACCAAGGATTTCCATTTAACAAAAGTATCAAATACATCAGATTTGTTTCTAATACAATAAACCCAAACTTTCCTTGTTGCATCATCAATAAAAGTAACATAATAACTTGATGATACCTGAGCCGGCCCCCACACATCAGAATGTACCAGCTCTAACTTACTCTCTTTCTTCGTAGGTCCAACCTTGAGAAACCTTACTCGCTTCTGTTTCCCATATATGCAGTTCTCACAGAAATCCAAACCTGTTTCTGTATATCCAGGAAAATTCTTCTTTATGATGTCCATGCCCTTATGGCTCATATGACCGAGCCTATAGTGCCATAATGTTGTATCTAGCATTGAAGCCACAAGATTACAATCATTAGTACTATCAAGTGGATAAATACAAGGTTCCAACCTTCTTACCTCTTGCCACCACAAGAGTGCCCTTGGTAACCTTCCAAGAGTCGAGCTATAAATATCACAGACAACCATCACTTCCCAATTATCCTACCGATATCAAATTTCTCCTTAATGTAGGCACATGTCTAACATCCTTCAATATCCATGTATTCCCATTCTACATCTTAACTCGAATGTAACCTTTTCCAACTATATTGAAGGCTCATCATCACCAAGAAAAACATGCCCAAAATCCCTTAACATAATCAACAAAATAATGCCTATGTGGAGTAGCATGAAAAGAAGCCCCTAATCTAAAACCCAAGATTCAATAATATTATGCAAAGAAAGAATCAAAGCATTCTGATATACATTACCCGATGCCACATTTTCCTCCTTGTTTTCTTCTGTTGTTTTTTCTTGTCCCAAGCTCCCAACAGTCCTTCTTTGCATGCCTGACTTTCCACATTTCCAACATACAATCTTTTTCTTGGATTTTGACCTTTCCCGATCTTTTGATTTTCCACGGTTTCCTCTATTCTTTGTCTCCCTCTAGTTTCCATTGTCAAAGCATTCCTTGAATTAGAATATTCCCAGAGCTTTTTCTTCACATTTCCTCGCTTAGAATCACCCCTACAACATCCTCAAACTTCAACTTCGAGTTAGCTAGAACCGAGTTGCTTACCGCCATTACCAGGCTATTCCAACTTTTAGGTAAAGAGCACAGAATTAATAAAGCCCTAACTTCTTCATCAAATTCTATTGTAACCAAAGCTAGCATATTCACAACCATATTAAATCATTTAAATGATCTGCTATTGAACTATTCTCAGACATCTTCATATTAAACAACTTTTTCATTAAAAATATCTTGTTAGAGGTAGAGGGTTTTTCATACAACTTCCCTAATGCATCCATCAATCTTTTGTCGTCTTTTCCTTTAAAACATTAAATAATACCAAGATGCAAGACACAGCCGGATCATTCCAAGTGCCTTCCGATCCAAAAAATCCCATTCCACATCTGTCATACTCAAGGGTTTGTTCACCTTCTCAGACAATGGAGTATAAAGATCCTTCTGATAAAGGTAATCTTCCATCTGCATCTTCCAAAGACTAAAATTCTACCCATTGAATTTATCAACCCTAGATCTTCCATCATTTTTCATAGCTCCCACTCAAGCTAAAAATTTCCCTACGATTCAACACTTCAGCAAACCAAACTAGGCTCTGATACCAATTGTTAGGAAATAAGAGATAAAATATGTAGAATAATCCCTTACAAAATCAAAATAGTAGAAACTAATATGCAAAAATATTACAGATCTCAAATAAAAGTGCAAATAAATAACACAACACGAGAGAGACAATATTTAATGTGGTTCACCCAATATAGGCTACGTCCACTAAGAATCACTTGCTCAAATTTTATTACAAGCCTCCACTCTCTCAATACAATACCTAGATCTGTTTGGAGCTATGCTCAACAAACTCTACAGAATTCACACCCAAATTAAAAGCACATCTGCAATACATTTTCTTGTCTATCTATCATATGCATAAGACCATATAAATAGACAATTGCTTAAGCAGTTTGATACAAAACCGTGGGTATCAAAACCATGGGCAAAAAAATTGGGTATCAAAACAATGGGGAAAAAAATCGTGGGTATCAAAACAATGGGTACCGAAAAACCATGGGCCCAAAAATAACCCATAACCCACTTGACCCACTCACCGGTGAGGGGTACTTCATAAAAATACCCGAGTGTAATACATAGAAGGTGTACCACACTCTAACATGAAAATAGGATTCCTCAAACATAACAATAATTACACATGTCTATACCCTCTTGTTGATCTATAAGTTATTATTCTTAGAGAACCCAAGAGATACATCTAGGTACACCAAAATACTAGCATAAGATGTATGCCAAAAATTGTGAGTGGTATCATCAACTTTAACAAAAACGTCCAATGTATTTCCAATTGCTTCAAAGTAAGGATTATACCAAAGTTGTAATTGTAGACCTAGAAGTTTGACCCAAATTTTCATCAATTTAGAATCTTTTAAAGGGTCAAAATAAGGACAACATAATTTTTTTAAGAGACCATGATCATCCTAGAACCAATACCTTTCATGGATAACATCTCGGTCTTCACTAGATTAAAAATAACAATAAAGTAAGCTTTATAGCAGGGGTAAAGCTCCACTTTACCCTTGATAATGTGATCCCACTTCTTTGTGATCCATTCAATATGCTTTGAGAGAGCTTTGACAAGATATATTTGAAGTGGAATATGAGTCCCATGTTTCCATATTCTCTTCTCATCTCACCATTGTTTGAAGATTATCATGAGTTTCTTTCTTCAAAGTTTATAGCGGGAATTTTAGGGGTAGGTTGTAGTTGGCTTCACCCTTTGTCTTCTACCCTTGACCATTGCAAAAAAGGCCCAACAAGATTCTTCATTGAGAGGCAAGGCCAAATGGTTTCTAAACCCTTACAACATTTCTGTAGTGCCCACTCCTCTTTGACACTATTTTAATTATGTTGATATTACTTTTGGATTAATACTTAGACATTTTGATTATGATACATTGATCAATAGATAATAGACTATGCAAATATTTGGACTATTGATGTGTTTTGATTCACATTTTGATTATGATACACTAGATGACATTGGTAGACCATTATATATATGTTGATTTGTGTTATTTGTATTTTATATACGACACATTATACTCTTGATGTTCTGATTTGAATTATGATCTCATGGATGTTAGAATCAAATTATTTGATATGTTGATAGATGATATAATTACTTAACTTTGGATGATGATTATTGATTTCTATGTATATATTATTTCTTGATGTTTTTGATGTGGCCATGAGGCTAGAGAGGTATTATATTTGTGTTACAGGGATATTTTATCACATACATTGAAAGGGGATAGATGACCAACCACATAAGGATGTTGGATGTCTTGAAACATGGCCTAATTTGATAATTGTGTTCAATGTTTATGTGGTGTTATTGCATGCCTATTTAGGAGGTTTCCCATGGGGGTGACCTCACATGTGTGGCCATGGGGTGAAATTTTTCCCTTTCTTTTAATTTTGTGTGCTTTATTTTGTGTTATATGTATTTAATTATTGGAAATTGTTGTCACTTTATTAGCAATTATTAATGTGTCTTAATTATCTAATCCAACTTAATTTGTTAACTAAAATAAGAATGTGACAATTGGATAGTTATGAGGGTAGATGGTCCTTGAAATCTTGTGGATGTAAGTTGGATTTGTGTTGGATTTTGTGTTGTGTACTCTTCCAAAATTTCAAAATTCGGATTTTGACTTAGGAGGCTTTTTTTGGAGGCTTGTGGGAAAAGTTAAGTTTGTTGCATGCCTCTTAAATTTACCAAAAACCATACCTATGGTATGGGGAGTTAATTTTAGGCTTATTTATGCATTTTAGAGTGTAAAAAGTGAAAATAATTGCACTTTCCTACTTACCACAATTAATTTGTCCTTGGTAGGCATGGTGTGCAAGTTGGAGTGTCATGTGGGCATGTCATATGTCTTACATGTTCATTTATTGTCTTAGGCATGGTGTTTGACTTGTGTGTTGGAATGGAAGAATGATGAAGTGGCATCTTACATGGAGCCACCTCATCATCCTCACATCCCATTTCTATTTATTGATTAAATTTGAAGGATTTTGAGTTACTTGTTTATTTTTCTTCTTTTGCACTTTTGGAACTACGGATCTTGTTGGAGTGTACTTGGCTTGAAGGTATAAAAATCTTGTTGGATGAAGAATCTTGGAAGCTTAATGGAGAGGTAGGCTCTCTAATCATCATTATTTTATTATGCATTTGGATGTAGAAATATGTGTTTGTTGAATATTGTATAAGTGTATGTGAATGCTTTTTTGTGTGGTTAGGTAGGTTTCCTTAAGAAGGGAGTGGGAGATGGAAGTATGGGACCATTAGGGAGGGAAAATGGAGTTGCGGTGAATGCATTTTAGTGGGAGTTTGATTGGGATTTCCACCTATGGGGAGTGAAAAGGAAAACATGGACATATTTTTACATACTTGCAAGGGGAGGGATAAGGATGTTTTGCTTTTTATTGTGCACATGGAGGATTTAGGTGAAACTCCTACTTAACTTGGGAGGAAAAATAATGTGGTTCCCATATTTATTGCTCCTTTTGGCTTGATATCAAGCCTATGTGTTGTTTGAGAAAGTTATAAATATTGTTGAGTGTGTCCATTTGGATGTGTTCGATTTTTTTATTGTGTGTTGTTGTGGAATCCATTCTTGCAAAAAAATTTCAAATGTTTCTCAAGATCCCTCATTGTTCTTTGGTTGGGGTTGGGGGCCAATAAGGGGATGGATTATCCTATTATTAGATTAAAGGTTGGGTGGAGAGTGTCACTTATTCCCCTTTATTTGTATTGTGATCCAATTTTTTGAAAGATTGAAGAATGTAAGATTGAAGCTACAAGTTGGGAGAAGACATGCAAGAAGACTTGTGTTTTTACCTTGTTGAAGAATATCTATGTTGTAATTGATCATATTATTATTCCCACTTTGAGTGGAAGTTTGTAACATTTGTATGTTTGAAAGAAATTTTTGTAATATTTCATTTATTCCAAGTTGAAGTGATTTAGTGAATGTAGAAAGAAATATTGGTTGTTTACCTTATTGAAAAGGACTAATGTTAGTGAATGAAATGAATTTTTGTAATGAAATTACTTGTATAATTCAGATTATGAGCAATAATTGAACATCGAATAACATAATATTTCAGAATAATGATCTCAATATGCAATTAGAATAGCTTTGCCACTTCGAGGGGGCAACCTCCAAACCATATAATAAGACTCAAATGCTCAAATGATAATGAAATACTACCTACAATCCCCTATATATACTATTCATATGCTATGGCCATCACCAAGGCTGACCTATTAAGCATGAGAAAGTATAAATGATATAATAAAATGTTATGTAAGCCATAAGTCAGCTACTCATATCCTAATACAAGAAATAGGTTAAGGGTGTATCATGCCATTCCCCTTCAACCCAATGTTTTCCTCAATGTTGAATAATCCTAGATGTTGCTACAGAAAACCTTCATCCTCCTAGGTTGCATCTTCTATGCTCAAATTCTTCCACTTGATCAGATATTCCTTAATGTCTCTGGTTCTCAGCCTCTTAGTACGTGTTTGTAGAATCTTCTCTAGCTCCAAAATGATTCTTCCTTCCTCATCAAGTTATGGTAACTCTATCTGGGCTTCAATTTTCTTTCCAATAACCTTCTTCAGGCATGAAACATGGAATACTAGGTGTATGTGTGAAGATGGATGCAACTCTAGTTTATAAGCAAGACTACTAATTTTCTGTAGAACTTGATAAGGGCCATAATATTTAGGAGCAAGTTTGTTGTCCTTTTTTATTTCTTTAGGGACATCTTGTTTGTAAGGATGGAGATGTACAAAAACCCAATCACCAATTTCAAAATGTCTTTCACTACGGTGTTGATCTACTTGTTGATTCATCTTGTTTTGTGCTAATGCTAAATTCTCTTTCAAACTAGCCAAAACCTATTGTTGAAGTTGTATGTGTTCCTAAACATCTCTCGACCTTAGTTTGCATGCTCAAGGAGGAAGTGATAGAAGGTGGATGGTAACCATATAATGCTAAAAATGGGGTCACTTGAGAAAGAGGTATGAAAATATGTGTTATACCACCATTTTACAAGTGGTAGCCATTTAATCCACCTTTCTTGCTTATCTGATACAAAACAACGTAGATACCCCTCTAAGCATTTGTTGACCACTTTTATTTTCCCATCAGTTTGAGGATGGTAAGATGAAATGTGACCTAGCTAGTACCCAAACATGAAAATAATTTCATCCAAAAATTACTTGTGAAAATAGGATCACGATCACTTACAATTGTCTTTGGGGTTCCATGTAGCCTTTGAAATGTCTCCAAGAAAATAGCTACGACTGTACTAGCTGCAAATGGATGTGATAGGGCACAAAAATGGGCATATTTTTGAGCCTATCCACAATCATGAAAATAACATTCTTACCCTCTAAACAAGGCAATCTGGTGGTGAAATCCATGGAGACCTCCTCCCATCTCTGGCTAGGAATTGGTAAGGGTTATAACATACACTTGTCTTAATTATTTCCTCTTTGCTCTTTTGTCACACTAAACACTATGATACTAAATTTTTTACATCCCCCTTCAGTCCTTCCCAAAATAATTCTCTTTTTATTCTTTGATATGTCTTCAAAAATCTAGAGTGTCCTCCAATAGGTGAGGCATGTAGCTCTGCAAGAATCTTATGCTTCAAGTCAAAATCTTTACTCAAGTATAACCTATCCTTATACCATAGGGCATTACCTTTCCACTCAAATTTCTTAGATTTCATAGATCCTTGCTTGAAATTCTATATTAGAGATTTTGTATCATTGTCTTGGTCCATTCCAATATTTCTTCATCCACCCAATCAGCCATCAACATGGACATTCCACATAGTAAGGCATCGGCGGATGTATCCCTTCTAGACAACGCATCAGCTACTACATTTTCTTTACCCTTTTTGTATATGATTTCAAAATCATAACCCAACATTTTTGTTACCCACTTTTTTGTTCCTTATATGATAACCTTTGCTCCAAAAAGTATTTGAGACTATCATGATCAGTTTTTACCTTGAAGTGTCTACCCATGAGATATGGCCTCCATTGCTTGACCACATGAAGAATAGGCATCATTTATTTCTCATATACAAGTTTAAGTAGATATTTTCCTTTGAATTGGACATTCTCAAATGTAATTAGTCTTCCTTCTTGCATTAGCACTACTCTAATCTTGATCATGAAGTGTCACATTCAACAATGAAGGTTTTTGAGAAGTTAGGAGTAGCCAAAACTGGGGTGCTACACATGGCTTCCTTCAGCTACTCAAAGGATTTAGTGGCTACGTCTATCCAATGGAATGCATCCTTCTTTAGCAATGCAGTGAGTGGGGTTGTTATTCTACCATATCCCGCACAAATCTTCTATGTTGTACACTATTAGTCCTAGGAACCCACAAATATTTTTGAGAGTTTTGGTCCTTGGCCATTCCACCATAGCTTTGATCTTCTGAGGATCAAATTTGACACCTTCATGGGATATAATGTGACCCAAGTACTCTACCTCTTGTACACCAAAAGAACATTTGGATGGCTTTGCATAGAGAGTATGTTTCTCCAAAACTTCGAACACTTTATTTACGTGTTGTAATTTTTCTTCCCATGTCTTACTATAAATCAATATGTCATCAAAGAAAACTAATACAAATTACCTTTAAATGGCCTAAAAATAGTGTTCATATAGCTTTGAAAGGTTGAGGGTGAATTTTTAAGACCAAAAGACATTACCAAAAACTCATAATGGCCCTCATTAGTCCAAAAATACATTTTATGAACATCTTCCTCTTTTATTCTAATTTGATGGTACTCCAAACGAAGATCTAATTTTTGAAATAAATAGCACCATGCAATTCATCAAGTAAATCATTAGTTACTAGAATAGGAAACTTATCTTTGATGGTGTACTTGTTGAGTTCTTGGTAATCTAGACACATCCTCCATGTTTCATCCTTCTTACGTACCATGACCACTAGGTGAAGAATATGCACTTTGGCTATGCCTGATGATACCTGCCTTCAACATTTCCTGAACCATTTTATCGATCTCACTTTTCTGGGAATATGGGTATTTGTATGGTCTGATGTTAGGTGTTTGGCTCCTTGGAATCAACTTAATAGCATGATCATGATCCCTAACTAGTGGTAGTCCCTTTGGAATTGCATCAAAAACATATGAGTGAGCATAAACAATCTTTTGAAGATCGAGTGGCATTGAAGATTCTATATTTTGTACTTCTATGGAAAATAACTTTTCTATAAATCCATCTACTCATTTTCTGAGAACTTTCTGCATCTAATGAAAGCTAATAATCTATGGAGACTTAGCTACCATCCCATTCAATTGTATTTTCCTTCCATCTGAATGAAATCGTATGCACAATTCATGGAAATTCATCTCTATAGTACCTAAGGTTGTGAGCCATTGGACACCCAAAACAATATCTGCCCCTCCCATAGAAATAAAAACATAGGTGAGTCTAACATGTAGTCTCCCATGGAAATATTGATACTATGGCACTTTTCTGTGCACTTCACTATCCCACCTTTTACAATCATAACTTGCATTTACTCGAGTGGGTAAATAAAACAATTGAGGCGGGCAAGCTAACTTACTATTTATGAAGTTATGAGTACTCCCCGAGTCAATCAAGACCATCACCTTTTGTTTTTGAGATATCCAATAACCTTTAGTGTTTGAGAATTACTAATACCTGAGAATGCATGGCAAGAAATTGTATCTTGGTGATCCTCTACTTCATCTTCTATTGGTTCTGAGCCTCTCCTATAATTTCAGCTTCCTCATCATCCTCATTACCTCCATCAATATAGAACAACTTCTTCTCTCAAAGCATATTTATGTCCTGGTCCATATTTACTATCACAAATTAAAACATAATCCTTTTGCTCTCTTTTCTTCCTTTTATTGAGGAGTTAGTCTAATTGCCTAGCAAATGAAGGGAAAGAGATACTACGGTCTCTGGTGTTAATGAAAGGTGACCTCCTATTACAAATAACTTTTTCCTCTACTTGATGTGCCATGATAATAGAGTCAAAACACATAAGTGGATTAAACATGCATATGTTATGCTTGATATGGTCCTTAAGACCCCTAAGAAATAGGTCATTCAGATTCTCTTCTTCAATATTCTCCACCCTTAAGGATAGGTTCTAGAATTGATGCACATAATCTTTGAATGATATTTTTTCTATAACTTTGCTAATTGACTAAAGTAGTTCTCTAAAACACTAGAACTATAGTGTAATTGCAACTCCTTGGTAAAAAAATATCCAAGTGATACAGGGATACCAAATGAATTGGTGCAGTACAAGATACGGGATGCCAATGTCACCTTTTATCTTGATGGTGTTTGATGTAACTCAAATAATTTTTCCATTTGATTTATCTAATTTAGGGGTTTTACCATCAAATTTACACATATCCACTTTCGGCATCATGTTTCTATGTTACGAATAAGTTGGATTCGATTGGGCTAGAAAATTGATCCAACATGGTTATTTTGTCCATGATTTTGAACAGAAGATCCTCCTTGGTTGATATGGGCAGATTTGGTCCATATTTTTACCCTTTACATGTTTCATGATATCATCAAACCAATGATTTATTTGGTCTATGTCTACTTTAGAGGCCATCTTAGATATTGTACATTTCATAGCTCATACTCAAGTTGGCTCACCTTATGATCAACTGAGGTAAACCCTATTACTGAGGAATTTGTATTTACCCCTTCTAACTCCATCTCTTCAATCACTACCCCATCTTTATCTATGGTTTTACCGGAGTAACCGATTCTTTTTGATGTTGTAGAAGGCCATGCCATGATATCAAACCTTAGGGTTTAGTATTTTGATACAAATTAAAACAAAGAAAAAAAATAGAGAAAATACTAATACTATGTTTTTGAGAATTTCAAAAATGTAAAGAACTTGAAAATATTCCATAATTTTCACCCTAGGGAGCGATTTTATGAAAAACCTAAATTTGTAATAAATCTTGCAAAATAAATACCAAAATTTTGAAATTTTTAGGGAACCATACTGAAATTTTTACAAATCTAGTAAAAATATCTCACCACTTCGCTCTGTCCGTAATATAGGGCGGAAACAAAAATTAGAGTTTTCACCTTAATTTTGGCCCATATCGTAGATCCGATACCACTTGTAATGAAATTACTTGTATAATTCAAATTATGAGAAACAATAAACACCAAATAACACAATATTTTATAATAATGATCTCAATATGTAATTATAATAGCTTCACAACTTTGAGGGGGCAACCTCCAAACCATATAATACAATCGCCTATATATACTTTCCATATGCTATGGCCATCACCAAGGCTGACCTTTTAAGCATGAGAAAGTATAAATGATATAATAAAATAATATGGTAAGCACACGAGCCATCTACTCATATCCTAATAAAAATAATAGGTTAAGGGCGTAGCAATTTGAAGTCCTTGTATTGTAAAAGAATGATATGACAACTTGTAGTTTTCATATTTGTATTGTAATGTTATAGTGAAAGGGAAGCTTAAGTTGTTTAGTTGTCTTGAAATGAAACTCTCCTAAAGTTGTATGTATTTAAAGTTACAATATAGATATATATGTATATTTGGAAGAGAGATATGTAATAAAATGAAAGGTTGTTGAGTTATTGTTGATTTGTTGGCAAATTGAATATGTGAAATAGAATGAATTGTAGTAATGTTATACTCAATTTTACATTTTATTGCAAAGGAAAGAATAGAGAATGAGTTGATGTTATGTAATTGGAATTATGAAACTAGATATACTATCAATCTACCAACCAATGAATGGAAGACACCCTCATTAAAATTAATGTTGCATTAAAAATCAACTTAAGAAGAAAAATTGTTAGAAAAATATGCATTGTTGAAGGTTATGTTTTTGGAGAATAGAACCACCACCTTGTACAAAGTGGTGGTTTTAGAACCGCCGCCTAGTACGAGAGATGTGGTTGGTGAACCACCCCTAGGTAGGGCAACAATCAACTAGACTGCCTGCGACCGACTGCGTATAACAATGTGAGTTTCATCACTTTTGATGGAAAAATAAAATTCATTCATGTGAAAAAAAATTTAAACTTAAGTTAAATCTAAGCCTAAAACCATCAAAACGAAGCTACCAACAACTAGTAATTAATAAGATTTAATTGTTTAAGCTTTCCAATTTTCTTTTTATGGCACCCAAATGTGTAAAACTCATAGATTTAATAAAAATGGGTTTTTCCCCAATTGTTGAACTCAAAAGATTTTACATTTAAATAAAAAAATAGATCCATGGTAGGACCTCTACATTAAACAAATAAAAAATCTACAATAGTAAAATATTTAAAGCTAAAACCATGAAATTTTTTCCATGGTTGTCTCCTCTTGCCCTCATGGCTCCTCCTCCTCCTCTTGCAAAACCTACAAATAAAAATGAGCAAAATGAGGTTGTTTGGGGCAAATAAGAATTAAAAGGAAACCCATAAGGATATTTAGGAAACCTAAATCTAAGGGCTAGGATAGATTCAATCCAATGGCCCAAATTAAACCCTACCTCACTTAAGTGGGAAGACATTTTGTGGGAATGTAATTTTAAAAAAAAAAAGAACATGGGTAATGGGGTGAATGGGGCCACTTAGTGGCTAGGAAAAAAATAAATCTTTGAGTTAGAAAATAATGTAACCTTGGTGCTTGATAACTAATTTAACTAATGGAGCTTAGTAGATGCTTTAAACTGTAAATATATCTTAGGAAGTAAATTAATAATATTTAATTATTAATTTAATTCTATTGTTCACAAGCTTGTGTAGAAAGTCTTTAACCAAGAAATTTATTAATTGTGGAAATGCCTAACCTTGCAAACTGATTTTAAAACAAAAATATATAATTACCGTAAACTTGACTATTAATTTATTAGTTCTCTTTGTTTTGAGAGTAGAAAATTTTGGGCGTTATAATTTCTCGGCAAAGACCGGACTATGACTTTTCTATGTATTTGTTTCTAGGATGTGATCAAAAATTCCTCCCCAATCCCCTCCCGATCGTCGCCCCTAGGTGCAACGATGCCAAAGTGGCTTCCATTGCAAACTCCCTTTTTCTAGGTTAGGGATGGGCTCGCGTATTTCATCTTAGGGTGTATTTTGCATATGCTTTATTTCATTTTTGTATGAGATAGTTAAGTTTAATTATGGTTAAAAGTTTAATTATGGTTAAATAATAATATTTATATATTAGTTCTAAGATTGGAATAAAAAATGGGAAAATTCTACCTCACTAAGACTTCGACTATGTATTATTCACAAAATGTAAAATGTATGAATTATCAATAATTAAATGCACCACATAACTTTAGTTGATAATTTATAGTAATAATATACCCACTAGTTTAGTTGTACAACACTAATTTCTTATTGTGTATTATCCACAAAATGTAAAAATTATGTATTGTGAATATTCAATACACAACATAACTCTATTATTTAATAGTTTACATTAGTAATAAGCCAAAAACATTAGTGGTGGGAACATTAAGTTTTTGAATAGTATTGTGGATAATTTATACTACTATAATATAACCTGATAACATACGATATAAGATAAACTAATTACACTAAGAGACATCTTTGGATAGTTAGTAAGTGTTTTAATTTTAATTATGATCTTAATTTTGATGTATATTCAAATTTAACTACGAATTATTTTGTGTTGGAAAACTCTAATTTTAAATAGTCATATATTTTTCATCTGGAGGATTTTGCAATGTAATTTATTTATTCCAATAATATTCTTTCAAGTCTTACACATAAATGTTGTTAATTGTATTGAAATAATTTATAACATAAATTTTTAACATAATTTTAGCAAAAATATTAATCTTGGATATAAATTATCTAGGCATAAATAATTTCAAAAATATAGTAAATTATGAAATATTTTAATCAACCCAAAATTATGCAAAATTTTATACATTAGTGGTTCATTTGAAACATTCATGTGTATTCACAACAATTATCTACCATTTATTCTTGGCATAATGAAATACTATTAATACAGATCTCCACATAATAAATATTATTTAAATCAAATTTTAGATTTGGGAGAATTAAAAAATTTAAAAATTTAAAATGAATAATATAGATATCATTGAAAATATTTAATTTCAATTATAATTTATAATATGAAAGTACATAGCTAATATTTTAATGCCTTTGTAAATAAATATTATAATTCATGATTTGAAATGATTTGATAAATTATATTATAACCACAATATTTTTTTTAAATTTGTGACAAATATGTGTTTATTACAATAAAAAATAATTAAAGAATTCCTTGTTTTTATATAACGATATTGTAAATCATTTGTTTATGTTAATAAATGCATATCTTCACAAATTTAAATGTTTGTAGTTCTATTGTTATTAAGAAAATTATAATTTTTTTCTACATTTATGTATGTAATTGATTTGTTATTTACATTCATGCCATTCATTTTCGTAAATTGACGTGTAATTTATTCCTCTATAGTATTCTAAAAGCATTTTCACTATATTTACAAAATGTATATAACTGAATGAATATGTGTTTGATTTAGTTGATTTTTTCGACTCAAGAATTATATTCAAGAAAAAGAAAACACAGATGGTCTGTGTTAAATCGTAATTTCATTTTAATATGAGATATTTTCCCGCCCAGAGACTTTAGACATGATAAATGAGAAAAATAGAATAGTAGTTGTTCTTTAAAATTAAATTTTATTACATCAATTAGATGATATGCATATAATTTAGTCTAAATTTTATTTTAGAAAGAAGTTTTTTCAGAAAAATATTTTTTATATGCTTTTTATTCAAAAATAATTCTCAATGACTATCACATTATTAGATTTTCTATAAGCACTATATTCGGATGATCAAATTTATTGTAAATTAGTGAAAGTTGGTTGTCTCGATATTATGTTAATGGAGTAGTTCTATTTTTATTAGTAACATTACTTCAATTTTTTTATTCATTTGTGGAACATTTACTATATGAGCTTATTAATTATTCCCCTGACATCATGTTGTACTTCATTTTTAACATTTCATTTTGATTTATAATAATTTTATACATGCATTTTTAAAAATATTTTATGTTATTTTGTGCATAATGTTTAGGCATTGTTGGAATCGTCAGATAAATAATGAAGCTAAGCAATACCAAAATTTAAAATAGGGTTTACAAAGCAGGTGAATAGTGTGGGAAATATGAAGAAAGCTATTCAGGAATGTGTGGTTTAATAAATTCAACAGAGGGACAATGCTCATTTAATATGTTTCACTTTTTTTTGGAAAATAAAATTCATGTTCTAGAAAAGGAACTGCAAGATGAGTGAGAAAATAAGTGGATTGAACTAAGGATTGTAAGATAGGTAAAATAAATATGTTTAAGAGTATTGTAAAAATGAATTATTGTAAAAAGGAATTGTTAATATTCAAAATAAATATTTGAAAAATAATTTATGAGAAAAAAATATATATGAAGGCATATATTATATTTTAAACTTTAAACTAATTTGTTCATTGATGTTTATGAATGGATTGAATGTGAAACATATTATTGTAATTATGGAGATAATTAAATTTTTTTCTCTGAGTGGAATTATTTTATTTCTATGACAATGGAAATAAAGATCAAGTAATTTTTAATACATTATCTTGTAATTCTATTAATATTTTGGAAAACTATTAAATTTGATTATTGGGATATTTTGTTGATGTTATTTCTAATTTTAAAAGTTGATTAAGGATTTTATTTATAATTATATTTAAAGTTACAATTTAGTTCAACATTAATAATTTTTATGTAATTTTACATTAATGGAACATGTATTATTTAATGTTTATTTATTGGTTTTTTTCATTTTTATAAATTAAAATATATTTTTGTGATAATTTTTATAAAAAAATATGTGAATTTTGTGAATAGATTTTAAAAATTTTAAAAATTATTTAAATAATATAAATTTAATTTTTAAATTCATATTAATTTTAGATATCCAATATTATCTAAAAAATTAAAATGAGTATATAATTTGATTTAACTTTTGAATTTAATATGATTTGGGGAGATGTCTAGATATTGATAATAAAACTATATTGCAACCACACTACAATATTCTCCTTTCCTTTTGGAGTGGATACTTTAGTGGATCTACCAATACATATGGAACTCCGGATTTTCAACAGGTTTGGACCCAATATTTAGACTATGAAGGTTTACCCTTAAGATGTAGTAAATTAATTTCCATGGGTCATTTACGTCTAGATTTATTCCATGTGAAACAAAACGTTAATGGGAAAGTTTCTTGGTTTAAGGATTCTTCAACATAGTATGTTCGTATACCTGCATTGAGTATTACATGTAGTGCCGACTTCCCTTCGACACCTTTTTTATTAAAATTATGATACTATTGATTATACCTATGGATTTTGTGAATATATTTTAAAATTATTGTAGCTTTTGTTTGATATTTTAGATGTTGGATGTTTAAAATGATATAATTTGATCAATTCCTAATATGATTTGGGGAGATGTCTAGATTATGGTTGATTACATATTCTCCTTTCCTTTTGAGGTGGATACTTTAGTGATCTTACATATGGAATTCGGAGTTTTCAAATTAGATATTTAGACTATGAAGGTTTACCCTTTAGATGTGTGGAAATTAATTTCATCATTTACTGATTAGTCTGTGATATATATAATGTGATTGGGAAAGTTTCTTGTCAAGGATTCTCATTACATTTGTTCATTCCGGTATATTTATAGATGTTTATATGATACTCCCATACTTATACTTATGGACATTATTGATATGATGTTAGATGTTCATATATATATATATATATATATATATATATATATATATATATATATATATATATATTGTACATGTGATAGTTTGTCATATTGAGTAAACCTAGAAAATTGAACTAATTTTATGATCATATGGTTATTTATTGAGGAAATCAGTAAATAACATTGTTATTTTCCTTGATGATGCTTGATTTATATATATATAACTTTAGAGCCATATTTGATGTTTATTTTCGTTGTCTTGATGCGGCCAAAGCCGAAGGAGGCATTGTGTTTTGCAGGAAAACATGTCATAAAAACGTTAGGGGATTGAGACCAACCACATTGGAATTCTAGGTGAATTCAACAAGGGTCACCATGGCAACATGTATTTGTTTGTGTGTTTGTGTGTTCTTGTTGTTAGGGGTTCCCATGGGGGGATTTACCTTTAAATGTGACCTAAGGGTTGCGTGTATTATTTTATTTAGTTTTTTTTTTATTTTTAAGTTTAGTATGTGATTTTAGTTATGTATTTTTCCTTTATTATTTTATTAATTTGTGTTTAGATTTTTGAGTAATCATGTTGTTAAATTTAATAATTGGGTCAAAATAATGCATTTATTAGAGTTAATGGCTCTTGGATTAAGTGTTATAAGTAATGTGTAAGTAATTTTGAGTGTGAAACACTCCACCTTCCTTTCTAAATTCGGATCTTTAATTAGGGGCTGATTTTGGAGGCTTGTGGGACAAGTTAAACTTGTCCCACACCTCTTAAATTTGTATACCAACCCTACCTATGGGTTGGGAGTCAAAATTAGGCCTCATTATGTATTTTGGGAAGGCAAGTTTGTAAGTTTTTATTGCACTATCTTACATGAAATTAATTTTGGTCCTTGGGGTGTGGACTTGGATTGTGTGTGTAAGTAATCTATCATTTTATTCACCCACCTTTTTAATTGTGCTTTGAGTTTGAAGTTGATTTGTGAGGTGGAGTTGAGGATGAGTGATGTGGCATCCTACATGGAGCCACCTCATCCTCCTCTCTCCCTTTTCTATTTATTCAAATTCTTTTGCTGTTTTGGGGGTTACTGGGGGTGTTACTTCATTTGGTGACTTCATTTTTTGTTACTCTTTTGGTTTAGAGGTTTGATGTCCACATGAGGAATGACAAAGATCCTGGAGGGAATAGTGAGCACAAAAACGTTGCACTCAATCACAAAACGATGTAGCTTCAAGATCAAAGTAGCAAAATCATTCATGGAAACTCAAATGTGCATGTAGTGAGGGGAAAAAGTTGAAAAATCCAAACTCCTATTCAATTCCCATGTGTTGCTCAAGATGAAAGGGTGTACAAATAGTAGTGGGGTGTGTAACTCCCCCACAAATGTAGCCATCAAGAAGTGGGAGTTACATTCCCAGAATAGCCGGTCAAATGTAACTCCAATGACGCTCTATGATGTGTGTAAGAGCCATAATGACACCCTAGGACACCTAAGCATGGTGAATCACCTATGGAGAGCTATTCCATGTATTTAAAATAAATACATGGAAAATAACCTACACCAACACCCCCTTCAAGCATAGCTTAGGTGGAGACATAGATGAAAACAAGGATAAGTGGTCCCGACAAGAAGCCCGATGAGGTACCCACACACAAGAAAAAGGTCCCAAGAAGTGAAGGAAAACCCGAAGTGGGAAAACATCCACCACAAGAGAAAAACACTCTCTAATCTAAGAAAGATGCCAAATATGGGTCCCGGCCATAGACAAGCCTAAAAAGGTACCCGTGTACAAGAGGAAATCTCTCATAAAGAAGAAGAAGAGAGAAGAAGAGGGAGATGAGAGGAATGCGTAAGATGCCATGGATGGATCTAAACTCTTTGCAGGCTCTAGGAGGTCTCCCGAATAATGTTGATGACGAGGTCTTCTACCATCTAGATCAAGAAGAGCCACCCAACAAACTATGTGCCTACCCTTAGAAGGAAAGAAATGATGTGCTGGAAGTCCACCCACTCCACAAAGGAAACCAAGGTAGTAACATGAAGAACTCGAGGTCACGGTGCACGTGTGACATAGGTCTAGTGAGTGAGTGCCAAGGAACCGAAGGTAATGCCACGTGTGTAGAAATATCAAAGTGAAGAGGAACACCCACAGAAAGGATGTCCAAGTGATGTGAAGGGAAAAAAACATCCTCCATAATGCAAAAATGGATCCATTCAGCAGAGGGTGGATCAATGAAGGTCTCTGGAAATGTGGAAGTGACATGATTCCCGGAAGAGGCACTCCCAACAATAGAGATGATGAACTCCTCTGAAACACCTATAGATGGATGAGGGACCTGTAGTGCATCACAAGTAGACTCTACGAAAAGATGACTAAGGTCAGGTAGATACTCGTCCCAATGAGGGGGCTCAACAAATAGAAGAGTGATGTATGATAGGTATGAGTCATCCAATGAAGGTAGAGGAGTGGAATGGGCCTCGTACACTGGAAGTGGAAAGGAGGCTGGTGTAATGATGGTGTGAGACTGAGTAGAAGACTACTCGATATCTGATGAGATGTGGGAAGTGTCAACACTCTCTAGAATAGTGAGAGAAAGAGGAGAAGAGTCCTCTGTAGTACTCTTGACATCAGAACTGGATGCACAATCCTTGTCATCAGAAGTAGAACCAAGCAAGCTCTCATGTCGGTGAAACTGTATCACACAAAGAAATGGAGGAGACAACTCAATCAAAGCAGATGCAACAATGACTGCAGATGTGAAGAGTCTCCATACATGGACTAAAGAATGCTCCAGGACATGGTGAGGTGGATCTCGAGCTCCGCCAAGTGAAACCGTGAGAGAGAATGAGAAACATGCATCATCATGTGACCAAAGACATGGTCACAAGTGTTGATGAAGTCCTCTAGATGACGATGATCAGCAAGTGCATGAACTAGCCCAAGAAAGAAGGGTAAGAGACCCTCCAGGCGAAGTAATGTTCCATGGAAGCACACCACGCTAAATAGGTCTCTCTCCCTGAGAAGTGGCGGAGGTCAGTAAGGTGATCCTCTACGGTGCTCATCCTGGAAAGAGCACTCTCCATGATGAAAAATGCAAGATGCACAAAAGCAAGACGTTGGACTCGGCCGATAATGCGTCTGCGTGTGTAGGCCCAAGAGTACAAGCAACCCCCCAGAATGTGGCACTTTATAAAAGTAGTGTGTTTACAAAATTGGCAATGCCATCATGTAGTGTGTGAAAAACATGTAACTTTAACTAGGAAGTGCTTAGAAACAGTAGTAGTCAAAAGTTATAGCATTAAAATGATTCCCGCAACTGATGGAAAAATACACTAGATGCTGCAAACGCATTAAAAAAGTGCTCTAAATGGGTGCAAAGGGTGTCGTGTGACTACTTGTTGGAAACGACATCAAATTTTAGCAAGGGTTTGTTTTGCTTATGAGGGGGGATTAGCCTCCTGCCAACCCCGGACCTCACCCTCCATCTTCGACATGTGAATGAAGGACATAATAACAAGCAAAATACAACCTAAAACTTATTACAATGCCAATATAAATGTTTTTTAATCCTTAAAACATTAAAAACTGGTTTGTTTTAACCTCCAAACAAGACTAAAAGGTAAGGACCCATGTTGTCAAGTCATGGATGTGTGGAGCTACATGATTGATCGAAAAGCTGCAGGCTTTGAGGCATTAAACATGATGAGTTCAACGCAGTGCTCCATGTGTCGTGGGTGAATCCAACAGCAAAGCGGCACTGAATCCAATGAAGAAGACCAATATGGAACCGAGTGTGCATGGGAGGACTCTAATGCAGGTCACAGGGTAGTGAATCTACGTGGAGTTAAAGCCACATGTTGACTGCTAAGCGGTGGGTAGGGGAATGTGCACACCTCATTCGGTGGAGATTCTATGCAGAGAACCATCGAGGAAGGAAGAGTTGTAGGTAACCATCCAAAAATGTCCCAGTCCAAGTTTTTGTAATGGCTACATTGTAATGGTGGTGAGTTCAGAGTTGCAGGTAACTGTTGAGGAAAGTAATGGCCAAGGTAAATGGAATGAAACCTATGAGCACGAGGCTGGAATGCAGGTGCACGTTCAATAATGCATAGGATTGGAGACCATGAGTATGGGGTTGCAGAAAATGCCTATGCACAAGTGTTGAGCAAGGTGGCAGAGAAACCAACGACGCAGGTCTGAATGGAAGATTCCGGATGCAAGGAATGGCATCGAGGCAAGTTAGTTTGCCACGCGAGGAATGCACCAGTGAGCTCGTAGGATGGTGAGAGCAGCAGAGCAAGATGGAACCACCCGAACCAAGGACAAGCTTAACCAACAAACAATGTGAGCCAAAACTCAATGTAGGCACAAAAATGACCATGCAGGCACGAGTGGCTAAGAGCAATGTAAGCTGGTGTATCAACGAGCCAAGAAAAGTGGAGGGAGTAGTGGCAGGTCACAATGCACGAGTCATTTGAAGGATTCATACTTTGGGAACAAGCACGAGTGCACGAGTCAGTGAACATGGTGAATGCAACCAGCCTAGCAGTAAACCCAAGGCAGTAAAAACAACCACGAGCTCAAGTAGCTAACAGTGCAGATCGGCCAAACACCCAAGTCAATAAAGAGCACAAGTAGACCAACGGCCAAGGTTCCTCAAAACCAACTCATGAGCAAACCAAAAACCTGCACCTTTTGACCCTGCAATTTCTCTCAACAAGAAGACACCAGCATAAAACCAAACACATGAAGCTCCTTTTTTTATAAATAAAATGCAATTAGAGCACAAAATTGAATGGGAACTTGCACAAGAAACTACGAGGTAGAGAGTAGTAAGCAACCAAGGTGAGCAACATGATTCTCGATCCCCGAGCTCTGATACCATGTCATGGAGGAATGACGAAGATCTGGAGGGAATCCATGAGCACCAAAATGTTGCACTCAACTGCAAAATGATGTAGCTTCAAGATCAAAGAAAGAAATCATTCATGGAAGCAATGTGCATGCATTGAGGGGAAAAAAGCTGAAAAAGCCAAACTCTATTCCATTCCCCATGTGTTGCTCAAGATGAAAGGGTGTACAAATAGTAGTGGGGTGTGTAACTCCCCCACAAATGTAGCTATCAAGAAGTGGGAGTTACATTCCGGAATAGCCAGTGAAATGTAACTCCAATGACACTCTATGACATGTGTAAGAGCTATAATGACACCCTAGGACACCTAAGCATGGTTAATTACCTATGGAGAGCTATTTGATGTATTTAAAATAAATACATGGAAAATAACCTACACCAACATCTGCTAATTTTGAATGTAGTTAGAGGATTTACGGAATTCTTGTGGATTGCAAGAGATTTTGGACTGTTTTGGTTGGAAAAATCTTGTTGTTGAACTTTTGGAGCAAATTCTACCATGGAGAGGTAGGATCTTGGCTCTTTAAAATGTTCTTCTTTTAATTATGCATATGTGAATGCCTTGGATATTTTGGTATGTTGTTTTCTAGTTGTGTAGATTACCTACGTATGGTGTAGGAGAAGAATAAGGGGATCTCTTGTGTGGAGCCATAAGAGTTTTGGGTAGGTATACGTGTTATTATATAGAGGAAGTTCGGGATTGGGTTCCACCTTGAAAAGAAATAGCTTGCATTTATTTACTCGTTATGGGGTGCCATAAGAATGTGGGGAGGCATAAGAGAATGGGAGGTATAAGGTGTACTTGGGGGAGGCATAAGGGTACATAGGGGTCTTGAAATTACACACACACACACACACACACACACACATATATATATTGGCGGGTTTATCTTAAGGTGGACACCCATTTCCCCTTTGGGAGGTATAAGAAGCTTCCCCCATAGGTCTTGCTCTTTTGGCTTGTGCATGATGAAGCCTGATTATTGTTTGTTGTTCTTCCTATGGTTGCAAACTGAAGTATGTATTTGAACTGTGTTCTATATGTAAAAATTGTTTTTACGTTATGGAACCCTATTTGTTACCATGAGTTGAAATACATCTTGTATTGCTTTGTGGTTGGGGCTCGGGGCCAATGAGGAGGACAACTTCTCCTCTTCATTAGAATTCTTGGTTGGGTGGAGAGCGTTGCCTCTCCTCATTTTTGTTGTGATCAAAATATATATTGTGAATCTTCTTGTTGTTGTTTTGGAGCTGAGGATGAAGACAAATTTTATACTTTCTCCTTAGGTTCCTTATTGTGAAATTTTCCCACTTGAAGTGGATGGCATTGTAATAATATTTTTGGTGGAAAGTTTCTCTATTTTGGAAATGGAACCTACATTTGAACGTGAGAGATGTATATTTTGTAATGTGTATTTGATGAATGAAAAAGAAGTTGTAAAAGAATCATTGGAATTCAATAGAAGTTGCTTTAGTTACCATAATTGATATGGTTTTCATTTGAAATCAGTGTTTGAAATATATTGTGAAATCTCTGTTTGAAAATTGGAAAAAGAAATATGTATGAAGAAATATTACATTTCTCTGTTTCATTCAAAGTGTATGATTTGAAAGTAGAACTACATTTTGGGTTTTCATGCATGGATTGAAGTAAAGTTAAAAATTGTAAAATTGGAATGGAATGAACTTAAATATTTAAAGTATGGTAAATGAAAATAGATCAATTTGGGTTTAAGTATGATTTCTATTTTTGATTCACTGTAAAACTACAAATAAATATCAGAAAAACATACAGAGTACCCTGTAACAATGAAAGACAAGATAAAATATTAAAACACTAAGGATGATCAAAACACATTCCAAAATAGTTTGTATTGGCCTTGCAATTTACATAGTTCATCTTTAATTGGGCAAGAGGAAAAATAATGCAAATTCACATAAAAGAAAGGAAATTCATTTTGAATACTCAACCATTGATATTTTATCCTTGCAATCCATTTGAAATCCTTCAAGTGCAACTCTCCATGTCTGTTTGGCAAGTTGAAGAAGAAAGAATGGCAGATCAAATCAAGTCTGGTTGTTGAGAAGGTTTAATTCACGTTTTAATGGCAGAAAGACGTTTTTTCAAATTCATTCTTTTAATTTTTCAAAAATAATTTTTTTGTTTCCTACTCAAAGTGGAATTCTAGCCCTTTCAAAAAGTCTTCATTTTCCCAAATCTAAGCTTCTAGTCAAAAGTAATGGCCTTCTGAAGTTTTTACTTCGCTTAGTTGAAAAACAAAGGAGGGAATTTTTGTAAATCGGACCCGCAGGCCCAAAAATGGCTTAGGGAACTTTTTGCACAAAATCAAAAAGTCACAAATTCCTCTACCGCCCCCCACAACCCCACCCATTTTGGTTTTGGAAAAACACCTCCGTGGGTTCACGGGCCCGCACTTTCAAACTTTACCTTTTAGAAAAAGGGTGAAAAATCTTAAGTCTCCCACTGTCCGCCTCCATTGTTGGAAATTTTGGGCATGACACATGGCATCCATGGGTGTCGATGGAGGTGCAGGGTTTTTGAACCTTTTATCCCTTTTAAAAAAAAGGGTTAAAATCCAAATTACCTCCGATGACCCACCTTCCCGCGGGTTTAACAATGTGCCACATGTCCCTTGTGCCTTTAAGGAAAATTTTCATCCTGGGGCCTCGCAGACTGCCTTTGGGGAAAATTTTCTTCCAAGGGCCCACCATGGCCCACCTTTAGAGAAAATTTTCTTCCTTAGGCCCACAGCCCACCTTTGGGAAAAATTTCCTCCCGTGCCCGCCACCCTATAACTTAAGAAATATCATTGGAAAAGGGAATAAATTTCGTATCTAATGGAGATGTTTTTAGAAAACCTAAGTACGTTAAATATGTGAAAATTCAGGTTGAAGTGCAAAGATGAGTCTGAGAGTGGGTAAGTGGGAAATCACCCCTTTTTAACTTACATGTTTAACTCTAAAGCATGGGTTGACTTTTTTTAAAGGGTGAAATTAGGGATAAGTGAATATTTTTCTATCCCATGTAAATAAGAACCTTTTTTATTGTTTAGACCTAGTGGAATTAAATACCTTAGGTATTTAATTGCTTTGGCCCCTTTGACCCTCTAAAATTAATTAAGAAATATTTAACTATAGTGTAAATTTAATGGTTTATTAAATTAACACCTAGGAGAAATTTAATTATATTGGTTTAATTACACTCATTAATTTTGTAATGTGGATCTAATGCTTGCTACAGTGGGAAAATTTTATTTATTAAATTATAATGGAATTTGAATCTTTGTTGTTGTAGCTATTGCTTGAAGCCTGGTTGTGGTCATGCTTTTCAAAAAAAATTATTCCATAATTTTTCTATCTAAACCTAGGTTGTTCTTGGGTCTCGAGTGGTCGTTTTAGCGGGTGTTACATTTGGTATCACAGATGTGGGTTCAAAGCTTGGACCCTTGGGCACACTAGAAAACTTGAGACATGAACACTAAACCTAGAGAAATATTAAACCTAACACACTTTAAAATATAGAAAACAACTTTGTTTGAGAATTACATATTCTAGTAAACATGGAAAACTGAATAAAACCTAGAATAATGAACTAACTCTTGCCTTGGTCTTTGCAAAGAGGCGTTGAAAAGATGAGGGTCCTTTTATAAAGACCTAGACTTACCACCTCCGTGATGGTACGATAGTAACCATCCTATCACATATTTTACAAACGCTTCAGGATGTTAATGTCGCTTTACGTAGAGAGTCCGTAGGAGGACATGAAACCAAACATGATAGGGTGATATCCATTAAGGCTCATGCATCTCCTCGACATAGCGAGGAGCATAGGGGAGAGAACTCCCATGCAGAGTTAGCCAGAGCAGAGTCACGGCAGGGGGACAGGGAGACCAGGATTCAAGACACAAGGATAGGTCTCGGAGCCCTAGGCTTAGAGATGAGCATGCAGAGAGGCCTAGGGGTCACCAGCATCTGACTTCACACCATATCAAGGAGATCCTGAAACTACGACCATCACATTATTCTAGAGACATAGGTGGATTTTAGGAAGAGGCCTCGTATGTGAGCTTGAGCGGGTGCTTCAAGATCTGCTCTTATTCTAAAGAACATGAAATCTTGTGTTTCTATCCATCTTCTGAGGGATGGAGCAGGTGTCTCAGTGGAGGAATGAGGAACATAAGCTCCACCTTGATTCGATTTAGTTACGTGTGAGCTCTTTTAGAGTAGTTCAAGAGCGGTACTTATCACGAAGGTTCATACAAGAGAGAGGATAGATGAGTTTCACAACCTTCGATAAGCATCTTTGACAAAGGATGAGTATGAGATTTAATTTCTAGATCTACTCCAGTATGTTGACTACATGCAGGATGAGAAGGCATGAGATCTAAAGGTTCACCCGGGGTTGAATCTAGACATTGGAGGTGTGGTGCGTATCCATTGTCTACAGACATTAGCTGAGGCCATTGAGAAGGCCTATATAGTAGAGGAGACTTAGGGAAAGACATAGCAGGCTAGAGACCAAGTCTGGAGCCGCATCCAACAGATGCAGGATAAAAGATTGAGGGGGTCGGCTCCTCCTCCTTGTGGTGGATAGGGTTCATCACAATCATCTTTTAGACCATAGCAGCAATAACAGTTTCACCACCTTATAGACCTCCATAGATATTTGATGCATAAAGGGGTCGGAGTATGGGGCCTCCTCCTAGGGTTCCCATTAGGACACAGGAGGTGTACCTAGAGCTTAGTCAACAGAACTTGCCAAAAGCAGAGACCTAAGTAGACTCACATCTGGATCATTAAGATCCATAACATATACCTCCAGAGTACCGGTTGGACCTGCTACTCATGGGAGAGGATTGGGTGGTTGTTTTTGTTGTGGTGTTGTTGGACAGTTTTGGAGAGCCTACCCATAGAACCCTTGTAGCAAGGGTAAGGTGCAGATCTTAGAGCCCACTATTTGTGACATAGGGCATAGTCATTGTATTTATGTAGCGGTCGAGAATCATGTAGAGACTAAGCACCAAAGTATCGTGATTGAGACTACAAGTAGCATTGGTTGTATTCCTACCTCCACTCTATTTGATTCTAGTTCTTCTAATTATTTTATTACACCATCTTTGGTAGGGTGATGGAGGCTAATGCTAGTTAGGTAGGGTCTTATTTGGGACATTAAGATGCCTTCTAGAGCCAAGATCTCTATAGACTCCTTATTTAAGGAGTGTGTGGTGGATTTGGAACCTTTCACCACTACCTCAGATTTTCGTATCCTTCCGTTGGGTGCATATGAAGTCATCTTGTGCATGGACCGGTTGTGTACACACAAAGCTATAGTGGATAGTTAACATAAGAATATATCATGTGCACATGATCTAGAGTGGAGTCAGTGATACTAGGGGTTAGGAGACCTATTTTCATTCGCACCATCTCAACTATAAATCTTAAGTCGTGTGTGTAACGACATTGTCATATGTATGCTAGCACAATTAGTGACCAATCAAAGGATGCATCTAGTGTACCATCACTTGATGACCATCTCATCTTGAGATATTTTTCTGATATCTTTCCAGGGAGCTACCGAGGTTACCATTCCTACGTGAGATATATTTGCAAATAGACCTTGTTCTAGGAGAAGAACCTATCTCACGAGCATTTTATCGATGACCACCCCTTAGCTCTGTGAGCTCAAGATACAACTAGAGGTCCTTTTGGAGAAATGCCTAATCCATGCTAGTGTATTCCCTTGGGATGCACCAAAGGATATTTGCAAATAATAAGGATGGATATTTTTGGGTGTGTATTGATTACGCTAACCGAACAAAGTAACAATAAATAATCATTATCCCCTTCCATGCATTGATGATTTATTTGACCAGATGAAGGGGGAAAAGTTTTCTTTAAGATAGACCTTAAGTTAGATTATCATCAGGCTGAGGATTACAGAGGTAAATATTCATAAGACCGCCTTCTATACAAGATAAGGACACTACGAGTTCACCGTGGTGCCTTTTGGTTTGATGAATGCCCCTGTAATGTTTATGAGCTTGATGAATGGGGTGTTGGAAATTATTGAATCGCTTCATTCTCATCTTCCTTGTTGAAATTTTCATTTACACGCTGCATACACGTAAGGAGCACGAGGGTACCTTCTTAAGGTTCTTCAACGTCTTCGTGATCACTGCACTTTATGGGAACCTCAAGAAGTGTGCATTCTTTTAGAAAAAGGTGTAGGATTTGGACCACATCATTTCTTAGGAAGGTATCGCAATCGATCCTTCCAAGATTTGAGCTATTATGGATTGTCCAACACCCTTAAGTTTGACAGACGTGTGCAACTTCATGGGTTTAGCAAGTTATTATAGGAGATTTGTTCAGACTTCTCTCGGGTTGTGCACCCCATCACTTCCCTTCAGTGGAAAGGGAAGAAGTTTTTTTGGTCAAAAATGTGAGTAGGCCTTCAAGAAACTGAAGGAATGCCTCACGAAAATTCCTGTTCTTGAAGTTTCAAATCTGTAGGGTGATTTTTTCGTATGCATAGATGTTTCTTTGGCAGAGTTGGAGGTGTGTTGATGGAAGAGGGAAGAGTTGTTACTTTTGAGTCTCACAAACTCAAGGATTATGAGCTCAATTATCTAACTCATGATCTTGAGCTTGCAAGTAGTTGTTCACACCTTGGTTCGATGGAGAAAATTCCTTCTTGGTTGGAGATTCACACTCAAGATTGATCACTTGAGTCTTCACCACCTCTTCACGTAACCCAATCTCAACGCTCATCAATAACGTTGGATGGAGTTACTTTTTAAGTATGACATGGAGATAGAGCATGTGAATGGGAAGGAGAATGTGGTTGGAGAAAATCTCAGAGATGGAGAAATTTGGTGATCGCCACTTTAGTGAGCAGAGATTTGTGAAGCGTATTCTACATCGCTTCCTCGCAATAGTTTCTACATTACAACCAGAGCAGTAGATCGAGTCTCGAGATACCCCTCGAGGGGATTTTGGATGGGTTTTCACCGGAGGTAGATGGCCTTCTCGGTATAGAGGCTAGATTTATGTTCCCAGGGATGGAGGCTCTTCGCATGACACCTTGATAGAGGCACATCATACACCCTATTCAACACATCCCAGGGTGAAGAAGATGCATGCCATTATGAGAAAGTTGTATCATTAGAGGGGAATTTGTAGAGACGTATCTTAGTTTTGTCATGATTCTTATAGTGTCTGAAATTGAATGCCAAGTGTCAAGCATACATCCGGCCTTATCTTTCCTCATTCTATACTTTGGAGTGGAAGTGGGACATAATTTCCAAGGATCTCATTGTTGGGCTACTAATGTCGATATACCACCATGATGCCATCATGGTCACGGTGGATGAATTGATGAAAGTGGCACATTTTTATTCAGTGAAGACCACCTATATAGGTATTGCAAAGTGGCACAAGTATATCTAGATGAGATTTTCATATTGCACGGGATCCCACGTAATATCATTTGTGGATTTGTGAACCTTTATATACTTCCCACTTTTGGACTACCATACAGCATGCCCTCAAGATGAAGATAAATTTCAATATAGCGTATCACCCCGAGGCTATTGGAAAAACTAAGTAGGTGAATCAAATATTAGAGGACATGCTTAGGATGTATGTTATGGATCATCGGCCAAGATGGGAGGATTATTTAAACTTAATGGAGTTTTCCTACAATAATTGTTCTTAGAGTTCGATAGGCATGGCTGTTTTTCAGATTTATATGGTAAAGAGTGTAGGACACCTCTTAGTTGGGATAGGTTAGAGGATAAGGCTTCTCTTACGGAAACTTTATTACAGGACATGGAGCGGTGAGGTGGTTATGATCGGATAGAGACTACAAGAGGGACATAATAGATAGAAGAAGTATGTAGATCAACATAGGACTGACTATAGTTTTGATGTGGGCATGAAGGTATTGTTATCACCAAATCACAACACCCCTATGTTTATACAAGTGCATATACTTGAACTCACGGTGTGATTGGATAACATGGGTACTATCTCCAAGTTGTGGGACTTGCTACTTGAGATAGACCTCCAGAGAAAGCTGGTTCTTGCTCCTAAACTACCTGCCACGATCTACTCTAATGCAGGGGAAACTAACTATTCTAATCTAAATTTCCAAGGGACTTATTATCCAAAATTCACCCCTCAAGGTAATTTTGATAACATGCATCAAATTATTTAGTCCCAAGCAAGTAGATCGATTCAAAGCCCAAAATCATGTTTTTCGAGGTCCCCTCGGCCTTTTTCTAACTCTCCCATCCAAGAAGAAATCCCAACAAGTTAGAAAGAATGGAAAAAATGCAAAAATATGGTTGCAGGACTGTTTTGAGGCATTTTGGGTCTGAAGGGCTCGGGTCGTACCAGTTCGGGTTGAACTGAGGTTCGTCGTACCAAACTTGAGGCTGAAAAAATGGAGAAAATCGGCTAAGTCTTGTCCTAGGCAAAGATTTGGGACATTGGGACGTCAGGCACGAATCACCCAAAAAGCCGCCACGCGGTCACAAGCGATGCGTAATGATTGGGACAGAAGGACGCGTGGGGCGCGAAAATCCGAACCGGCCAAAAAATGGAATAAATGTCTAAGTCTTGTTTTCACTATGCTATGCAGGACATCCGGGCCAAAAGTACGCAAGGGACCCGAATCGGCCGGGTTTAGCGCAAGTCAGTCCATTTCGGGCGGTTCGGAGATATTTGTCCCAGGGCACGGTTTGCCCAGACATCCGGGCCAAAAAGTACGCGGAGGATGCGAACCGGCCGATTCAGCCAAAACAAGAGACTTTCATCCAGGACATTTGGGCCAAAAGTACGTGGAGGACGCGAAAAGCCGAAAGAGCCAAGAGCCAATGGAATCTCGCCACATGTCTTCACCGCAAAGAGGGACAAGGAAGCCCGAATCGGGTGGTTCGAGATATTTGTCCCGCAGCGATTCAGGACAGCCAAGGGCCAAAGGTACACGAGAGAGAGGCGTCGGATGCGAAAAGCCAAAGAGCGCCAATGAATCAAATTTCGCCACGTGTCTTCACCTCATCGGCCCGGCGGGAAAATTTTGAAAAGTTTTCCAAAGGAAAATAAAAGGGAAATGGTCAGGAAGGGCCCGCGTCCAATGAAATTGTGCCATGTGGCACTTGAGTGGCGGAGCGTGGGGAAGAAATGGGAAACTTTCCCAAAGTGAAAAATACTAATTTTCGATGGACAAAGTGCGCCCCTCAGGCCCGAGCCAATAAAATAGTGCCACGTGTCCAAGTGGCAAGAAATTAAGGAAGGGCCCGAAGGGAATTTTCAGAGGATGAATCCGCGAATGAATTAGATCCTGACACGTGTCATCCAAGTGGCAGAGCGCGGGAAAAGTTCA
This sequence comes from Taxus wallichiana var. yunnanensis, assembly GCA_018340775.1. Taxonomy (NCBI): domain Eukaryota; kingdom Viridiplantae; phylum Streptophyta; class Pinopsida; order Cupressales; family Taxaceae; genus Taxus; species Taxus wallichiana. The sequence continues at coordinate 675,577,361 of CM031234.1, forward strand.
AATATTTTCCCGCCGATCCGTTTTGGCCTTTTTTTTGCCCTAAATCTTCAGATCGCCATAAATTTTGATCTATAGCTCGGATTTTCACGTTCTTTATATCAATGGAAAGCTGGTGAAATTCTCTACACTTGATACCAGTCAATCTTGAATTTTGGTTCAGTTTGGAGAGAGAAAATCAAGAAACATCTCTGGTACGTGATAATGGCCAGAAATGATGTTTCAACAACCAGCTTAAATGCAAAATACAGTTCGCCACTTTTGCTAGGGTTCTCACCTACCGCCATAATGAGATGAATTAAATGCAACCTAGAAGTGGTTGGGGTAGATTTGGATTTCCTCTCTCTTCCCTCTCTCATTCTTCCTATAAATTGTAAGGAGGGGCTTCTTTCTAAAGGTCGAACATTCTGTTTTGCCCCTCCCTTCTTCTCTTTGGCAGGTGAATTTGTGGAGTTCAAACCTCCCATTTAAAACTGTAATGCAACTTTGCCTCTTGGCATTTTGTAGTGTATTGTATCGATCTTTGGAGTAAGTAATGCATGTCTATGGATGCTTCTTAACCCTTTCTGTGTTCATTTGCATCCTCCTGATCTTTCACTACAAATTTTGTTATCCTCAGTGTATGATCTTGTGTCACATTTGAATGGTTTGTGTTTATTAGCAAGATAGGTGTTCTTCATTCCTCGGTGCATCACCTCTGTTAGCTTAGGTTTATTTTTATGCATCTTCTTACCCTGTCTCCTTGGCAAGATTAGATTAGGTTTTGAGTAAACCCTCTACATTTTTCGTGTGCATCTGAACAGAGGAATAGGAACCAGCCTTCTCTGGAGATTCCTTTCTCATTTTTGCAAGTCCCACACTTGGAGAAAGGATTCCATGTTGTGCAATCACACTGGATGCTAGTATGATCAAACTAGAAATCTGATCAACATCCAGGGTGCTGTGATTTTACACTAACAGTTTTGGCACGCCCGGTGGTACCTTAGAGGTCTTTACTTTCATTGCAACAAGATTGATGTGCACTTGTTGTAAGTTCCAGCTTTAAAGGAGCTTTAAAATCACACATCTGGCGACTCCAAAAGAGGCATAATCCGCTAGTTTCAGCAGTCCAAGCCTGGAAAATTTATGAGAAGAATATAGACCAGGTTAAGAACTAGGGAGGAAGGATTGTTTGTTTATCTGCACCTATCTCCAGGCAGAGAAAGAAGAGGAAGAAGAGCTCAAAGATCACCATCTCCACCTAACCGGACTTTGTCTACACCTCTTCCCGGGTAAACCTTTCTCCAATCAACAAGGGTTCTCGTGCCAATCGAGAATGGCGCAACCATCGAATCCATTTGTCAATTTCACTAGCGTGAGCCCACTTGCCTCAATGCGCATAATCCAGCCTCGAATTATAGCGTTGAAGAACATTCCATTTTCACTGGAGAAAATCATACCACTCCCGGTGATCATGTCAAAGACATTGCTAACATCTCAGTGCAATCCATGAGATAAATGAAATGGATGTGGTCACAAATTGTCTTTGGCATCTTCATTCAAAGGGAAGGCATTGCAATGGTTTAGGAGCCTTGGAGCTGGTTCTATCACAAATTGGAATCAGTTATGCATAGTTCTCCATGAGCAGTTTGGGGAAAAGGGAGACAATTTGTCTCTACTAGAATAATTGACAACTATCAAGAGAGAGCTCCAAATGAGTAGGAAGTGACTTCAACTTCAGATTTCAAAGGTCTTAGGAGAGGATTCCAGTGGCAGTAAGGCCAGCAGCAGAAGGTGCTTTTCTATACTATCTTAAGGCTTTGAATTTTGATATTTCTATGTTAATTCAATCTATGGGAGGCACAACCTTACCTGCTACTTATAGCATTGCCATTAGAGCCAAAAATTGTCTTATTCAAGTGGTAAACTAGCTCTAAGCCTCCCATGCCCTCAGTATCCAAACTTAGAAAATCCAAGCACTAGTCAAACACCCACTTTGGCTGCTATTCCCACTCCTAGAAATCAAAGTTCAAATGAGACTTCTACTTCATCCTCTAGTACTTCAAATGAACTCCAAGAGGTCATGAAACAATTGCAAAATTTGGGAAATGAGCTGGTTACTATCAAAAGACAGCAAGCTCAAAGTGCTAGACCGTATCATCCTTAAGTGCAGTATCGGGCTAGGCCCCCATACCAACAAAATAGGTCACTAACTCAGGCTACAAATCAAAATCAAAGCCAAGTAAGGCCTCCCATTAATGGACCATTTCATCCCTATAACCCTAATGTTGTATCTACTTCTAAAGAATTAGTGCCAGTCCAAAATAACATGGCCCAAGAATATGATTGGTGTTTCCCATGCGGTCAGCCACATAACCAATCAATGTGCTTTAATGGTGCATTAAATCAAGCTCTTATGGTGCAAACCATTGGTGGGTCGCAAGAGTCCAACCACGAAGAGGATCAGCAGCAAGAAGCACCTCAACAAGGAACATCTCCGAACGAAACTACTCTTGTCAATTGGCAGGCTGAAGATTTCTGTGGTATGAATCAAATACCCTCTCAAAGTGTTGCAGCCAACACAAGGTCAAAGAGGAGAAATTTGGGTGAAGAACAGCCATTGGCCCCAAGTAATTCACGACCTTCTGTCACTCCACAAACTATTGGCAAACAAAATGCAATCCCAAGCACGCAAGGATTGCCTAAAACAGCCCCTAGGCCAACCCAAATGCCAGTTGCTGCCACCCATGTGCAAGGGATGAATGTACAAGCCAAGGGACAACAGAGGGATACTTCATCTCCATTCAGCATCATTGATCAGATGAAGAAGACAAATGTAAACATATCAATGTGGGAATCACTATCTATCCCAGGACAAAGAGATTTGCTACAAGCTGCCATGAAGGACTGGTCAACTTCAAATCAACAGGTCCAAATGCAAGAGAAGGTACTCACAAATGCTGCCCAGCCTGAAGGAAATCATGGAGGACAACAAGGTAAAATGTTGAAGCCCCCTCCATTTTATGTTTCATTGATCATAGGAGACAAGTTGGTACATAATTGCATGATTGACTCTGGGGCAAGTAGTTCAGTAATGCCCAAACAAATAGTTGATCAGCTAGGGCTTCAATATGAAGTCATCTCCAAGGGTGTAGTGCAATTAGACGGGACAGCAGTGACAATGGTTGGAGTAATCAAAGGTTTGAGCCTCACACTGCACGCATGTCCCAACGTAATAGTATTACAAGATGTGTCAGTCATAGACCTGCCACCACTCTTTGCATTGTGCTTGTCAAGAGACTTCACTGCTAAAATTGGAGGCTATCTTTCGGCGGATTGGTCACACATGTTGTTTAGAACAAGGTATGGAACTAAGGCCACAATCAGATCTGAACCTATCGCAAACTTTCACATTGAGCCTTACACCCCAAGCCAAATCAATACCAACCGTTTATTCAAAGATTTGACCAAGAAGATTATCCAAGCACCGATGAAGCCGACACCAAGGTTGGAAGCATCCCAGATTTGAGTCTTGATGGTTGGGCAAGCAAGGTACATGATTTTGGTCCTTATCAAGAAATAGAAGAATCTGAGCTAGGAGTTTATTGTTTACATGAAGAGAATCAACCTCTCCCCAGCATCACCAAGCCAGATCATAAAGACAAGAATGAAGTATGGAAATTTTTCTTTGATGGGTCAAGGAGTAGACAAGGTGCAGGAGGAGGAGCTATGCTCATTTCTCCACAAGGTATAAAGTATTACTCAGCCTTCCGTTTTCAGTTTTCTTGCTCAAACAATACAGCTGAGTATGAAGCCTTAATTCATGGACTGCACTGGGCAAAGAAGAAAGGCATCAAGAATTTGCAAGTATTTGGTGATAGTGAGCTGATCGTAAACCAAGTTAAGGGGCAGCATGCTGTCAAGAATAATCTGCTCAAGTGCTACAAAAATCGGGTATGGGATCTTATGGAAGATTTTGAAGCTTTTAGCATCAATTCCATCCCAAGAAAAAGGAATGAAGCAGCGGATAGACTGGCAGCAATTGGGGCTGCATTTGACGTTGTAGAAAATATCAAAAGTGAAAAATCTCAGCCTCATATCAAAGTGGTTGTGAGACCAGCTGTTCCGGATAACAACACAAGTTGGCAAGTCTTCGAGAATGATCAACAGATTGTTAATTTCCTGCAAGAAGAGGCTGAGTTCTCCATGAGAAATCAAGACAAGCTGGAGCAGCAGTATGGTGACCAAGTGGTGCAGCTGAGAACTAACAAATTACCAAAAGGCCTCATAACCTTGGAGTCAATCTTCAACCCGAATGATCAGTTCCGGAAGGAGAAAGCGAACATTCAAGTAAAGGGTGAAGATTCAGAGCCTATTTTAGTAGATGAAGGCAAGACATTGCAAATTGGCAAAGTAAGTACTCCACAAGAGAAATCTGATTTTGTTCAGCTTTGTCAAGAGTTCCCAGATGTCTTCGCTTGGAATTACAAATATTTAAGAGGTTTCAACCCAAAGTTGGCACAACATACTATTGAGTTGGATCTAGAATCCAAGCCTATTAGGCAAAAGCAAAGGCTAGTGAATCCCCATATTGAACCTCTCATGAGAAAAGAGTTAAGCAAGCTCATTGAGGCCAGTATCATCTTCCCCATCAAACACTCAAGTTGGGTTGCAAACTTGGTGCCGGTAAGAAAGAGAAATGGAGAAATAAGATTGTGTGTGGACTTTCGCGATCTAAATAGAGCATCACTCAAAGATCATTATCCGCTTCCATCAATGGAACAAATATTGCAGGTTGTAAATTTGGTTCGAAAGGTTTTCATTTCTAGATGGATATTCAAAGCTATAATCGGATAATGGTGAAGGAAGAAGATCAATTCAAGATGGCCTTCACTACAAAAATGGGGCACGTATGCTTACAAGAAGATGCCATTTGGTGTCCAAATGTTGGAGCAACATTTCATGAGCTATGGATATGGCATTCAAAGGCTTGATCAATAATATAGTGCTTTGGCATACCTAGATGATGTCACTGTCTTCTCAAAGAATGCAGCGGACCATCTCTTTCACCTTAGACAAGTGTTTTAGAGGTGTAGAAAGTTCGGGGTGTCATTGAATCCAAAGAAGTGTATATTCTTGGCACACAAAGGCAAATTGTTGGGTCACATTATCTCTAGGGAAGGGCTAACAATTGATCCTGAAAGGGTTGAAGCCATCCGAACACTCCCATTGCCACACCACAAGAAATCTCTTCAAAGCTTCTTAGGAAGGATAAACTTTGTCCGCAGATTTGTGCCTAATTTTACCACTCTTGTGAAGCCTTTAACAATGATGTTGAAGAAAGTCCTGGCATTCAAATGGACAATAGAAGGCAAAGAGAGTTTTGAAAACATCAAGCATGCAATATCACAAGCTCCAACTCTTATCAACCCAGACTTCTCAAAGGACTTCATGTTGTATGCGTTTGGAGGATGAGATACAACCTCAGCTATCTTGACACAACTGAGTAGAGAAGGTTCAGAATAGCGCATAGCATTCTTCAGTCAAACCTTGGAAGATTACGAAATAAAGTATTCTTTCATCGAAAAGCATGTCCTTGCCATCAACAGGAGCTTGAAGAAGTTCAGACGCTTTGGTCTCAAACAATAAGATTCAACTGCTAGTGTCTCATGCTGGTGTCAAGGACTTCCTCCTAAACAAGGATTTAAATGAGAAGAGAGCAGGTTGGATCACTCGGGTGATGGAATATGATATTGAAATCAAAGTGACCAAGCTAGTTCATGGCAAAGGTTTGTGTGAGCAGCTCACTTCCAAACAACTAGACGGCTCAAAAGGTGAAGAAGATGTTGTCCTACTACTACAGAATGATCAAGAACAACTAGTTGATGATGCACTCATCCCATGTTGGACTCAAGACTTGGTGCATTACCTCCAAACAGGCTTGTGCCCTCCAGAAGTGAGCAAGGTGAAGAGGAGATACTTTAGATTACAAGCTATCCCGTATGTACTCATTAATGGTATCTTGTTCAAGAAAGACATCCATGGTGTTCTATTAAGATGCATTGGAACAGGTCAAGTTGAGAAGATCTTACACGAGTTCCATGACGGGGAAGCAGGAGGCCACTTTGCTCCACGAGTGACAGCTCTCAAAATCATGAGAGCTGGTTACTATTGGCCTACTATGTTCAATGATTGCTACTCATGGGTCAAAAAATGCAAGAGATGTGCATTCTTCACAGGAAAAGAGAGGTTAGCAGTGCTGCCCCTTCGTCCAATTTCAGTAAATCAGCCATTCATGCAATGGGGATTGGACTTCATTGGGGTTATCAATCCCAATTCGAGTCAAGGTCACAAGTGGATACTTACGGCAATGGATATTTCACCAAGTGGATGTGCGGTGGCACTCAAGGAGGCAAATGAATCTAATATCTTAGATTTCTATGAAGGGATAGTCATGAGGTTTGGTGCCCCGCCACTATCATATCGATACAATGCATTGGCATTCCTTGCACAAAGATCACCGAATGGGCTGTCAAGAATTGTGTGTATCTCAAGCACTTCTTCGAACTATTACCCTCAAGGTAATGGCCGTGCGAGTCTACAAACAAGAATCTACTAAGAATCATCAGAAGGACTCTTGATGAGAATCAAAGGACTTGGCACGCAAAGCTCAAATCAGCCCTATGGGCTGATAGGATCACACCCAAGAGGTCTACAGGAAGCTCTCCATACAAGCTTGTGTATGCGGGAAAGAAGCAGTTCTACCTATATCACTCGAGTTGCCAGCATTGGAACTCATGAAACGATTGGAACTGGATGAGTTTGAACCCATGGAGGTTAGATATGCAGAATTGATGGAGCTCCAAGAAATTAGAGAGCATGCAGCCCAGGTGATAGAGAAGGATCAAGGCTTGATCAAGAAGACTTTTGATAGGAAAGCCAAGGCTAGAACCTTCCAAATTGGAGATCTAGTGTTGAAATGGGATGCAGATCGTGTGAAGTCGGGAAAGCATTCCAAGTTTGATGCCATCTGGAGTGGCCCATACATGATCATTGAATGCAAAGGTAGCAATGCCTTCCGACTGGCTAAGTTGGATGGTGAAGAATTGCAGATTCCGGTCAATGGGATCTATCTCAAACGTTGCTACTAGAAAGATAGCTTTTTGCCCTTGTAAATATTAATTTAGAATTTCCATTCCTCTAAGTGCTTATGCACATTGTACTGCTGTTAGAGTAGTTTTTATTTCCCTAAGTGCTTGTGCACATGTCCTATTGCTTCTGGTATGTGCATGTTTGCAGTTCATCAAGCTCCTGGAAAAGAATTTGCAGCCGCAAGAGAACCAGATCAACAAATGTTTCAATAGCTCAAGGACACAGGTTTTCAAATTTCAGATCAGCTGAGAGGTTATCAAATAGACTCCACGCCCAATGGATTGCTACAAGCAGCTGGCCATTCTTCATCTGGCAGGCAGATGACCCACTGAGTCGCCAAAATTGTTATCCAAAATTCACCCCTCAAGGTAATTTTGATAACATGCATCAAATTATTCAGTCCCAAGCAAGTAGATCGATTCAAAGCCCAAAATCATGTTTTTCGAGGTCCCCTCGGCCTTTTTCTAACTCTCCCATCCAAGAAGAAATCCCAACAAGTTAGAAAGAATGGAAAAAATGCAAAAATATGGTTGCAGGACTGTTTTGAGGCATTTCGGGTCTGAAGGGCTCGGGTCGTACCAGTTCGGGTTGAACTGAGGTTCGTCGTACCAAACTTGAGGCCGAAAAAATGGAGAAAATCGGCTAAGTCTTGTCCTAGGCGGCATTTGGGATAGTTGGGACGTCGGGGCACGAATCGGCCGAAAAGCATTAGTCATGTCCTTCGCAGAACAATTGGGACAGAGAGGGACGCGTGGGAGTGAAAATCCGAATCGGCTGAAAAAATGGAAAAAATGTCTAAGTCTTGTTTCGCGCGGTCTTGGACATCCGGGCCAAAAGTACGCGCGGGACCCGAATCGGCCGGTTTGGCACAAGTCAGTCCATTTTGGGCGGTTCGGAGATATTTGTCCCAGACGGCCTGCAGGACATCCGGGGCCAAAAAGTACGTTGAGGACATGAACCGGCGATTCTCGCTAAAACAAGAGACTTTCATCTAGGACATTTGGACCAAAAGTACACGAGGACACGAAAATGCCGAAAGAGCCGAGAGCCAATGGAATCTCGCCACGTGTCTTCACCACAAAGAGGGACAAGGAAGCCCGAATCGGGCGGTTCGGAGATATTTGTCCCGGGGGAATTCGAGACAATGGGCCAAAGGTACGCGAGAGGACGCGTGGGGCGAAAAGTGAAAGAGCCGCCAACGAATCAAATCTCGCCACGTGTCTTCACCTCATCGGCCCGGCGGGAAAATTTTGAAAAGTTTTCCAAAGGCAAATAAAAGGGAAATGGTCAGGAAGGGCCCGCGTCCAATGAAATTGTGCCATGTGGCACTTGAGTGGCGGAGCGCGGGGAGAAATGGGAAAATTTCCCAAAGTGAAAAATACCAATTTTCGATGGACAAAGTGCGCCCCTCAGGCCCGAGCCAATAAAATAGTGCCACGTGTCCAAGTGGCAAGAAATTAAGGAAGGGCCCGAAGGGAATTTTCAAAGGATGAACCCGCGAAAGAATCGAGGCTCGACACGTGTCATCCAAGTGGCGAGTGTGGGAGAAGTTCAAATATTTTCCCGCCGATCTGTTTTGGCCTGTTTTTTGCCCTAAATCTTCAGATCGCCATAACTTTCGATCCAGAGCTCGGATTTTCACGTTCTTTACATCAATGGAAAGTGGTGAAATTTTCTACATGATTCTTGGGTCAATCTTGTATTTTGGTTCATTTTGGAGAGAGAAAGTCAAGAAACGTCTCGCACGTGATAATGGCGGAAATGACGTTTCAACAACCACTTAAATGCAAAATACGATTCGCTTCTTTTGCTTCAGGGTTCTCGCCACTTGCCATAATGAGATGAATTAAATGCAACCTAGAAGTGGTTGGGGTAGATTTGGATTTCCTCTCTCTTCCCTCTCTCATTCTTCCTATAAATTGTAAGGAGGGGCTTCTTTCTAAAGGTCGAACATTCCTGTTTTGCCCCTCCCTTCTTCTCTTTGGCAGGCAAATTTGTGGAGTTCAAACCTCCCATTTAAAACTGTAATGCAACTTTGCCTCTTGGCATTTTGTAGTGTATTGTATCGATCTTTGGAGCAAGTAATGCATGTCTGTGGATGATTCTCAACCCTCTTTGTGTTCATTTGCATCCTCCTGATCTTTCACTGCAAATTTTGTTATCTATGCATGATCTTGCATCACATTTGAATGGTTTGTGTTTATTGGCAAGATAGGTGTTCTTCATTCCTTGGTGCATCACCTCTGTTAGCTTAGGTTTATTTTTATGCATCTTCTTACCCTGTCTCCTTGGCAAGATTAGATTAGGTTTTGAGTAAACCCTCTGCATTTTCATGTGCATCTGAATAGAGGAATAGGAACCAGCCTTCTCTAGAGATTCCTTTCTCATTTTTTCAAGTCCCACACTTGGAGAAAGGATTCCATGTTGTGCAATCACACTAGATGCTAGTATGATCAAACTAGAAATCTGATCAACATCCGGGGGTGCTGTGATTTTGCACTAACGGGACTAGGGAGAGAGAATGCATAAAATGAAATCCTACACTACAGCGGTAATACACAAGAAAGGAGGGTGTGAGAGTAGTTTTCAAATGCATGAGATACGAAGAAAAGTGCACACTAGAAGGGGTGATACAAGTTCTCCATAATCTAGCAAAATGCATTTTACAAAAATATTTCAAACATACACAATGATAATGGATCCCCGCATGAACATAATAGTAGACACAATATTCTTGTAATCAAGGTTGAAGGGCAGAAAGAATGCAAGAAAACATAGCGGGGAAGATATATCCACAAACTTATATTTTATTGCTTCATGATATGCACAGTTCAATCTATTACAAGATAAGGGCACCTGGATCACCATGCAAGGAGTCCACAACAAGGGCCTATAACACATCAGCTTCACAAAGCAATTTTGGCAGAGCTCGCTAAAAAAAAATTACTTCCCCGGTTCTGATGAGCCCAACACTCCAATTTATAGAAAAATGAGAAGAGAGAGAGAGGGAAAATGGAAATCCCGAAGCTGTCCTTGACCACTTGTAAGAGGCATTAAATGGAGTAAAATGATTGTATATTACTTGTAAAAAGGCTCCCCATACTATCCTAGGTGCTGCAGCAGAGAAAGAATGATGACCATGCCTCTTAATTGCACTCCCAACCACCAAATAAAACACTATTATGAACCCGGCCACGTTTTAAAACATACTCTCCACCGATATATCATCAAATATAGAATTTCTTGATTACTGTGTGTTAGGCTCGAGCCACGATTCCAACGGTACCAATTTTGTGTGATTTCGTTGAGAAATGCAAAAGTTATGGCCTTCTGAGTGTGGGCAGCTATTTTGGGTCTGGCAGGCGTTTTCTGTCATTTGACGGGAATGAGCATTAACTGACTAGAGCCGAATATGTTTCTTTTATTTAAATATATCTACCCTTATTAAAAATCAGAACTGAATATGTTTTTGTGGCATAGAGGACATCGTGCTTGTTCCAGAAAGTCCAATTTTGTGAAAATCGAGCTCGGAGTCAAAAGTTATGGCCGTTTGAAGTTTCACGGGTCAAACGTTGACTTTTCTTCTTTGCCTTCGGCCGTTTCAGCTTTTCGCATCCCCCGCGTACTTTTTTCCCAACTGTCCCGTGGACTACCTGGGACACATTCTCCCGCATCGGCCGATTCGGGCTTCCTTGTCCCTGCTTGCGGCTTTTTCACCTTTTCGCGTCTCACGCGTCCCTCGCGTACTTTTGTCCTGCTTTATCCCGGACGAAATATCCGAACTGCCCGAAATGGACCGTCTTTCGGAAAATCGGCTGATTCACGTCCCGCGCGTACTTTTGTCTGGCTGTCCCAAACCGCGCGAAACAAAAGAACTTGACGATTTTTCTTGCTTTCGGCCGTTTCGGCTTTTCGCCATTCGTCCGATGTCCCAACCGTCCCAATTGGATCGCACAGGGACAAAAATGTCCGAATTAGCTGATTTTCTTTGTATTTCAGCTCCAAGATTGGTACAATGAATCTCAAGTGCGACCCACACTAGTACAACCCGAACCCTTTAGACCCGAAATTCTTTAAAACAACCCTGCAACCTTATTTTTTGCATTTTTTCCATTTTTTCCAACTCGTTGGGATTTCTTCTTGGATGGGAGAGTTAGAAAGAATCTGAGGGGACCCCAAACAACATGATTTTAGGCCTCGAATCAATCTACTTGCTCAGGACTGAATAATTTGATGCATGTTATCAAATTTACCTTGAGAGTGAATTTTGGATAAGAGGTATTCCTTCGTGTCATGCCACATAAGAGCCCTAACTTTTACGAGAAAAGGTTCTAAGTTATCTCCTAGGTTCATGGGCCCCTTTGAGATCTTGGAGTGTATTGGTCCTTTCGCCTACCGTTTAGCATTGCCACCTAGTTTGTCTCGCATCCATGATGTGTTTCATGCTTCAGTACTTAGGAGATATATTATATATTCTTCTCATGTGCTAGATTGGACCTCATTACAGGTGCAGGATCAGGGGCAGGTGATAGTGGATCCCATTTGCATTATCGAGTGTAGGACGCTGGGCCATTGAGGCAAGAGAATGACCAATTTTGAGTGCAATGGGACAAATATTATGAGACCGTGACTACATGGGAGGATGCTAACTAGCTATGAGTCCCTGTTTCCAAAAGTATTCCAGTGACTTCCACGATGAAGTCGAGTCTAAGGGGAGGGGGATGTAGTGCCCACTTCCCTTCGACACCTTTTGTTATTGATTATGATACTATTGATTATACTTATGGACATTATTGTAGCTTTTAGTTTGATATGATGTTAGATGTTAGAGATCATGGATTGTGGTTGATTTTGATTCATATATGATGCATGTGGATTATTAGAGACATTTTATATTGATTTTGATACACTACTTGGCATGGTTATATATATATATATATATATATATATATATATGTGTGTGTGTGTGTGTGTGTATATATATGTTTTTCGTACATGTGATAGTTTGTCATATTGAGTAAACCTAGAAAATTGAACTAATTTTATGATCATATGGTTATTGAGGAAATTGTAAATGACATTGTTATTTGCCTTGATGATGCTTGATTTATATATAGATAATTTTAGAGCCATATTTGATATTTATTTTGGATGTTTTGATGCGGCCACAAGGCCAAAGGAGGTATTGTGTTTTGATAGGAAAACATGTCACAACAAACATCGGGGGATTGGAGACCAACCACATTGGAATTATAGGTGAATTCAACAAGGGTCACCATGGCAACGTGTATTTGTTTGTGTGTTTGTGTGTGCTTGTTGTTAGGGGTTCCCATGGGGGGAGTCACCTTTAAATGTGACCAAGGGGTTATGTGTATTCTTTTATTTAGTTTCTTTTGTTTAAAGTTTAGTATGTGATTTTAGTGATGTATTTTCCCCTTTATTATTTAGTTAATTTGTGTTTAGATTTGTGAGTAATCATGTTGTTAAATTTATTAATTGGGTCAAAAGAATGCATTTATTAGAGTTGATGGCTCTTGGATTAAGTGTTGTAAGTAATGTGTAAGTAATTTTGAGTTTGAAACACTCCACATTCCTTTTAAAATTTAGAGATGTCCTTAGGGGCTGATTTTGGAGGCTTGTGGGATAGGTAAAAATTTCCACACCTCTTAAATTTGTATACCAACCCTAGCTATGGGTTGGGAGTCAAAATTAGGCCTCATTATGTATTTTGGGAAGGCAAGATGTAAGTTTTTATTGCACTATTTACATGAAATTAGTTTTGGTCCTAGGGGTGTGGACTTGGATTGTGTGTGTAAGTAAGCTACCATTTTATTGACACACCTTTTTAATTGTGCTTTAGAGTTTGAAGTTGATTTGTGAGGTAGAGTTGAGGATGATTGATGTGGCATCCTACATGAAGCCACCTCATCCTCCTCACTCCTTTTTCTATTTATTCAAATTCTTTTGTTGTTTTAGGGGTTACTTTATTTGGTGACTTCATTTTGGGTTACTCTTTTGGTTTGAGCTCTAGTAATTTTAAAGGAGTCAAAGATTTTTATGGAATGCTCTTGGATTGCTGGATATTTTGGATTGTTTGGGTTGGAAAAATCTTGTTTTGAACTTTTGGAGCAAAATTATACCATGGAGAATTAAGAACTTGGCTCTTTAAAATGTTCTTATTTTATTTATGCATATGTGAATGCTTTGAATATTTTGGTATGTTGTTGGCTGGTTGGGTAGATTACCTAGGTATGTTGTAGGATAATACTATGGGGATCTCTTATGGGAAGGCATAATATTTCCGAGGAGGTATACGTGTTATTGTGGAGGAAGTTTGGGAGTGGGTTCCACCTTGTAAAAGAAATTGTTTACATTTCTTTACTCGTTATAGGGTGCCATAAGAGTGTGGGAGGCATAAGAGAATGAGAGGTATGAGGGGTACTGGGGGAGGCATGAGGACATGTCGGGGTCTTAAAATGATATATATCTCTGTGTGTGTGTGTGTGTGTGTGTGTGTGTGTGTGTGTGTGTGTGTGTGTGTTTTATCTTAAAGTGGACACCCATTTCCCTTTGAGAGGTATAAGAAACTTCCCCATAGGTCTTTCTAATTTTTCTTGTGCATGATGAATCTTGAGTATTGTTTGATGTTCTTCATGTGTTTACAAAGTGTAGCCTATATTTTGACCGTGTTTCTATATGTAAAAATTGTTTTTGTGTTGTGGAAGCTCTGTTTGTTTCTACGAGTTTAAATACATCTCGTATTGCTTTGTGGTTGGGGCTCGAGGGGGCCAATGAGGAGGATGACTTCTCCTCTTCATTGGAATTATTTGTTGGGTTGAGACCATTGCCTCTCCTCCTTTTTTATTGTGACCAAAAGATATATGGTGGATATTCTTTTTCTATTCTAAAGCTCAAGATGAAGACAAATTTTGTATTTTCTCCTTGGTTCCTTATTGTGAAATTTTCCCACTTCAAGTGGATGGCATTGTAATAATATTTGTGGTGGAAAGTTTCTCTGTTTTGGAAATGGAACCTACATTTGAACGTGAGAGATGTATATTCTGTAAGTTGTATTTGATGAATGAAAAAGGAAGTTGTAAAGAATCATTGGAGTTCAATAGAAGTTGCTTTAGTTACCACAAATGATATGGTTTTCATTTGAAATATGTGTTTGAAATATATTGTGAAATATCTATTTGAAAATTGGAAAAAGAAATACGTATGAAGAAATATTACATTTCTCTATTTCATTTGAAGTGCATGATTTGAAAGTAGAACTACATTTTGGGTTTTCACACATGGATTGAAGTAAAGTTAAACATTGTAAAATTGGAATGGAATGAACTTAAATATTTAAAGTATGGTAAATGAAAATAGATCAATTTAGGTTTAAGTATGATTTCTATTTTTGATTCACTATAAAATTGCAAATAAATATTAGAAAAACATACAGAGTACCTTGCAACAATGAAAAACAAGATAAAATATTAAAACAAACTAAGGATGATCGAAACACATTCCAAAATATTTTTATTAGCCTTGAAATTTACACAGTTCATATTTATTTGGGCAAGAGGAAAAATAATGCAAATTCACATAAAAGAAAGGAAATTCATTTTGAATACTCAACCATTGATATTTTATCCTTGCAATCCATTTGAAATCCTTCAAGTGAAACTCTCCATGTCTGTTTGCAAGTTGAAGAAGAAAGAATGGTGGATCAAATCAAGTCTGGTTGTTGAGAAGGTTTAATTCATGTTTTAATGGTAGGAAAGACGTTTTTGTCAAATTCACCCACTTAAGTTTGTCAAAAATGAATTTTGATGTTTCCTATGCAAAGTGGAGTTCCATCCCTTTCCAAAATTCTTCATTCATTTTCCAAAATTTGAGCTTCTAGTCGAAAGTTATGGCCTTCTGAAGTTTTTACTTCACTTAGTTGAAAAAAAAAAGGAGGGAAATTTTTTAAATTTGACTCACGGACCCAAAATTACTTGGGAACAATTTTAAAAAAGAAAAAGTCACAAATTCCTCCACGGCCCCGTAGCCTGCCCATTTCATTTTGGTAAAATACCTCTACGGGTTTATGGCCCCGCACTTTCAAACTTTACATTTTAGAAAAAAGGTGAAAAATCTTAAGTTTCCTCACCATCCGCTCCTGTTGGAAATCTTGGGCATGACACATGGCGTCCCTAGGCATCGGCAGAGGCGTGGGGGTTTTTGAAACTTTTTTCCTTTTAAACAAAAATAGTTAAAATCCAAATTACCTCTGAATGACCCGCCTTCCCGCATGGGCTTAACAACGTGCCACGTGTCCCTTGTGCCTTTAGGGAAAATTTTCTTCCCAGGGCTCGTAGGCCTACCTTTAGGGAAAATTTTCTTCCTGGGGCCCGTTGGCCTACCTTTAGGGAAATTTTCTCCCTAGGCCCATAGGCCCACCTTTGGAAATTTTTCCCCCAGGCCCGTTGGCTTGTAACTTAAGAAATATGAGGAGTTAGGAGGACTTTTTATATCATTGGAAAGGGGAAGAAATTTCCTATCTAATGGAGATGTTTTCAAGAAAACCTAAGTATGTTAAATATGTGAAAAATCAGGTTGAAGTGCAAAGATGAGTTTGAAAGTGGGTAAGTGGGAAATCACCCCTTTTTAACTTACATGTTTAACTCTAAAGCATGGGTTGAATTTTTTTAAAGGGTCACATTAGGGGATAAGAGAATGTTTTTCTATCCCATGCAAATAAGAACCTTGTTTATTGTTTAGACCTGGTGGAATTAAATACCTTGGGTATTGAATTTCTTTGGCCCCTTTGACACTCTAAGAATAATTAAGAAATATTTAACTATAGTGTAAATTTAATGGTTTAATAAATTAACACCTAGGAGAAATTTAATTATATTTATTTAATTACACTAATTTATTTTGTAATGTGGATCTAATGTTTTCCATAATGGGAAATTTTCATTTATTAAATTATAATGGACTTTGAATCTTTGTTATTGCAGTGTTGCTTGAAGCCTGGTTGTGGTCATGCTTTTCTTTAAAAAAATAATCCATAATTTTTCTATATAAACCTAGATTTTATTGGGTCTCGAGTGGTCATTTTAGTGGGCGTTACTGATAAGTGATACTTCCTAAGAGGTTTCAAAATCGGAATATGGTGAGATTGATCATTCGAGAAAATATTCCTAATAATCCTTCTATTTTAGGGGTTAAGGGATTGAATTATTTATGGCCTCAACATAAGAAGTTTCCCCCTTGAATCTTTCTCTGGTTGGAATAAAATTGTTATCTCGAATATAGATACAAATTATGGGAATAAAGATATCTTTTAAATCATGTTACTTGATCCATACCAATGAAAATTTTGATCCTAACAGAGGTGAGGGTTGGATGGTCATTAACAGAAAAAGAAGGGGAAAAATCATAATGCTCCTCTCAAGATTAACTTAAGATCCCATGGTAAGGAGTCTCATGGGTAACCACCTTTTTTTTTTTTAAGGCGGGTGCATTAGAGGGTTGGTGTATTTCTTGAGGAAGGTAAAGTGTTTTTGATCGGCCTCTTAGGAATATGTTTTTCCTCATCAGTTCCTTCATGGCCTTGGTGTTTGGGTGATTTTTCATTTGTTTATTTTTTGTTCTCGGACCATGTTTCATTTAGTTTCATGTTGTGCTTAAACACCTATCTTTTAGTTTCTCAGGGGGGTCTTGTTCCCTTCAAAATCACTCTTTTACCTTATCTAAGAATATGTTTTCCACAATTATAAAAATGTTCACAAATTTATAATAAGTGAAAAATATCAAATTATTTACAATTGTATAAATTCACACATATTTTATATTGTGAAAAGTTTTACATTTTCAAATATGTTGCTATTTCTACAATTTAAAATTTATGAAAAGTTTTCCAATTTTACATGTGTGAAATTTTACAAGTTTAAAATTGAGGAAAGTTCAACAATTTTATTATGGGTGGAGTCAAAAAAATTGAATCACAATTTTTAATAAGTAATCCACAATGAACTTATGGAAAATTTGTGGATAAAACAACCATTATATTATAGTCTTTTTTCCTTAATATAGAATTAAAAATGTGAGGAATAGTTTACTCAATCTCACTAAAAGAAAAAAATATATTAGATCTAGATACTACAAATATTTCAAGAATCAAGATATATCATATCGTTTTCATAAATATATTTTCCAAACATTCAACAAAGCCATATGTACTCAATCATTTTCTATTTTCCTTCACTATTAACACCACTTAATATATATGTTTTTGTGTTGGGGGCAAAAATTCTTCGTAAATTCAAGTGACCACATATTCCAAGATAATGTATGACGAATTCCATAAATGTTGGTCTCTGAAATTATAGTCCATTTGTTATAAATAACATATGATCTCTACTCTTTTAATATTTATATATTAATTCTTCTCATTTTTTAATTAATTGTAAAAGTTTTTTTGACTAGGATCCTACCTAGGTACAAAGAGGTCTAAAAGCCCAAATAAAGCATTGAAAACCAAAAACAAAAAGAGATAGATACCTAGCAAAGGCAAATACAACTTCGGAGGAGGAATAGTTTTCTCGAGAGAATATTTTTTCTTGTTGTGTATAGTTTTCCACCCATTCAAACATTCTCAATGGGAAGAAAGACTTTAATAGCATATATTGGTAGATATGTACTTTTTTCAAGAGGGTTGCGAGGAGGAATGTTTTCCTTAGCCGCTTTAGAAGATCATTATAAACACCATTACTTTTTTCTGATTTACATCATTAAAAATTTCCTTGTTTTCAATAGTTGGATGTTAAAAAAAGGGTTTTAGGAACCTCTTTAGCCACCCCATTTGTGTCATCGGTTTAATTTATGTCTTCCTTACAATAAACACCAAATTCTCAGGGAGGGAATTTTTCCACCAAATCTTTCTTTCATTATTACGCTTTTCCACTAGCATTCAACAATAGTATGACCTAAGGTGAAATACCTTCGCATGTAAAGGGTAATCCTTTGTATTCTAAAGGTTGAGTCCAAGATCTATTTTGCACTTTGAGAACAATGTTTGGAGGAATGTTTTTGATTTATCAAGCTCAATACAAAATTTTGCATATGTTGTGTGGGTAAAATTGGTGGTTTAAGAGTCAATATAAAGACTATTACCCAAAATATTACCGATAGAGATTAGACAATCACAATCCCAAAATTAGAGAGGAAGATGGGACAGACTAATCTATATAGGTTTGTAATCAAAATATTCTAATATTTGTTACAAGAGGCAAACCAAGGCTTTATAATTAGGTATCCTAATTGAAATATCCATATTTTACCCATTATAGTTTCTTTATCAAAAAAGGAAGAAAAAACACAAATAGAAATTCCTTTTATGTAGGGATAAAGGTGTAACCTTCAAGGAAGGAGTGGGATCCAAAACTGGGATCTAAAACTTGAAGATCCATTCATGAAGAAATGGTAAGGTGGGTATGAATCTTTTGAATTTGCATATCAAGTCGTGCTTCTAGAAATATTTTTCATATTTGATGAATTCAGCCCCAAAAATGATGCATGGAGCAATGTAGGCTTCGGCCATGGGTTTCGGTAGATCATCTTCCCTACAACGCATCTCTGGATGAGTGTTCGGATGTCCCATTCGACCCAGGGGTGATAACATTTTTGATCGAATAATCCCTCAGAACAAGGTAATATTTCACCTTTCGATCAGGGGTTCCACAACTTAACTAGCCATACAAACCATCAAACATGGCACCAATACCAATTCCCGCAGGTCGCTGCAAGTCTGTAGAAGCAGGGACAAAACCTTGAGTCCCACAGAAGAAAGACCCAATGCCAAGAGTTATCGTAATGATCTGTATAGGTCTCGCCAGAGCTACCCCCCCCCCCCCTGCGCCCCACCGCCCCAACCATTGTGGAATGCGTACACCAAACCCACTTCCAGATATGGACTCGAGCTAACGCCGAACCTTAATTCATGTCTTGAAAACTTTAACTATCAATAAAATGTGAGGCTAACATTATAAAATGTTTTATAGTAAATTTTTATCTATTACTACAATATTGTATGCATGATTATATGTAAAAAGGGGTTTTATATTTAACTTTTAAAAACTAAATAACTGATATGTTGATTACCTATTTATTGTAATAATAACCATTGCATGTTATGTTCTTATTTTTTTGCATGCTCTTCATATTTTCTGACCTTGAATTTTCTCCTTAACGTTTTAAGAATTTTAACACTTTCAAGTTTGTACTTCTATCATAATATTTTTTATTTCATGTTGTTAACTAATTTCCTCTACTAATTATTGAAGAATTTTTCCTTTTACATTTTCCTTCCTCTAGTTTAACTATCCTTTGTTTTAATTAGTTTCTTTAAAAAAATTAAAAACCTTACTTGTATGATTGAGGTTATATTTAATAGTACTTATATATGTTTTTCATTTTCTTTTTGGTATGTTATCACTTTCTTATGATTTACCTAGGATTTCGGTTCATCTCTTCCATTCCTTTCTATACCCTTAGTCTTATAGATTATATTGAATATGTATGGCCGACTTATGGCTCATATAATTGTTTATATTTTGATATATTATTTATTTATGATTTTATATGCTTAGTAGGTCATCCTAAGTGATGCCCATACTATATAAAAGTTATATATAGGAGGTAGTAACAAGTTATTAAACATCATGTTCGAGAATTGAGCCTTATTGCATGGTTTGAAGGTTTCTTCCTTGAAGTGGCTAATTAATTATAATTTCATATTATAATCATTCATCTCTATTGTTTATTTCTTTGGTGTTCTATTTATGTATATATTAAGATATATCTAAGTATTTTCATTACATTCCTACCCAATTTTTAACTCGTACTCGACATGGGATTAAATAGAACCTTTATTTGAATTTTTGAATCAACATACACTTGATTTCCTAATTTGTACAAGTGTAGGTTATCACAAGAGTTAAAACTTCAATGAAAATTTATGATCCTATCTATATTAGAAATGTTATAAAATTAAAAATATAATACATTGTTTTATTATCCTTTTCTAGCACTTTCCTAATAGTTATCCTCTAGATATTTCTTCCTCTAGGATAATCTTCTCTAAATCATTCTTCTTCTAGGATATTCTCCATACATGTAGCATGGGTATTCTCCATGCATGTAGGATTTCTAGATTATTCCTCTCTGTGTAAAAATACTAGTGGATGTAATGCTTTTATGCAATGAATAAAATATGCTTCTTCTCTTTCATCGGTATTAGATTTGAGACGAGGGGGATAAAAAATTTCATGTCATCCATATCTTCCCACGTGGAATCCTCCTGATCTACTTGGTTTGAAGGGGAGACTAATAGAATTTCTCATATGTGTGGGTGAATAAGTAGGATAATTTTATTTTTTTAAAGATAACTGAGAAACAAATATGTGGCCTGGCCATGTAAGCCTCCATTTTGTTGGCCCCAACAATAGTCGGATGAGTTGTTTGAATACTTCAACGTTAGTAGCAAGCCGAGTGTATGTTGAAGGTCTACTGCACTTTATCCAAACTACCGAGCCGTGAATGGTTACTTCACCCAATGCACTAGATTGTGCAAGTTTGATCCGCCGTGATATTTCCTCTAAATTGGGAGCCGAGATATCTATGTTGTGCCCAATAATATCTTCTGAGATGTGCTTTGGAATTCACTATGCATTAATTTTGGTGGCCACGTGGGTGGAAGATCCATTGTTGAATGCCTTCCGTATGGGCTTGAGGTGAGATGGAGACTCAGTCGCTGTTGGTTTGAATGCCCATGCAACCGGGCTGGTTGAATGTCAACGATGAAGAACACATCAAGTATGACAAGGCTGACCTAAAAGAACTAATGTTGATCACTTTAAGCATATCTGATGAGGTATAGCCTCACATTCGGACTGCATCAACATCAAAGGCTGCATGAGATATTCTTTCCATGATCTATGAAGCCAATAATTTGACGAAGATTCTTCATCTGCAGTAAAATCTTCATACCATGAGTATGCAAGAAGATGAGAAAGTTGAAATTTTTTATGTCAAGTGGCGGAGTTATGAGTAGAGATAGCTACACTTAGTGAAGTGGTTGAAGATATGTTCATGGTCCCACTCACACTGTGATATCTTCCATCCTAGTTTAGGACATTTATCACCACATTGAATATAACTCAAAAGGATGCAATTTTTTTCCAATTGGAAAATTTTCTGCAACAAGAAAAAGTCATTGAGTTAGTATGTGAGGAAATTGAGGTAAAAACATTGATCTCCATGAAAAAAAGACAAAGAAGCTTCATAAAGGTCAACAAGAGAAGAAGACGTAGAAGCAAATCGTAGGAAGCAACAACAAAAGGAGAAGTCTCAAAAGCTTAATCGATCGTATCACATATGCTCCAAAAATACGTACAACACTTTGCAAAATGTTGGTACAATGGAGGCACAAAGTGTAATTCTAGAGAAGAGAGCACATTTGGAGAAGGTGATTCAAATAAATCCAAGTGGCGTCCTAGCAAAAAGAAGCAGAAAGGACATATTGTAGCCCAACAAGATGATGACTCGAAAGACGATACTCCAGAATTAGCAAATTATGGCACACATGAAGAATAATTGGTGCTTATATCCCAAACATCAAATCTAGAAGATAATATTTAACTGATAAATTTAGGTGCCAACAAGCACATGAATGGTGATAGAAAGTTGTTCGATTCATTAATTACTCAACCCAAGTAGTGATTGGGTTCGTAATGCAAACAACGAGTATATGATAGAAGGAATCATAAATATGACCATTTCTCTCAAGACGATAAAATTTCTTTCATAAAGGTACTCTATATCCTTGACCTAACCTCAAATCTCCTATCGGTCTCTTAGTTGTTGAACCACAAGCTCAAGTTCGAGTTCATGGTTCATAATGGAATAAATTCCTTTCTAATATCTCAAAAAGGTAAGAGAATTTCTAGATAATTTTTAAAGTATCTTTTGTTTTCATTAGATGTAATTTCTTCCTATGTAGTTGTGTTATCTACCTCCACAAAGGGAATCCACTCCACACCGGGTACTATTGGTTGGGACATCTTTTGGGCACCTCCCTCTATTAGTTTAGTTAGAAGAAGATGGTACGAGGACTTCCTCCTCTCTCTCAGTCATTACCTCTTTGTCCTAGATGTATGGCATGTAAACAACATCAGGGATCTCTTCGACACAAGTAAATTCCATGCTAAGAACCATTTAGTGATCATACTTACCAATCTGTAAAGACCCTTTCCTTCCCATTTTAAGGGATTTAAGTATTTGAAGTTATTCAATGATGATTATTCCCACGAGACATGGGTTTTATTTGTCCGAAAGAAGAGTGAATAATTTGAAATTTTGAAAATCTTCTATAGGAGTGTTTTTTAGTAGACTAGAGAGCCCCTTAAATTACTCCACTCAGATCAAGGGGGAATTCACATAAAGGAAATTTGTTGCATTCTTGAAAGAGCACGGAATCAAAAAGCACTTGACTACCCTCTCTAATCCATAGTAGAATGTAATTATAGAATGTTAGTAACTCCGACTTGTCATGGAGATGGCTCATTGCATGCTTTTCACTACAAATTCGAGAGAACAAATTTTGGATGGAAGTGGTCTGACAACAACGTATATCTACCAAATGTGCACCTATAAAGATATTGAAGGACAAGACACCTAAGAGGTATGGAGAAATCACAAACCATTTATTTTTCATTTAAGAGTATTTGGATGTAATGCTTATATGCATGTTCTAGATAAGAAGAGGAAGAATCTTGATATAAATACACACGTGTGCATATTTTTGGGGTAAAATACCACCTCTAAATCCTATCATCTCATCGAGCCCGAGACAAAGAAGATATATGAGAGAAGAGATGTTGTTTGCATTAAGTCATCATTTCACTCATTTTAATGAAAGGAAGATTCAACACCAAAATCCTCTAATAGACTGCTCACATATCCAAATAATGAGCACAAGGAACCCATAGAATGAAGAATGAGCTGTAAGGAGAATTGTATGTTGGTATTTTAAATTTGGAAAGTAGTTCTTCACACAAGTAGCATCGATCTGAAATGGGTCCAAAAACCATAAGAGACTTCCACCTGAACTCTATCCCAAACACTTCATCAAGATTTCATACGAAAAGTGAAGTAAATCTCACACTCATGAGTTGAGTGTTCTATATCACCGAACCTGGTTTAGTTCGTGAGATACTAAATCAGCTAGAGTGGAATAAAGGAATGGATGCGAGAATATGATTTTTGTTACATAATCAAATGTGGAACTTTTCGATCTTCATGTATGTAATAATTCCATTGGCTGCAAGTGGATTTGAAAAAAACAATATAGGGAAGATGGATTTATTGACATGCATAAAGCACGGTTAGTTGTAAATGATTATGCTCAATAGGAAGGAATCGAGTATGATAAGATCTTTGCACCCACTACAAATATCAAAACCATCAGGGGTTGTCTATGCACTAACAACACAAAATGGTAAGAAAATTCAATAGATGGGTGTTAAAATTGCTTTCTTGAATGGTGATCTTAAAGAAGAAGTATACATTACCCATCCAGATGGATTTATCAATGAACAACATCCTATGAAGTTATGTTGTTTAATTAAGTCTCTTTATGGAATTAAACAAGCACCTAGGGTATGGTAGATAATAATAGATGATCACCTATTGCAACATGGTTTCATTTGAAGCCATCTTATTCAAATCTATATATAAGAAAGATAGAAAAAAATCATCTTGGTTTCGTATGTAGATGACCTTTTGATTATAGGAATTCTAAAAATCTTGTTGAAGATGTCAAGAATGATTTGAAGAAATCCTTGGACATGAAATATTTTGGGTTACTTCATTAATGTCTTGTCTTGGAGATATGGCGGAAAAATAGTTATATTTTTGTCTCCCAAATGACATATGTAAAGAAACTCCTAGAGAATTATGGCATGATATATTGTAAACCTATGTCCACTCGCATGGAAAAAGGTTTACAAATTTCGATATTCCAGGATTCACTTCAAGTAGATGGTACTCTCTAGAAATAATTTTTGTGAGTCTTATTTATTTAACTTATACCAGACCAAATATTTACTTAATTTGTGAGCTATCATTCTAGATTCATGCAAGAGCTAAGGAAACGTCGGTAGGTAGCAAAAAAAAATGTGTTGAGATATGTTTAAGGTACATTCGACTATGGTTTGGAGTATTAGTAGAACTCTCAATTCTTATTACATGGACATAAAGATTCTAAATTTTTACATGTAGGCCTAATAGGTGTTGTCATTGATGAAAAAAAAAATTAATGAAAAAGTGGAGGTTGTAGGATGACTTCATGATGTTGAAGGTTATTCAGATGTTTATCACTGCTGGTGGAGATTTAGTGAGGCATGCTTGCTCTACAAACCCATGTAGGTGCCTAGGCGGTGTTGCCTTTTTGTGTGAGATTTTGGATGCTTGGGAATTATTTTACATGGTTTATATAATTATTTTATGGTTCTTTAGCACTCACCATAGTGGTATAGTGCAAGTACGAGATGGTTCACCATGTTACAAGTACTCATTGGGAGTAGATAGAGCAACTTAGAGGTATGAAAAGTTTTTTTGAGCTATATGAGCCCATGAAAGCATGGAAAAAGGTATATTATGGATCATGAGGTATGTGTGTGTTATTTTCATAGGTTATATGTTTAGTTCGGAACTATTTCAGGTTGGCTTTAGTTATTACAATAACAATCTCGCATACAAACATAGGTAGGTCTTAGTGACTGGAGAGAATGAGCCATGGATTTGATTTTCTAATGATTGGATATTTTATAGGTATTAGTGATAATTATCTCAACAAACATTTAGCTAACCATGATGTGAATTTTGCAATATATGATAGTTTTGGTGAGACATGGTGAAAAATAATGCAAAATCAAGCTCAAAGTGCAACTTCAGATGATCGTTGTGAATGATGTGATTTAGATGGGACCTTGTGGTTTTAAAATATTTTATTAAGTGGGGTAAATAAAATATCAGAAAAATAATGAGGTTGTTTCATTGTCAAGATTTTATAAATGAATGCTAAGAAGGTAAGAAGGTCAAAAACCCTAGTTAAACCCTAGCTAGGAGTAGTTGTCAGAAGAAGGTCAATTATGACCCAATTTTGATTTATAAATAAACTGTGATGATTATATGTTGTATATGTCTCTGATATATTCCTATAAAATTATTTTTTAGGTCTTGATGATGAGTGGGCCCCACCTAAAAACAATAGTTTCTTAAGAGTTCTAGATTGAAGATAAAGTTTCCAAATGAGGTATGTACTAAATTTCCTTTATGTGATAGATGTGAGTTTTTAGATATTTTCATAGATGTTTCACATAAATTTCATAAAATTTCATTAGGTTTTGAGGTTCAAACAGGTTGACTAGTCAAAGGGCAGTTCTAGGATCTCAAATAGCAGGGTTTAGTGTATTGGGTCGTAACTTGAGCTACAAGTGAATTTTTATGTTATTAAAGTTGAGTTGGAAATTATATTCACATTTATTTCTATTTATATATTTATTTCATTATGATGAGGTGATTTTATAGGGTTTTCACAACATTCTTTGATAAAGAAGGTTTTTGGTAGTCGAGGATTGGATCTGTTTTGTTTGCAAGATTGATGTTGGTTGAAGCATGTGATGGATTGGGTTAATGCTTCCTATCACATTTAATGTTAATAGGGATGAATTAGGAATCAAATAAATCCTCTTGGAGGTCTTTAAAACATGTATATTTGATTTTATGAGCTAACCTTTGGAAACAACATTTTTGGCAGGTTTATTTGGTCAAGGACAATATTGTTGTGCTTTGAAGAGAAAGATGTTTCATGACTTATAACATGATTATAAGTGTTCTACAGGTTATTCCATTTTTTTCATCCTAATATGGCATGGTTTGGTTCATTTTAATTCATTCGGTGGCATTATGAAGTTTTTAGGGTGCTAAAGGGTGAAGGAAACAACTGTTTTGAGATTTGTAAAGGGAATTGGGCCCAGTAAATGAAATAATTTGATTGGTTTATATTAATTGTGAACATGTATGAATTTTTTATTATATTTTAATCATGTATAAGGGTTCATGGGTCATGAAAAATTATGGTACTCATGTTAGGGCAATTTTAAGATTGTGCCCATGGGGTTTTGATGCATTCTTCACACATGTAATGAGATTTTTTTGCCAGGATGACCTATATGGGTCATATGTGACTATTGTAATTCAAAATTTTGAATTTTATATAGTTTTTGGGTCACATTTATCATTAAGGACTGAATTAAGTTTTTGGGAAGGAAGAAAAGCATATTTAAGTTCTTGTTTAGTTCATTTTTTCAACTAGTACTCTTTGAGGGAAGGTGTAAGACCTAGAGGAAGGAGTTATGAAGGTATGAGATTATGTTTTGAAGATTTAGGAAGAGCATGACATGTTGAGGAAGATTAGATAACAAGAGAGAAATAAGGTAGTGTTATCTAATTTAGCCCCTCGAGAAAAAATGGATCGAACACGACCTTGCATAAAGAAAATCGAAGGATTGTTCAGTCCTATAGACTCACATTCTATCCCAAATCAAGGGGGAAGGTAGGCTCAAAAATGGAGGAGAAAGTTTAGGGAATAAGGACAAACAATGTTAAAAGAGATCAAAATATCAACGAAGAAACTTGGAGAAAAGGCTCAAAGTTTTGAACTTCACATATGAGTCGACTCAAGGCAAAGCAATGGACTCACGGAAGGTGCCACGTCTCACCTCGACAAAATTCCAAAAGGTGCTAAAAAATGGAGACCAAAAATGAGCACAAGCCCTCATGGGGATCTCGGCATAGAAGAGGCTTGTGGATGATGTCAAGTTTCCAACCATCATTGGAGGCCTCCACGTGTCTCTTAGAAACATCTCCAAAGGAAAAATCCAAAGGCGGGTCCCCAAATGAGTGTTGGACCTCCACGTGTGTAAGGTCAAAGAAAGCTAAGCCGACCATTGAAAATTTGAAGAAAAGCAATAGAACAATAGAGGGTCCCATGTGTCTCAATGACGCAACTTCAAAAGGTGAAATACAAAGCGGTCTCTAAATGAGCACACATCCTCCACGTGGTCAAGTTCTGAAAGACAACACTAAATGTTGAAGAGTATAAGTAGAACAAGGTCGGTGAAAGCCTCTAGGTGTCCAGGGTCGGATGTAGTACCTTCTCCAAATAAAAGAGACTTAGGCAAAAATGAAGAAAATAGAGAAGAGCCATAGAAAGAGACACGTGTCAGCTCTACACAACTTCAAAGGAAAAATTCATTAGGAGACACCGAATGAGCGCAGCTCGTCACGTGGTCGAGTTCCAAAAAGGTAGAACTAGATGTGGAAAAATTAAAAGGAACTTCAAATCTGCCACACCTTTTCTGTGTAACTCAAAGGGTAGAATTAAAAGTGTGGACCCCAAATGAGTGCCATCCCTCCATATGGTAAGAGTGTAGGAAGTTGATTCGAAATTAAAAATTCTAAGGTCTACTATAAGAGCCACGTGTCAGCCTCGGTGCAACTTTTTGTAAGACCCAAAAAGTAGTCTCCAAATGTGCAAAAATCACCACGTGGTCAAAGTTCAAAAAAGGTAAAGCCGATTGTTGAAAAGTCCAAGATCCTCCAGAAGACTCCATGTGCCTCATCGACACAACTCCAAAGGTAGAATTTGGAGGTAGGTTTGAAATAAGCGTTGCCCCTCCACATTTCTAGGGTCATACATAGTGCTCCAAAAATGGAAGGGACTTGGACGAAATACAAAGGAAACATAGAAAGCCCATGGATGATGCGAAGTGTCCAACCATCGTAACTTCAGGGAGTAAAAGGAGGTAGTGAATTCTTAAGACGCGTGAGGTTGCCACATGGACCTTGTATGGATAAACTCTTTTAAATATTGTGAGCCCACATTAACCACCAACCCTATCTTTTGACAGCCATATCTTTCAACCGGGAGCTCGAGGACTGAGCGAGAGAGGACTTTTGAAACCTCTCGATGTCATCTTCTCACCCAAACCATAATGTTTTAGTCCACCATTTTGAGGTTGTCGGGGATTCTCATCTACTACCATAATGGGTTTGGTCCTCCTTTGTTTCCCAACAAGGGACATCACATGGAGGCATGGGCTCTGCACAGAGAAAATCATCATTTTTACAAGCAAATTTCAATGCTCTCTAGGGTAGTTGAGGCGGGATTTTAATTTTCCCTCTCTCCTTCTTTAATTCTAATATATATTGTAAAGGAGGGGCATTTTTCGAAGGGTTGGTCATCTTTTCTCTTCTACCCCCTCTCTCTTCTTCCCTAGGGTCGAATGTGGAGCTTAAGCCTCCTATCATCACTTTGTAATGGCATTTTCTTGCTTCATTCCCACCGAGTATGTATTGTGTGAACTCATGGAGAAATAAGATATTTTTGTGATGCATTTTGTCCATCCTTAGATTATTTTGTTGTCCCTTCTAACCTCTCATCATTGTAGGGTATATTGTGCATATTTTCAATGTCTATAACAGTTACTGGGAGTTGTGTTTAATGGGTTTGAAGTGGTGTTCTATGTGAACTCTATCTTTGGTCTGTGATGCATCTATCCATCCTCTCCATTTTTACCTCTCTCGACTTCAGAAGCTAATATTGTGATCAACAACCCCCTTTTCTTGAAGCTATCACTCTATAGTGTAGAATTTCTTTACTTTCATGCCCTTTCTCTCCTTGTCTCCTTGGCATTGTTAGATTGGGAGTAGATTGTAACATTTCCTTCCTTAGAATTAGTTTAGCATTAGGATTAGGAAGAAGAATATGGCTTTCTCCGAGGGGCCATCTGAATTCTCGTGCAGTCCCATGGCTTGAGAGATGGTCCCGTGTTATGCAGATTACACAGAATGCCCCACTCAAATCTAAGGCCATTTGGGGATGATGTGATTTTGCACTAACAATTTTGGCATGCCCAATGGGATAGGTTTGAATCACCTTACCACTTAACTTCATTAGGTTCAATGTACTCTTGGTGAAGATTTCAGCCTTTGGAGGCACTTTCAAGCACATCTAGCAACTCCATCCGGTCAACAACCCATTATCTGATGTTACGACCATCTTCCCATCCATTTCCACCCATTCTTCTTTCCACATCCTTCATCTTCTTCCATCCCATGAATTTGAGAAATCATGACTTCATTTTGTACCTAGAATTCACACTTGCAAAACCATAGTGCGGTCCACCTCCAATGTATTTCCCACCTCCTCTAAATCAGCATTATGATTAGATCCGAACCATTATTCTTACCCATAAACCAAAACCATTTTGGCCATGGAGCTTATCAAGAGCAAGGGTGTGCGTTTGATGGTGACAGCTTATGTGGAGAATATTGGTTTTCTAGGAAGATTCAAAGAATGGAGGCTAGCATGGTGCGATCAAGGGCTACAACCTAGATGAAAGCTTTCAAGATTTGTTATAGGGCACCTTGTCCATGGGGAGGCCCTTTTCCAAGACATTACATCCCGACGTTTGAGAAGCTTAAATTTATGGTTAAAATATTGCCTCATCTTGTGCATTGGACCGAGGAGATAGGGCCTCACGAACTTGGTGTTAGGGAGCATTATTAATGGGTAAGTCCTACACCATCATCTTGGTAATTTTCTCTCCATTCCCAAGTAACACCATCTAAACCCGAGCTTCAGCTTTCCAAGCTTCCCATTTATTTCCCCAAGTGTTGAATTCCCTTCTCCATCCCCTAGTCTTCCATTTCATGTCATTTATTTTATCTCTATTTTTTCCCCCAACAAAATTGATCAAACATGACCTCGTATAAGAAGGAATTCAAGAAATTGTTCTGTTAAACGAACCCATGCTTCAAATCCAATGAGAAGGTTATAGGTAGGTTCTAAAATGGAGGAGTATGGTAAGGGAAGGAAGATATCAGAGGCTCAAAGGAAAAGAAATTGAAAACAATAGAAGTCATTGAGCATTGCAAATAACTTAGAATGAGCCCCAAAATTGGCTAAGTATAGAGAGTCACGGAAGCTACCAAGTGTCCAAGCGACGCATCTACATAGATTAAATTCAAAAGGTAGACTCAAATAATCACTAGGACTTCCACATGTCCTAGAGTGAAAAGGGTGAATTTTGGGCCCAAAACAATTAAGTATAGTGGACCGACGTAAGCCTCCACGTGTTCAAATGGCGCACCTTCAAGGGGAAAAGCAAAAGGTGATTCCTAGATAAGTGAAGCTCTCCATATGTCTCGTGTAAAGGGATAGAGCTAGTCGTTGAAAAGTCCAAAAGGTAGAACGCATTATGTGTCTTAACGACACTCCTTCAAAGGTAAAATCTTGAGCAGGTTTCCAAATGAGTGCGGACCTTCCACATGTCCCGTGCCCATAAAAGGGAACATGATCGGGATTGAATAGTCAAATCGTGAGACAAAGCAGATGGAGCCAAGTTTCGGCATGGCGCTACTTCAAGAGTAAAATTTAGGGAGGTTTCCAAACAAGCACCAAGCCTCCATGTGTCCCTGGTCAGATGTATGGCCCCACCGAGTAAAAGGACTTAGTCAAAACATGAGGAAACTAATTAATCCATAAAAATGCCATGTGTCAACCTAGTGAAACTTCAAAAGAAAAATCCAAAAGTGGTTCCCAAACACGTGCTAGCCCTCCATGTTTCCATTTTCAAAAGACCCATTTTGATAACTGGTTCCCACCATTTTGTATGGGCCCAACTCAAATTTTCAAATGGGCATATCTTTTGATTCAATTCTCAAAATCCAAAAAATTTGGCACCATTGGAAAGATCTCAACCTCATCCATGCCATGGAGATCTAAAACTTTAATTTTGAAGAAGCTAGGTGGGTAAAAAATGAAAAAACGTCTTCATGCCATTAATACAAGATCTATTTTCTCCAACAACCAAATCAGATTTGATCTTATCCATTGTTCTTCCTCCTTTAATGCACCAGAAAAGAAATCGATACAGACATGACATATTTGTGGTGGATTTGTAAGAGCATTAATGGCCAATAGCTTATCTTTGTATTAATTTTCTTGCTTCTCTCTCTTCTCTCTGTCTATGTTGAATATATAAAGGAAGGGTTGGAGCTCGAGTGTAGAGGATTTGTGGAGTGTTCCTAACCTCTCATTTGGGTTGTAATGCAATTTTTTCTTCTTTTTCACCGCAATATACTATATTGACTCCTAGGTAATAATATATATGTCTACGGATGATTCTTGACCCTCTCATATATTCGTTGTTCTCTCTTCGATCTCTTATTGCAATTTGGTCATCTCATCCATGGTGTTTGTATTTCTTTCCATGGTCTATGTTAAATTGCAAAATGAGTTTCTAACAATCCTTTGGTGAATCACCTTGTTATCTTAGTTTATTTTCTTGCATCTCCTCAACCCTGTCTCCTTGGTAGAATAGAGTAGATTTAGAATAGATCCTCTGGAATTTATTTATATGCACCTAAACAGAGGAATAGGAACCGGCCTTAATCGAGAGATCTATCTCAACTCACACGGTCCCACACATTTGATAGATGATCCATATTATGAAATCAAACTTAGAGTCTCAACCCATCTAGTTTCAGGCATTTAGGGGTGTTGTGATTCTACACTAATAATTTTGGCACGCTCGGTGGGACCAAGAGGTCTTCATTTTTTATTACAGCAAGATTTATGTGCACTTGTTACAAGTTTTAGTTTTTAAGAAGCTCTGAAAGTTACACATCTGGTGACTCCAAAAGGGATATAATCTATTTGTTTAAACATTCCAATCTTATCAAGTTCATGAGAAGAAAACAAATAAGGTCAAGAACTAGAGAAGAGGGACTATTTGTCTATTTGCACTTGTCCCCAGACAGAGGAAGAAGAGGGATAAGAGCCCAAAGGTCTCCATATTCACCAAATAGAACCTTGTCAACACCTCCTCCTAGTAGGCCATTCATTCAATCAAAAAGGGTTCTCAGGCTAATCAGGATGGGATAGCCAAATCCTTACGTCAATTTCACTAAAGCAACGGCCGACTCGCCTTAATGCACAAAAGTCACCCCAATGGTGGCATTAAATAGTATACCATATTTCACTTGAGAGAACCTGACTTCTATGAGTGACCACATTCAAGATATTACAAATGTCTATACAATCCATGAGATCATGGAGATGGACATTCCAGTCAAGTTATTAGCCTCTTAAAACTTAGGACCATCTCAGTGCAGAGCTCTTCATGACCAATTTGAGAAAAGGGAGATAATCTATCCTTGTTGGAACAACTGACAACAATCAAGAAGGCTCCTAACGAGTAGTTGATAGATTTCAACCACATATTTCAAAGGACATGGGACATGATTCTAGTGGTTGTAAATCCCACACATGAAGGTTCCTTCTTATACTTTCTTAGAGCTCTACATTTTGATATTGCTTTAATGATTCAATCAATGGGAGGAACAACCTTACCTACAGCCTATATAATTTCCATAAGAGCTTAAAATTGTTTAATTCAGGTTGGGAAACTTGCTCCTAGGCCACCCATGCCTCTATACCAAGAACTATTATCCTGAAGCACTAGTTAGACTCCCACATTAGCTCATATACCTACTCCTAGGAATCAGAATTTAGTTGAATCCTCTACCTCATCTTCTAGTACCTCAAAAGAGATTCAATAAGTTATGAAACAACTACAAAACCTAGGGAATGAGTTAGTAACTATCAAGAGGCGGAAGCTAAGAGTTCTATGCCATATCATCCTTAAGCTCGTGATCGGGATAAACCCCCATATTAGCAAAATAGGCCTCCAGCTTAGGCTACAAATAAAAACCAAAGCCAAGGACAACCTAAAGATGCTAGAACTTTCAGGTCATGTGACCCAAACACAAATTCAACATCAATGACATTGGTTCTAGCACAAAACAACATAGCCTAATAATATGATTGGTGTTTCCCATACAATCAACCACACACCAAATTGATGTACTTTAATGGTGCAATAAACCAAGACTTGATGGTACAGACCATTGGTGTGTCACAAGAGTCTAGCCAAGAATAAAATCAGTAGCAAGGAGTTCAACAGAGGCATCTCTAAGTGAGACTATGCTTTTCAATTGACAAGCTAAAGATTTATGTGGTATGAATCAAGCCACTTCTCAAAGTGTAGCTACCAATACACGATCCAAGAAAAGAAATAATGGAGATGGATAATCACCAAAGTTAGGTAATAATCAACCCTCCATTACTTTATAAGGTATTTTCACTCGAGAATACAACTTCCGGTATGCAGATCCACCAAGCCACATTTCAAACCCACTCAAACACCGGTAGTAATGACCGATGTGCAAGAGAAAAATGTACCTAGAAAGGGGCAAAAATGGATAGCTCATTTAACATCATTGAACAAATGAAGAAGATAAATGTGAAAATTTCAATGTGGTAGTCACGTGCCATTCCAAGACAAAGATATTTGTTGTAGAGACTGGTATGGCCAATTGGTGAAGTTCAAATCAGCCCCCTAACCGAAAAGAAAAAGTGCTTACCAATGCAGCTCAAACTGGGAAATGATGGGGTTAAAAAGGTAAGAATCTGAAGCCTCCTCCATTCTATGTTTCATTGATCATTGGGGACAAATTGGTAGATAATTACATGATTTATTTGGGGGCAAGTAGTTGTGTAATGATAAAACAAATAATTGATCAACTGGGTATTAAATATGAATTCATCTCATAAGGGATAGTGTAATTAGATGGGACAAAAATGAAAACTATTGGAATCATCAAATATTTGAGCCTCACACTTCATGCCTACTTTAATGTGACTCAGTATTGCAAAACATATCACCATAGACTTGCCACTACATTTTTCCTTGTGTTTGTCGAGAGACTTCACTACTAAGATTGGAGGCTATTTTTCTGCTGATTGGTTGCATGTGATCTTTAGAAAAGGTATGGAGCTAAGGCTATAATTAGATTTGAGCCCATTGTAGATTACCATATTGAGTCTTATGTACCAACCCAGATCAATGCCAATTGTTCATCCTTTGATCAGGATGATCTCCTAAGCACTTATGAAGTAGATACCAAGGTGGGTGTGTTCCAAACTTGACCCTCAACGAATGGGAAAACAAGAGACATGATTTTGACCCCTATAAAGATATGGAGGACTCATAGCTAGGATTCTACTATTTCCATCTGGAAAATCAGCCTCTTCCTCACATCACTAAGCCCAACCAAAAATATTATATCGAGGTATGACAATTGTTCTTTGATTTCTCAAAAAGTAGATAAGGAGCCGAGAGGAGGAGCAATGATTATTTCCCCAAAGTATGAAATACTACTCACTTCACATTTCCAATTTTCCTGTTCAAACAATACAACATAGTATAAGGCTTTGGTTCATGGACTACATTGGGCAAGGAAATGAGGAATCAAGAATTTACAGTGTTTGGTGACATTGAACTAGTTTCTAATCAGGTCCGAGGAAAAATGACTCCAAGAGCGACCTATTAAAGAGTTACAAGAATTGTGTATGGGACCTCATTGAGGATTTTCAGGAATTTAACATGAACTCCATCCCAAGGAAGAAGAATGAAGCAAACGTGAGATAGAGCAATGACAATAGTTTAGTCAACATTTGATGTTGTGGAGAATATCAAGAATGATAGATCTCAGCCCCATATCAAGATATTTGTGAGGGCATCTATTGCAAACAACAACAAAATTTGGTAAGTTTTTGAAAATGATCAACAAATTTTCAACTTTCTATAAGAAGAAGTTGAATTCTCTTCCAGGAACCAAGATAAACTGGAGCACCGTTATGGTGATCAAGTAGTATAGTTGAGAAATAATAAGCTAACAAGGGTCTTATCACTTTGGAATCAAACTTCAACCCAAATGATCAACTCTTAAAGGAGAAGGAAAACATTCGGGTAAATGGTGCAGATTCGAACCCATTTTTAAAGAAGTAGGCAAAACATTACGGATTGGAAAAGTGAGAACTCAACAAGAAAAATATGAAGTTGTTAAATTTTGTCAAGAATTACTAGATTTATTATCATGGACTTATAAATATTTGAGAGGTTTCAACCCAAAGCTGGCACAACACACAATCGAGTTAGATCCAGGAGCCAAGCCTTTTAGACAAAAGCAAAGGCCCATAAATCCTCACATTGAGCCTCTCATGAGGAAAGAATTGAACAAGCTAATTGAGGCCAGCATCATCTTCCCCATCAAGCACTCAAGTTGGGTTGCTAACTTGGTACCTGTGAGAAAATAAAAATGGAGAAATCAGGTTGTGTGTGGACTTTCGTGATCTGAACAGAGCATCACTTAAGGATCATTACCCACTTCCATCAATGGAACAAATCTTACAAGTTGTAGCTAGTTCTGAGAGGTTTTCATTGTTAGATGGATATTTAGGCTATAACCAGATAATGGTGAAAGAGGAGGATCAATTTAAGATAACCTTCACCACCAAATGGGGTACATATGCTTATAAGAAAATTCCATTTGGACTATCAAATTTTGGAGCAACATTTCAACAAACTATGGACATGGAATTCAAAGGCTTAATTAACAACATAGTCCTGTTGTATCTTGATGATATCACTATCTTCTCAACTAATGTTGCAGACCATCTATTTCATCTTAGAAGGTTCGAGGTGTCATTAAAATTTAAAAAGTGTGTGTTCATTGCTCATGAATGGAAAATGTTGGGCCACATTATCTCAAGAGAGGGATTGATAATTGATCCTAAAAGTGTTGAAGCCATCTGGACACTTCCATTTCCACAACACAAAAAGTCTCTCCAAAGCTACTTGGGGAGGATAAACTTTGTTCACAGGTTTGTACTTGATTTTGCTACTCTTGTGAAGCCTTTAACAATAATGTTAAAGAATATTCTTGAATTTAAATGGAAATAAGAAGGCAAAGAGAGTTTTGAGGCGATCAAGCTCACAATATCACAGGCTCCAACTCTTGTTAACCCAAACTTCTCAAAAGACTTCATGCTATATGCTTTTTGAGGGTCAGACACCATCTCAGCCATCTTGGTCTAGCCCAACAATGAAGGTTTAGAGAAACCCAAAGCTTTCTTCAGCTAGAGCTTGGAGGACTATGAGGTAAAATACTCTATCATTGAAAAACATGTCCTTGCTATTATTAGGAGCTTAAATAAGTTCAGACCCTTGGTTTCAAATAACAAGATTAAACTGCTAGTATCTCATGTTGGTGTTAATGACTTCCTTTTAAATAAGGATTTGAATGAGAAGAGAGTAGGTTGGATCACCTAGGTAATATAATATGACATTTAGATAAAGGTGAACAAACTTGTTCGAGGCAAGGGTCTGTGTGAACAACTCACCTCTAAGAACATGCTAAGTCAGTGGGTGAAAAAGAGGTTTTCCTATTTCTACAAAATGATCAAGAACAACCAGCTAATGATGCACCTTCTCCATGTTGGACCCAAGCCTTGGTGCATTACCTTCAAATAGGTTTTTTCCCCCAGAATGGAACAAAGAAAAGAGAAGATACTTCATACTACAAGTCATCCCATATGTTCTTGTTGGTGGTGGATTGTTTAAGAATGGTATCAATAGTGTTTTATTGAGGTGCATTGGGATAAGCCAAATTGAGAAAGTGTTGCATGAATTCCATGATTGATAAGAAGGAGGCCACTTTTCCCCTTGATTAACTACTCTCAAGATCATGAAAGTTGGTTATTATTGGCCTACATTATTCGGGACTACTACTCATGGATCAAGAATTGTAAAAATGTGCATTCTTCATAGTAAAGGAGTAGCTAGCATCCCTACCCCTTCATCCCATTTCAGTGGATCAACCATTCATGCAATGGGGACTAAACTTCATTGGGGTGATTAACCAAAATTCAATTCAAGGCCATAAGTGGATACTTATCGCAACATACTATTTCACAAAGTGGACTTAAGCACCGGCACTAAAATAAGAAAATGAATCCAACATCATGCATTTTTATGAAGGAATAACCACCGGTTTGGATTCGCTACTATTATATCGAGATAATGCATTGGTATTCCTTGGTATAAAGATCACTAAATGGAAGTTAAGAATGGTGTGTATCTCATCACCTCATCAAATTATTACCCTCAAGGTAATGGCCAAGAAGAGTTAACAAATAAGAACCTATTAAGGATTAACAGGAGGACTCTAGATGAAAATAAGAGGACTTGACATACAAGGCTCAAATTAGCTCTATGGGCTGAGGATGACATCCAAAATATCCATAGGTAACTCCCCATACAAGATTTTATATGGAAAAGAGGTAGTATTGCCCATATCATTGGATTTTCCCACTCTAGAGCTCATGAAACAGAAGAGCTAGCCGAGTTTGAACCCATGGAAATCGGATATGCAGAGATGATGGAAGTAAGACAAGCAAAATACAATGTAATGTAGAGCATGGAAAAGGATCAATCATTAATTAGGAATAGCTTTGATAAAAAGGAAAGAATGAGGACCTTCCAAGAAGGGGACTTAGTTCTAAAGTGGGATGTAGATCGGGAAAAGCTAGGAAAGCACTCCAAATTTGATGCCATTTGGAGTGGCCCTTACATGATCACAAGGTGTAAAAGTAACAATGCCTTCTAGCTAGCTAGATTGAATGGCGAAGAATTATAGATCCCAGTAAATAGGATCCATCTCAAACACTGCTACTAGAATGGAGGTTCCACCATGTAACTATTAGCATAGGATTTTAATCTCCCTAAGTGCGTATGCACATTGTTTTTTTCTAGCGTAGGTTTTATTTCCCTAAGGGATGTGGCATAGGTTGTTTATTGCTCCAAGCTTGTGTCGTCACATAGTTCAACATGCCTCCAAGTGAACATATTATTCCCTTCAACATGTACAATAGGTTGACCCATAGTTACCATGACAGTTGCTCATTTTCTAATAGAAAAATACAAAGAAACTAAAATCGGGCTCCAAAGGGTCCATTTTCAGAAGAACAATATCAACTTTGGGTTACTAATCATGACTCTATGCCTAATGGATATAACAAGGCAACTAATCTCTTCATCTAGCAGGCAGATGCCCCTACAAGTTGCCAAATTGTTATCTCTATTTTGTCCCCCAACAAAATTGATCAAACACGACCCCGTGTAGGAAAAATTCAAGAAATGGTTTCGTCAAATGAACCCATGCTTCAAATCATATGAGTCAGGTTATAGGAAGGTTCTAAAATGAAGGATTACGGTAAGGGAAGGAAGAAATCAGAGGCTCAAAGGAAAAGAAATAGAGAAAAATCAAAGTATTCGAGCACTCAAATGACTTTGAATGAGCCCCAAAATGGGATAAGTATAGACTTTAGTGGAAGCTGCTAAGTGTCCAAGAGGTGCATCTCTAAAATTGAAAAGGCAGATCGAATAAGCACTATGTGTCCCGCAGAATTTTGGGCCCAAAACAATTAAGTATAGCGGACCGGCGGAAGCCTCCATGTGTTCAAACGGCATACCTTCAAGGGGAAAAGTAAAAGGTGATTCCAGGATGAGTCTCGTGTCTCAAAAAATAATAGAGTCGTCCTGAAATTCAAAACAAGCGTAGAATGCCACATGTTTTAACGATGTTCCTTCAAAGGTAAAATCCTAACAGGTTTCCTCATGAGTGTGGACCTTCCACTTGTCCTAGGCCCAGAAAAGGGGACAAGGTGAGGGTTGAATAGTCAAATCATAGACAGGATAGCCCAGGGAGCCAAGTGTCAATGGCGCAACTTCAAGAGTAAAATTTAGGGAGGTTTCAAACAAGTACCAAGCCTCCCGTGTCTCTGAACGAATACCTTTTCAAAAGGAATTACTCAAAACATGAAAACTAAGGTGATATGCCATGTTTTGGCTTAACAACTTCAAAAGAAAAATCCAAATGTGGTTCCCAAACGCACGCCACCCTCCATGTGCCCATTCTTAAAATACCGATTTTGATAATCGGTTTCCACCTTTTTGACGCCCGCTGAAATTTTCAAATGGGATATCTTTTGATTCAGTCTCAAAATCCGATAAATTTGGCACCATTGAAAGATCTTGGATCCATTCCATTGGAAACTTTAATTTTAAAGAAGTTAGGTGGGTAAAAAAATTCTTCGTGCCATTAAAATCTTGTGCCAAGAAGAAGGTGCCACATGTCGATTTGATCTAGTTCGTCATTCTTCCCTTCAAATAAATCAAATGATAAATCTGCAATTATAATAGATTTGGAGTGGATTTTCAAGACATTAATGTGTGGACCTTTAATTTCCACTTCTCTCTCCTTCTTATCTCCAAAATCTATAAAGGAAGATTTTGGGCTCATTATAAGGTTAGAAGTTTCGCATTTTGCGCCCTCCTTCTTCTTTTTTTCTTGCAATTTATGGAGCTTTCACCTCTCATTTGGGTTGTAATGCAATTTTGATTCTTGGTCACTAGCAATATACTTGTCTCAGCTCCTAAGAAATAATATGTCAATGATTATCACCCTCTCATGTATTCGTTGTTGTCTCTGATCTCTTATTGTAGTTTGGTCATCATGGTGTTTGTATTGCATTTTTGTGGTCTATGTTAAATTGTAAAATGAGTGTCTAACATTCCTTTGGTGCATCACCTTGTTAGCTTAGTTTATTTTCTTGCATCTCCTCAACCCTGTCTCCTTGGTAGAATAGAGTAGATTTAGAATAGATCCTCTGTAATTTATTTGTATGCACTGAACAGAGGAATGGGAACCAACCTTTATCCAAGAGCTCTCTCACGTCACAAGGTACCACACTTTGAGAGATGCTCCATGTTGTGTAATCACACCGAGAGTCTTGACCCATGCCATGTTTTAGGCATTCGTGGGTGTTGTGATTCTGTACTCACAATTTCCTCTTCCCTTTTTCTTCAAAATTTAATTCCAAATGCGGAAATATCTTCCACCAAAGATAAACAAAAACTAGTGGATACCCCACCCACCACTCCTCCTACTCTCTCGAGTCCATGTCGGAAGAGACCAAAAATCTAGCTAAGGGGAGCAACAAGAAGAAGAGCCAATGAAAGAAGAAATGATTAGAAGCTTGGTGAGCTTATTTTTTAAATTCGAATTGAAAAGATATCACATTCTTAGTAGAATCACAACACCCCCAAATGAGCTCCAAAAGATCTATTTTTCTAAGGAATACTGATTTGGTGTGATTGCATAACATTGAAATTTCTTGAAGGTGTGGGACCTTGCAAAAATGGGAAAGCTCTCCAGATTGACAGATGGTTCCTTATTCCTCTATTTAGGTGTGTATACGTAGAAACTTGCAGAGGGTCAGTTCTTAATCCTAATCTAAACTTTACAAAGGAGACATGGATAGAAGGAATACAAAATTAAAAAAAAGATAAACTATGAGGTGATGCACCAAGGATGAGGAAAAATTATTTTACTAATTGACACAAACCAACAAAATGCTTACAATAGATAAGCACAGATTTCCGGATACATAATGGAAGACTAGATGAAAGAAAAAGAGACAAGAAGGATCTAAAATCGATTGTAGATGTTTTT
Organism: Taxus wallichiana var. yunnanensis; assembly: GCA_018340775.1. Classification (NCBI taxonomy): domain Eukaryota; kingdom Viridiplantae; phylum Streptophyta; class Pinopsida; order Cupressales; family Taxaceae; genus Taxus; species Taxus wallichiana. Next base: position 675,618,080 of record CM031234.1, read on the forward strand.
ATTACTCCGTAGATTGATAATGTCCATTACAAAGTAGCCAAAAGGAAGAAACATAATATAATTTTGATAGAAGGCTTGAACCCCACATACCCCTTTGCTAGAAAGAGAGAGGGATCCTGTAAAACAAGTAATTTCCAACCCTTTACAATGAATATTGTTCCCGACTTTATAGATTCAGCCTAAGAGAAGACGAGAAGGAGAAGTGGGAAAATAGGTTGCAGCTCAACCACCGTTGTTAATGCCTCGATGAAATCTACCTCCAAATCTATCTTTATTTCATTGATCCTTGGTTCAGCATTTTGGAGGGAGGGGAAATGGTGGAAATAGATCAGATCCGATCTGGTTGTTGAGACTTGTGGATCCTGCATTGAAAGCTCAAAGATGTTTTCCTCCATTTGCTTTACCTAACCTCCTCAGAAATAAAGTCTTCACCTCTATTATGTGGGTGAGGCCGAGATCTTTCCAATGGAGTTAGATTTGAAATATTTTGAGCCTTGAGTTGAAAGATATGCCCCTTCGAAGTTTGTATCGAATCTGTACAAGTGGGCGGGAAAACTAGTTTAAAAAATAAGCCCCTCTTTAATATGGGACATGTGGTAGTCTTTGGTTGGCTGGAAAGATGCGCTCAAACTTTTTCCTTTATGCCTTTTGAATGAAAGGAAAACTTTCACTTCTTTCCCTAACTCCCCACCTTAGCTTTAACTCGGGTCTAAGTGCTTAATTTTTCCTTTGGAGGAGTTATGGGCCATTTTGCAACTTTTACCCCCTTTTAAGGTAAATGGCAAAAAATCATCTTTTCCCCAACTACCCTCGGGACATGTGTCACTCTAGCGCTCACTCGGGAACCTTTTTCTCCATTTTACCCTTGAAACAACACCCTTAAGACACTTAGTTGCATTTTCTAGTCAAACTTATGCATTGGCTATTCAACTAACCTTGCCCCCTTTGAGGTACACATCGAGGCACTATGCTTGTTTGCAAACATGACCCAAAATTGCCTTTAGAGGAGCATCGAGTCGAAACTTGTCTGCTTCCACTACTCTATGGACTTTTCAACATTTCCTATCATTTTTAGGCTTTGGGCTACATTCCCAGCTCACACTCATTTGGGTCTCCACCTTTGGACCAACTCTTGGAAATGTGCCAAACTGACACATGGCATTCTCCACTTACACTTCTATACTTAGCCAATTTTGAAGCTTTTCCTCTCTACCCCTTGACTCTCTTTGAGAATTTGCTATGGGAGGGCTGACACAAGTTTAAGTTCCTCCCTTTGGATTCACTTTGATAGAAGCATCGTTAGGACACGTGGTCACTTCTGTTGCCTCCTCCATACTTAGTTGTTTTTTTGCCTTTCTTGAACCATTTTAAGCCCGAGGACATCAAATCTTCATCGTTCTTATTTCTTCTTGCTTCTAGCTCCTTTGTAGCATCTTCCCTACTTGTCCAACCTTGTTATTTGATGGTTCTACCTGTCTGTAACTTGGAGAATGGATTTAAAGCGTAGAGACAACCCGACAGAGTCATTCTTTCTATACAAGATCCTTTTCTCTTTCTTCATCTCCAGCACTTCATTCTTGAATATTTATTGCAACCAATTATAGGATTTGAATGCATTTTCTCAGTTCCTTATATGTGGGGTCATGATTCGATCCAATATTCATCTTGGGGAAAAATATGGATAACAATTTGGTGACTCATGGGGACATCTACCTGATAGATGCAGAGATTAGTTTCCTTATCGTACTTATTGGGTGTGGAGTCAAGAATAACAAGCTAATGCTATTTTTTCCTCTGGTTCACGGCCTAGCCACATGTGCTCTCAAATTTCATAATAAAATATCAAAATGAAGATTTCTTAGAGTAGAAAATTTTTCTAACTCTAGGACTTTCATCTCATGTCCCTAAAATGGACTATTTTGAAATGACTTTAGTTACTCTACATTTGTTTTCTTTTGGGAATTTTCAATCATTACATGCAACTATGGATCTTTCTACCATAAATAGTGGAGATCCCGGCCTTGTGCACCTCTAGAGAAATGTGAAAAAACTTATATACAAAGAAAAATCATACATGCCTCAAATGAGACATGCAGAGTGTGCATAAGCACTTCTTTTACTGAAAGAAAATCTACTCCTACTCCTAAACTAACTAGAGAGAAATAATGCTAAACAAATCCTGTGAACTAATAAGGAGAAGTAGCTTCCCTTTCTCAAGAGATGCAACCACGTAAATGATTTGATACCGAATATAGCTTCTGTGTGAGTGAAAAACGACTCTAAGCATATCCTCCACCCAAATCAACAGGGTATCAACACTAATGGGAATAACCTCCTCAAGCTGATTGGAATTGGACTCCTAGAGGTGTTGATGATGACCCTTGGTACTCTTATGTTCATCCTCATTTCCTAAAGTAGGCATGAATGGTTTTGCTTCCCCTTGGCTCTAATGAAGCCAAGTAGATTATTGGGCAAGGTATGATCCTTTGGATGTGTCTATAGCTCTGACTTTCAACTCCAAGAATGGAGCCTTCTTGTTGACCCTCATAGATGGATGGTGTTGAAGCAATGGTGGAACTTTAGTGTCCTTTCTCTTCTTCCTCCTGTGAAGAGTATGAAAGGTTTAAATCTTCCAAACTTGTTTCCTGAGGGCCATTGTGAGATGCAAGTTGTTGTCCTTGGATGTTCTCCTCCATGGAAGTAGACTCATGTTCTTGGAAGGTGGATGATGGAGGAGAAAATGATGTGATCTCCTTGGATCCTCTCCATCAAGACAATCCTCCAAGTCAGACAGATAATCTACCTCCTCATTGTCCTGTTGTGTGTGTTCAACCTCCTCCATGGTGTCCTTTGAATCTGTAATTTTCTCACCATGGTTCCCCTCATTTTCAAACATGAATTTTGAAAGCTAAAACTCTTCTTCAACATTAGATATTGAAGGAGATGAAGTGGGAGGAAGAACTGAAGGTTCCTCTGTGGCCTACTCCTCACTTAGAGCCTCTGAAACTATATGGTCCTCCTCCATCATGGGTTCATTAACCAAAATAGGCCCTTCAAATGAAAGAAAGGAATCTTCAATGATGCTTTCTTCATTGAGTGGCTTCAACTCTTATTTGATCTCTCCCATTTGCTCCTCTTTAATGGGACTTGGAGCTGATTGTCCCTCCTCTTCAACTAGTTGTGCAGCTTGGGTTAGATCAATATCTTCTTTAGGAAAAGTGCCATAAATAGACTATTGATTCTTTTCCTCTTGTTCTTGTTCTTCTTACATTTGCAAATTCAACCTCAACCACCACCGATTCTTCAATCTTGACATCCTCTATGGGCTTGACCATCAAGGAGATCTTTGTAAACCCAAATTTGGCAGCCCAACTCTTTAGATTGTCTGTCATTTCTTTTATGTTGGGATCCTCTTCTTCTATTCTCCTTGGTTGGATTCTTGAGTCTCTTCCCAACACGGACTTTGGAAAGAAAGAGGAGTGGCGGGTTGGGGTTAAACCACATTTGTAATTTTTTTTTGTGGGAAGGGAGGTGCAACTCCTTCTTTGTTTGGAGGGGATGACTATTTATAAGGGACAAGGATAAAATAACTCGAGATGAGGTGGAAGACTACGAGATGGATAAATGAAATCAACACTTAGGGGAAAAAAGTGAGGGGCTTGATCGTTGCCTCATGTTGAAATGATAAAAATTAGGGAGAGAAAATGAAAGGCATCGAGCTGGTGATTGATTTACCCATTAGCAAGGTTGTCCCACACTTTTCTCGTAAGCCCGATCTCCTCATCCCATTGTGTAAGTTAGGGTTGTGTGCATGTGTACTTTGCTTAATGCTAAATCAAATGGAGCAAGAACTACCACCTAAAATAGTTCTACAATCTAGCTAAAACAAAGCATAAGCACCATCAAGATAAAGAGCTAAACAAGATCTAAATTAACATCATAACTTTGAAATACCCAAGATCAAAACTAGCATGCTATCTAAAATCTCTACTCTCCTAGATTGCCAACAAGAATGAATGGACCTATTTAGCTCCAATGGCAATCAAAAATTGCTTGTTTGATCCTTAAAGAATGCAAAAATAGGAAGCTTAGCTCTTAACAATGGTGACCTCTCAAGAAGACAAAATGCAAGCTCTTAGTCTCTTTGTTATATGCTTTGCATTTTCTCTCTCAAGAAGTTTAGGTGTAGGTATAAAGGTAGAAGGAGGGCTCCTTATATAGACCAATGGATAAAGGAAACACTTCATCCCTTTGCATGTGGGATAAAGGTAAAACATTATTAGGAATGGATAAGGTTGCTTTATTAAAGGTAACCTTACTTTAGAAGGGTTTAATTTATGCTTAGCAAGTCATGGGAGTTGGGGGGTGTTTTAATTAATCAAAGGTGATTAACTAATAGGTAGATGTAAGATTATAGAAGTTGATTAGGGAATATTAGTACAATTCAGGCTATTAGGAGGGGATTAAATCAATTAAATATTGATTTATTAGTTAAATGAAGTGAAATGCTAATTAATTAATAATAATTAATTAGTTTAGATAGAAAGGGTAAATAATTAATGGACGGTCGTTAATTAGGTTGTTAGCTGGATAGGCGACTTAATCAATTAGCGTATTGTAATTAATTAATGACAATAAGAGGGAATATGAGCACTTTTGACAAAATGTTGTCAATTTATGAGAAATGAGATAATTAGTGTAATTTAAGTATTTAAATTAATCGGGCATAATTATGGGTGTCGACATGCCATTTCGCATCAGTAACTTCCCCGCATTTTCAAGCCTTTGTCAGACGCACACACACCCTAACCAAAGTGCACATGTTGTTTTACTAGAAAAAACACATTTTTGGTGATGTAGACGCTTACGTCTTCGAATCTTGAGTTGTTTTATAAAGTGGTGGTGCACACGTTTTCCTGGTATCACACATGCTTTTCTCGGTGGCGGACACGTTTTCCCAAAGAAGCACAAGTGTTCTATCTATTTTCTCATCAGGTGGCACCTACATTGTTTTGGGCACACATGCCTCTCTAAGTGGTGCAGGTGCATGGTAAGCAAAAAATACACATAGTGGCGCATGCATTGATTTCATGGCGCACACCTCTCGGGTGGCGTACATTGTAATTTGAAAAAATACAGAGTGGTGTATATGCCCTAACCCACATGTAGCACTAAGAAGGGTGCAGTGTCATTTCATATTTTTGAAATTAATGTCTTGAGGTTCTAACATTCTTGCAGTTTTATCTAATCATATACTTGTCTTTGCAGGCTTTTTTTTTACATATTTATACTTGATTAGATAATATTTTATGTTTTTTACTTATAGGAATAAGATCATGTCTACTCTTTTGGTCCTATGTAACCCACACATAAGTCCCCTTGGGAAGATCTTGGGAATCGAAATGATTCTTAAGTCCTTTGATGCTTTGAGGTTGTTAGCAATATTTGAGTTAGAATTGGTTAACTTGGCATAGTTGAATTAAAGTGTTTGTCCATTTCGATATCTTTTTGGATTTTGAAGACATCACCTATGCTCTTCTCTTGCATCCTTGTATGATCTAGAGAATCAGAAATTGTGCCTTCTCTTTTGATGGAAAACTAGTAAAATTGTCATAAAGGACCAAAACTCCATTGCTTGTTAAAGAAATGGAGGAATCAAAACAAAATAAAAAAACACTACTAATACAATTCTTATACACGTTACCAAATTGATGTTCAAGAAAACCACACCTAATTAAAAATATAAAACAAACAACATATTCAAAACACTGACATGGGTTTTAGAAAAGGGTATGTCCCTCTCCGCTCAATGGAACATAACCCCTTTGGCATAACACCTTAAGCTACAACAATGGGGGTAGTTCAAAGAACCCCAAAGTAGTGCACGGAAAAGGGAACCTTGTGGATGAAACAGAAAGTGCTCCACACTACCTATCCGACTAGTGATTCCTTTATGAGATAGAGTTACAAGTTATCCTAAGCGACCCTTTTAAGTACACGATGGATGCATCCGATGCCCAATGTGATTTGAGGGAAAAAGTCGAGATACTCCTAAGATAGTCAAGACTATTTGGGTAAATCATCTCACTCGTGGATAATCTTTGTAAAACCTAGGACAAAAGAACCACCTAGGAAAATATACTTTGGCAAGGAGCCCACTTTGACTATTGTAAAATAGTTTGAGTTGTGAACAATCATTTTATTGTGAAACATGTGACACGTTACTTTCGCTTACTTTTACTTTCCTTAGGGTGAAGTGAAACTCTTGCTTGTGAAGTGAAGCCAACATTTTTCATCACATTTTTGATTTACTTTCTTCACTATCTTTTGATACTTTTTTGATCGAGAGAGTGACTACCTTTGTGTTACCGATCAATTGTTTTGTCACTTTTATGTTCGTTATGCCCATCCATGTTTACTGGTGGGTAAGTTAAACATCTAAAGTGTGCGGAGGTGTATTCACGCATTAGTGGCCATTGTGCTCTTGATACCCATGTTAAGGTCATCATTGTAGTTAGAAGTGGTTCATCATCTTGAACTTCCTTAGAAGGGTTAACTTGTTTGTATCATACCACTACTATTTTAATTTTACGTCTTGTTTCGTTGTAAACTTGACATAAATACCTATATTGTAAGGTTACGCTACACACATTTTTAACTATTCCTAGCTATAGTTTGAGCTTTTAGTTTGATTCTATTATTACCTCGATTTAGAAGAGTGTTGTGTGTTATATCAATAGCACTTGATATCGATACCTTACTTTCTTGCAAAGTTTGTTAGCATATCTTTGTGAAATTGTTTTATCATGTCATAATTGTAATTAGCACTTTTTGAGATATAGGTGTTAATCAATTTTGAGCTCACTCCTAGTATATCTTGTTAGGAAGTTACATTGACTTTTTGTATTTAGTTACATTTTGTTCATTCTCGAACTTAGCATAAGTAAGAACATCTTGTTAATTATCTTGTGACATGAAGCTACTTTTTTTAAACGTAGTCTAGGAGATACTTCATTTGACATGTTTAGATAACAAATGCTTGTGTGACTAGGTGATTTATCACTCTATCACATTGGTATTCTCACAATGTTAATTCACTCATATTCTTGACAATACATCTTGCATTTCACTTAGGTGTGGTCACAAAGTTTTGAAAACATTTACAACTTACCCTAGTGAAACTATCACAAAACATGGATCCTAAAACATGATTAGGACTCAAGAAATAGACATATGAGGAACAACAAGTGCAACCTTCGGAAGCCTCTAACAAAAAGGGTCAAACCCTTCATTGGACATGATCTAGGACCTCTGTTTTCATGGAAAAGAGATAGAAGAAATGATCGATCATAGTGGAAATAAATTAGAATCCCCACATGTAGAATTAAATTTTGATCCCACTTTATTATACGAGTTTCTTTTCCAAAATAAGGATAAAGTGCTAGCACATGTTATAGAATTAGGGGTCAAATTTCCCACCAAAGTGAAACAATCCCACTGTAAATAACTCTACCGAGGAAGAACGCCCTCTTATCAATATGGAGGATATTTTGATGCATGGAAATGCTTCTATCTCTAACCCAGGGAATGATAAAGTGGTGGGGCATAGAATACCCTTTATCAAAGTGCCACGTATAAACAAGATGGAACATGAGATGGGTGAAGAACCTCCACAATATGAGGAGGAAGAATCTTTAGAAGAAGAAACCACAATTCAACAAAATATTAGTAACCTAAGATGAAAATTATCTTTGCTAACCTCCCATTTACAAAAGGAATCAAACAAGAACATTCAAAAGTCAAAGCGTAAGGTTAAGATCAATGAACTTCATAGATAAAACCAAGGAGAAGAAGACACAAGGTATCATCACGTATACATCCCTGCTTCTCCCACTAGAGAACAATTGCTCACACAAGAGGTACAGTCTATGAAAGAGACACTCACAAGCCTACAAGAGAGCAATATAGGTAGCATTAGAAAGTATCAATATGAAGAACTATGCCCCTATCCTTTAGACAAGACAATGACCCTTCAACCCTTTCCTAAGAAATTTGATATGCCAAAATTTGACAAATATAAAGGGAAAGGAGATCCACATGATCATGTCAAATATTTCTATATGGCATGTCAAGAGGTATCTTATAGTGACAATTATCTCATCAATATTTTCCCCAAGAGTCTCGGAGGCCAAGCCTTGGAGTTGTTTACACATTTACCACGAGGATCAATTTTCACCTAGCCGGAGGCATTGGTAGAAAGTTTAGTGCATCACTTATGATACAACATAGAGAGTGATGTCACCATGTCTGCTTTATGTGGCACCAAGAAATGCCCTAATGAGACTTTCACCACCTTCCCCTAATGGTGGAGAGGGATAGCTAGTCACTTCCCTTGCACTTTCCCGAAAAAACAAATGCTAGTTAGTATTTTCATTCTCAACCTAGACTGGATGTGGCTTTCCACCTCCAAATGCATTGTGTTCACACTTTTGAGGAGGTCATCAAGAATGGGGTATAGATAGAGAAATATCTCATTGCCAAAAGCACCCTCAAAACCCAATCTAGAGATAATCAAAATGTCAAATCCACGAGAGAAGCTAAAGATCTTTAACAAAAACAAAATGTGGTGGAGATGGAATCACCGATTCCAAATGTGTTCAAACAACTCAAATAGGTCAACCTTTTACACTAAAAAAGGGACCAATTCAACCACCACCAAAACAAATAACATTCACCTCTCTTAATGAACCTTTGTTAGTTATACTAAAATAATTGGATGCGGCCCACATGATGACATATCCTACGATGCAACCATTTGATGACAATGCTCCAAAGCCTTCATGGTACAAGGAACATGAATATTGTGAAATGCATCATGTCAAAGGAAATAAGACAGAAAAATGTCTGAATTTGTCATTATATTCAGGACCTCATTGACAATGGGGAAATAGAGGTGGATAACCCACGCAAAACATAGACACCTAACGAGAAAATGGGGATATATAAATAACCATTCCCCAACCATGATAAGTCAAAGAAGTCAAATCCGAATCGAGGAGATTCATCCCAAGGTTATAAAGTAGCGAATTACTTATACACCAAAAAAGACAAAAATCATTATGATTCACTTATTTGATGTATTCACTCTCCTACTGATCATGTCAACACTATCCAAATCAAGGGAAAGGATTGTGCCACGATAATAAGGCATGCCCACCTCATGATTCTTGAACCTTCTTCATCAACCCCACAAACTAGTAAATATAACCTTTTAGAACAACTTGAGAAGACATCTACTAAGATTTTGATCTTCGATCTTCTTAAGATATCCAATGTGCATAAAGACATTCTATACCAAACTCTTCAGGGGTTGGGAGTAACATTAGAGGTCGACCCTACACACATTCAAGTCACAATGGAAAATATCATACCAAATGAAAATATTTCCTTCAATCATAGGGAGATCCCTACTAAGAATGCAACACATAATCTTCCTTTATATATTGAGGTAGTTGTGACCCAAAGAATATCAAACGGGTCTTTTGGATAACGGATCTGGGTTGAACATTTGCACACTCAAGTTGGTTAAATATTTAAGACATACTTGAGGAATATCTTGAGTCCAATATCATCACCATCACCGAAAATGTGAAAGGTGGGTCCAATCACGCTTGCCCATGTAGGTGGGCCACTTGCCATCGACAAAGTTTCATGTTCTAGACTTGGAACTTCCATATAATATGCTTCTAGCTGCCCATGAATTCATGCCATGCGCAGGCCGTGCCATCGACATTTCATCAATGCATTAAGTTGAAGTATGAGGGACACACCATTACTATATAAGAAGATTCAGATCCCTTCGCTCATTGTAGAACTCTCAATAGCTTTGCATGAAAGGGTACATACGCATGTCCCTCCACTGATATAGTTGTCCCTCTCCAATTTGAGGCCATGGAATCCTAGGTGGATTTAGATTCTCTCAGTTCTTGTGCTCATGGTGCGTCTACTTCAACATCTCCTTTTGATTCTTAGGGAGATGAAAATCCTTGAATATGGTTGCAGAGAATATAATGTACAACAAGCACTCTTGGTTTTAGACCTCTCATTATCACCCAAGACTAGAGGTCGACCCAATTACCACTTTAGAAGACCTAGAAAGGAACACACTATTGGGTCATTCTTACCTGGAGGCTTGTTAGCTGAGGAAAAATTGCTTGATCCACCTACAACTTGGGTCCCAGAGGATACCCAACCATCCTATTATCAAACCCTAGAATATGAGAAATCCAACAAAATGATGTACTCCATGGGCTACAAGGGCCTAGGATGTGGTAGAAATGAACAAGGACAGAGGGAGTCAATGTTTATACCACATTTCAAAATAGAAATATATAGCATTGGGATTCACCCTTATGGAGCACACCCCAATGATCAAGATTCTACTTGTTCAACATGAGGATAGCTCTGACTATCTAGATAGTGATATGGATTCCCATTGTAGCCAATATGAGGATCGGCTTCCACAAACCTATTCATGAACAATGATGTCCTAACCATAACCCCACAGAACCAACCCTTGACCTTGTTTACCCTTCCCTTGTTGAATGGGACCAACAACATCACATGTCACTAGATTTATTCAAGAATGACAAAGCTATCACAGACTTCATGGGCATTTAGGATAAAATTCCCATTGGAGACCACAAGAAGGGTTTCTTTATTGACTTGGATACCTGCGCCTACTTTGGTGAGGAGGTTGAGCTTCATGGTCAAAAAAACTTAAAGAAAAGTGAGGGCAAAAGTTCTAATGTAAAGCCTTGGAAAAAATCAAAGTCCAAGTCACACAGTGAAAACCTCTTTGAGGCACTGGCCGACAAACAAGTAAAAAAATCAAAGGACAAACAAAGTGACCATGCCAAGGATGAAAATATCATGGAGACATCCTTGGATGAAGATCTCAACCTACCTCTTGATCCTACACATATGGAGGACTTATCAAAATTACTAGTCGAAGAAACCATTGATGTGAATATTGGTACAAAAGAAGATCCCAAGATAGTAAAATTGGGAGCATCACTCTTGGATAGAGAACAAAATACATTCACTATGCTATTGTGAGAGTTTATAGATGTGTTTGCATGGTCTTATAAAGACATGTTTGGCTTATATCCAACTTTGGTCATGCACAACCTAGTTTTGCATGCAGATGCTAAGCCTATCAAGCACAAACTCCAAAGATGCACCAAAGAGTGGCCTTACTAGTTAAAGAAGAGTTGGAAAGATTGCTTGCGGTAGGATTTATCCGCCTATTGATTATTCTCCGAATGGATATCAAACATTGTTCTGTCTAGAAAAATCTGTTGGTATCCCAATTTGCACAAATTTTAGGGACATTAATAAGAATTTCCATAAAGATGATTTTTTGCTACCAAATATTGACATGATTGTCAACTCAATAGTAGGGTACGAAATGCTATCTCTCAAGGAAGGTTTTTCAGGATATAACCAAATGAAGATAGTTGAAGAAGACCAACACAAAATGGAGTTTACAACTCTTTGGTGCACCTTCTATTATCGGTGATGCCATTTGGTCTAAAAATGTAGGAGCTACTTATCGGTTGGCCATGACATAAGTAATTTTTCATGATATGATTCTTGATATCATGGAGGACTATGTGGATGACATCCTTGGAAAGTCTAAAACAAGAGAGGATCACCCTATCATTTTATGGCATATATTTGAACACCTATGAGAATACAAAGTTAGGCTGAATCAAAAGAAGTGTGTCTTCGATGTGTGTATATCGGGAAAATTGTTGGGCTTCATTATATCAAGACGAGGTATTAAGGTAGACCATCCTAAAGTTTCTGCTATTACTAAAATTCCTCCACCTAAGAATATCAAGAAACTACGCAGCTTACAAGGGAAAATTCAGGCCATTCACCATTTCATCTCCCATCTTGTAGATAAGTGTCACTCATTCACCCACTTGCTTAAAAAATGTCACTTTCATATGGGGACTTGAGAAATAGCAATCCTTTTCTTTATTTAAACAATACTTGGCTAATCTGCCACGTCCTCATGCCTCCAACTCCTGGAGAACCACTCTTGCTCTATATTTCCACTACGTAATTTTCTATTGGTGTGCTACTCACCCAATATGACCTTGGTCATAAGGAAAAAGTGGTGTATTATCTCAGTCGCACCCTCATCGCCTATGAGCTCAATTATCCTCAAATTGAAAAATCTTTCTTGGCTATTTTTTTACTTTTCAAAAACTTTGCCATTACCTATTGAATACTAAAATGAAGCTAATATCCAAGGTTGACCCACTCAAGTACTTACTATCTAAACCTACCCTCATAGGTAGAATAGCTAATTAGATCATTCTATTCAGTGAGTTTGACATAGAATTTGTACATCATAAATCGGTTAAAGGATAAGTACTTGTGGACCAGCTAGTAGAAGCACCTTTACAAGGCACTGAACCTTTTAATCTAGATCTTTCAGATGCCTCTTTACTCTACATTAAATAATATTTTGTATGAAAGATACATTTTGACTAGTCCTTTACGTTTCACAGTTCAGGTGCAGGAGTGGTCCTTATTACTCCTTCTGGTGATCCTATACCACAGGATTTTCACCGAGCTTCCCTTGCACAAACAAAATTACATAGTTTAAGGCACTTATTGTAGGGATGAAGCTAGCTATAAAGTGGAATATTCATTCTATCAAGGTTGTTAGAGATTCTCGGCTAATTATCAAACAGTTAATGATGAATATAAGGTTAAGGATGACAAACTCATCCCTTACAAGAAGTTGGTTTAAAATATAAAGGAGTACTTTGTGTGCATTACATTTGAACAAATCCAAAGACCACAAAAAATATTGGTAGATGCCATGCCGATAGTGGGTTCTATGCGTCGTATTCCACTAGGGAATAATGACATGCATTTCTTTGTAGAAAATTTACATCAGCCCATGTATGACATGGCAGAATCTTGACTGTCCTGTGATGTTATTGGTCCTAATTCCCCATGGTATGAGCCCATCTTTACCTATCTTAAGAACAACATGTTCCCTCCCGATATCTCTAGTTCTGAAAAGCAAATCCTGATTCACCAAATAGCCTGTTATACCCTTTTAGGAGGTACACTTTATCATCATGGCTATGATGGGAATCGGTTACGTTGTCTGGATTTGACATAGTCAATCTAAGCAATCAAAGAAGTACACAAAGGGGTGTGTGGAGCACATACAAATGGAATGGTGTTAGCTAAGAAATTGTTAAGAGTAGGCTACTATTGGCCAACCATGGAAAGTGATTGTTGTAATTATGTCAAGAAATGTGTACTTTGCCAAAAGTATGGAAACTTCATTCATGCTTCATCGGAACCATTGCAACCTATCTCTACCCCATGGCCATTCTCTAAGTGGGGACTTGACACTTACAAATCCATCCAAATTCCCTCTGGGCTTACATAACCTCCATTCGCACTCCTACGGGTGTGACACCATATTCTCTAGTGTTTGGAATAGAATCTATCATCCCCTTAGAAATCAAACTTCCGTCCCTAAGAATTTCTCTTCGGGACTATCTGGATAAGGATGAGGATTATTGGGTAGCAAGATTGGCTGAATTAGAGCTCCAGATGAGAGGCACTTTCACACTCTTAATGAACTAAATTATATCAAAACAGAGTCTATAGAAACTACAACAAGAGAATCATCCCTCACCAGTTTGAGGTTGGTGATTTAGTCATGAAGGAGAACTAGTTCAACACCAATGCAAAATGAGAAAAGAAAGGGAAGTTTGAACCACATTGGTTGGGACCCTATGTTATAGTCACCAAGTGCGGCAAAGGGGTATACAAACTTTCTCATCCCGATGGTGATGAACTACATGAGCCCATGAACACCATGTATCTTAAGTGGTTCTATGCTTAGACATGGTGCAGAAAGGTCAAAAAGTAAAAAATCAAAAACATGGTAAAATGATCAAAAAAAAAAAAAAAAGGAAGGAGAAAAAAAAGAGAAAACAGGTCATCCACAAGTGAAAACCACGCAATTGTGGCACTTTGGACAAGTCCTTGGGTGAAAACTCGGTTTCCGACACCTTGGGAGGATTCATTGTTCATAGGCATCTTGCATCTAGAGGGTATTTTTACTTGGCCTAGCCCTAGTTCTACCTTCGTGATTCCCTATGAGCCCCATCCTGTCTAGCCTTGATCCGGCTTTGTCTTCTTTTATTCGTCTGTGAGGGGTATGGTCTTTCACTATTTCCCATCTTACACTGGGGGCAATTCAACAACTTCACCTTCTTGTTCATAGGCGCGTGGCTTCTACCCTTGTATATTCCCCATCTAATGTTGGGGGCATCCACACTTTCTTGGTTACCTGTGCATAACTCTAGAAAACCATTAGAAAACAACACAAAAATAATAGAAAATTGTTTCACAAAAACCTAAACAATAGAAAATTGTTTCACAAAAACCTAAACAATAGAAAATTGTTTAAAACACAAAAACAATAGAAAATTGTTTCACATAAACCTAAACAATAGAAAATTGTTTCAAAACACCAAAAACAATAGAAAATTGTTGCATGAAAATAAATCTTACAAAAACATTTACTTACATTTACTTGCATTGTCTTGTTTCTTGCTTTGCTTGTTGCTTGTATAGTTGTTTTATGTTTTTCTTTTGGGTTGTTTGTTGCTTGGGCGTACTTTATTAGGGTTCATCTTTTCTTGCTTAGTTTATATTTATTCTTGCTTGTGCATATTGAGGTGTGTTTTTGCATGCTAGTGAATCATGGTGTATTATGTTAATTCATTGTGTTATTTCTTAGCATTTGATTTTGTTTATTGTATGTCCATTGTTTTGTTATCATACATCACATTACCATCATTATCATCACATCTAACATCATCTATACATCATATATCAAGGAAAGGATAAGTATACATCATACATGAATGCTAAGCTAATCATCACGTACCGTATCATCAAATGGGGGCAAGAGGGATCACAAATATCAAAATATATCCCCCCGCACCCTTATCATCATATCATCCCATCCATATACATCTATAGTAACACATGAGAAATGCATTTGATATCATCTAAGGATCTATCATCTAACATCCACAGCACATGTATACATCAAACATCAAGATAACATACATGCAAGTAAAAATCGAAAACATCATAACACATCCATAAGTGCTGAATCAAAACAAGCAACATGCAATAAGATTCAACATAGAGTAATTTCTGATAAAGGGTATTTTACATCATAGAATTATGCCCACTCATGTCACATGCATCAGGAAACAAAACAATAAAGTACATCATCTCATAAACACGTGTATCTGAGCCCAAAAAGTAATCCTCTATATACATGTGTGTCATATACATCTATATCAATAGAAATGGATATACATCAGTACTCTATATCAAAAATGCCTTCAGCTGAGGTGTACAAAGATGATACATCAAAAATGTCCACATATCTATACAAGTATAAACTGTCCAGATCGGTACTCAAAATGATACATCATAGATACAATGTGCCATAAAAAGGGGCATGCATAAGAAAGAATCAAGCCTTCATCATGAGGCATCATCAAAATACAAGTATATAAAGCTATACATCAAAATTATCCTTCATAAGAGGCATGTATATAAATCATCTGTACAAAAAAAAATTATAGAGGTCAACCATAGCTCTTGACCTTGTCGAGGCTCCCGATCTCGTCACATGGGAAACGAAACAATGACGGCTGAGATGGCCCTAGTCTAGCCCACCTTGCTACTCCGATATAGGCTGCCTCACTGATCTCGTTGGTGACTTGATATCCATAATGGAGAGCCTTTCATTCTCGACCTTTACTATTGAGGAGTGCCACTCATGCTTCCGGAGGAACTATCCTATAATAGGCAGTCCTACAAAATCAAGCCTCACCACTGAGACTCGTGGCATCATGTATCAAGTCAACAACTTCAAAGGTGAGGGCTTTCAAGGGAAACATCATGTTGTCTTATCACTCTTTCCTAAATCAACCTCATCCTCTATCGTGAAGGAAACCTCTCGATCTCTCTAGCGATCCAGATCAGCTGCAACTCAGCTCATGCCTAATCCCTCTATGCAAGAAGGCCCTGTGATCGTGTATATACATGATTTCTACACAATGACAACTCACCTATATGCAGGACTGATGTAGAAGGATGAATATTTGGGGCCCTATGTTGATATCGCTCGAGTCTACCTTTCCCATCTTTGCTCTGTCATCTCCTAGGCTAGCCTGGGCCCGAGCCTGATCTCACTCTGAAAGTAGTGTAACAATGTGAGTCTGAGCCTCATCACACTCCGCTGTCATGGTCACACACTAGCCTCGGGCCTCATCTCTCTCGGCTCTCATTGTATCTCTCTCACTAGGGCTGTTGTAACTACTGTTGTATTGTGGCTATCTATGCCACTAGATGTGAGGTTATATGTGTCACGAGGACTAGTCCATGGGGCACTCTGATGATTAGCCCTCTGCTGTAGGACCCTTCCTCTGGGTGGCCAAATTGGTGCAGATCTTGGGCCCTACGGCCTCGGTCCCTATGCTTGTGTGGCAACCCTACCCATCATGAGGAATGCCATCAAAAGGATCCTCTGATCCGGCCCCGCTTACTCTCACTCTGCACTCTGAACCATGCCATATCTCTATAGGTGGACGAGCACCTACTGCCCAGGCCTCCTCCGGAATGGTGAGACGTCTGGGGTAATACAGTGGCATACCAAGCTGCATAATCTGTTGTGGTCCCCAGATCCCACACCTGTTGTGCTGGGTCCCATGCCTGTGGGACCACCTGTGTAAAACTTTCCCTGGCTTGGACCACTAGGTATGCAAGGCCCCATGGTCTACCTCTCTAAATCTCTACGTGCATGCCAAATGTCTAGGCGTGGGACATTGTGTACTGCCACATGCCGCCGCACACTGTCTTCTCCATACATCTCAATAATGTAGTTGTGGTTGCCAATGATAAAATGATCTACTGAGCACACACTGATCTCTGTGGCATCCTCTAGCCACTGGAAATGTCTGTAAGGCCACCAGATAACATCTATCACTGGCAGCTCATCGAACTCTCACCTATATCTGAATAGGCTACTAAGGTGGCCGCATACATCACCACCTGCTGCTACCCATGCCATGTAAGATGGCTCCTCTAGGTCTCAGACACGTAAAGTGCCCACAGGGCATCTCGATGGCAATGTGGTCCCATGACCATATCTGTAGTAAAGAGGTTAGACCCACGGTCTTCTGACCATGGTATGTGATCAAATGTAAATCCCAGTATAAGTGGGCCAGTATGCACTGTCCCCAACAATATCTCTTGCCACTGAAAATGCCATGAACTAAAGGTAATAGTCCTCTCGAGAATGACGTCCCTATCTTATCAGTGAGTAAGAACCCACTGATAAGAGACATAATATAGAGAGGCCCCCGATGCAATGTGGGGTCAGAGATGCACTCGTGCAGGGCTATGATCATCCCGTCATGCAGAATATCATCTACATCAAAAGGTCACTACAAAGTACTCTAATCAGCCCAACATCCGAGTCGTACTCACTCAAGGTGCCTATGATTGGCATGCGTATGATCCACAACACAACCTCAAGGGTCACAATCATCTCCCCCTATTGCAATCTAAAACAATGAATCTCATTATGCCATCAATTGGCTAGTGCGGTCATGAGCCATGATCCAAAGTGTCATAGAAGGCATCGGAGACATAGGCCTAGCCCCACTACCTCGAAAGTATCGCCATGGCTCGCCGGTGCATGCTCCAGCTCTAGCTCTACTATCCGAGTGGCGCTCCAGCGCGTCTGTAAAAATGGAAATCATCTCTGCGCATGATAACAAATCACTCATCAATTACTAACATTTCTTCTAAAAATCTATCCACCATTTTAGGGTTAACCTAAAAATCCTACAAATTCTTTAAAGTGTCATATTTTTGACATTTTCCTATCTTTCTACATTAGTCTGAGATGCCTACGCACACCCTTTTTATGCGTGTGCACCCCTTTTGGACACTTGGGCATCCTTTTAGGCATGTGTGCATCCGCATGTTTGTCTTCTAGTGCTTGTGCCCTCATTCGGGTGTATGGGAATCCTTTTTGGCATGTTTGCCACACATTTGGTGCTTTGCAGACTTGCTGCGCGTGTACCCCTAGGTGTGTGCACCCCCCTTTTTAGTGTTTTTGCCACGTTTTTCATGTGCACCCCATTTTGGTTATATGCCCATGCGTGTGTGTATTGTGGTGTAGTACACCCCCGAAAGGGATGCTTACACCCCCAGATCACACTGTGCTGTGCGCATGCACGGTGACCCGACTTTCTAGTGTAAAAGTAAAATTTAAAGCCTTAATGACAACTATTAATGACCAAAGTTCGGTACTTGTGAAGGGGTATCTTCATGCACTGGTACCCTCAAGCTGCATCTGTGTGCCTCACTCGGTCTCATGCAATCACCATTGTCCTCGTCACTAGTGGCGCCTCACCATAAAAAATTCTAAATAGCTCGATTAATATGAATTGTTCATGATGTTTTTACCCCCGGGGGGTATATTAACCCATTTTTCATCGCCGGGAGGGCCGGAGGCCCGTTTCGATCACCGTTTTCTCTCTGTTCACCATGGAATAATTATTTTTATTAAATAATAATTATTTTTCTCTTATTTTTCACCGTATTGGGGCATTTTTTGCTGTTTGGTACCCTTTTCTCTCCCTGGACAATTTTATTGCTCCTGAGGCAATTTTCCTCTTATCCACACTCTCGTAAATAATTATTTTTAAAATAATTATTTTTAATTAATTTTTCCACTAAACAAGGACATTTTTGTCACTTGTTTCTTCTTTCCTCCACCTAAGGCACTTTCCGTTACTCTCCTAGGCCCTTCATTCTCTTTCTTCTATTTTCTTCTATTTATTACCACAATTTTGACCACATAGAAAAGTAAAAACAATACATATGTAAAAAAAATCCAAAAACAGGCAAAGTTTTTCAAAAAATCCTAAAAAGTAAAAATCTACAAAAATGGTAACTTGCTTATTACAGTTGAAACTTGTGTCTTGCGCATGGTATTTTCTCCATATCCTCTTGGTTTGTCTCACATCTTCCACCGCTTAATAATTTCAGATTGCCTTTTCACAACCATTCACAAAGCTAGCTACTTACTATCTATACTGGGGCACGTTTGTTGCTGGTGTTATTTCGTTGTTGCACAATGCTTTTATTGGACCCTATGTCCATTATCATTTCCCACTTGCATATATCCTTGCTCAAGGCATCATTTTTAACCCTTTTTTCAATCATGAAATTGTGGATCTCTTGAAGATTGATATGCAGGTTCATTTTAAGAGACCTCTTGGAAATCGGAGGTGGAGAATACCGGGAATATCCACCTAAGCTTTCATGTGGGAAGGCAAATTTTTTTGGGGTTGTATGAAAAATTTCACCCATTGTGAAGTGGCGCAATGTAAGAGTCGAGACGCATACGATTTTTCTTCATGCGCGCACGTCAAGAAAATGCAATTGGCGCATCAATAGACCTCGGTGACGTGTGTCAACAACCTTGTTGGACGCACATCACTAAGGTCTGTTTCGCCGCGTCAAACTTTGCCACGCTACGACACCTCCTCGCCGCGTCTCTACCATTCTCGACATCTACTTTCTCATAAAAATCTTCGTGGTTCGAGGTCTTTGTCACGTGTCAACTCCGCACTTGTCTCACGTCAACACCTCCTTTGTCGTGCGTCAAGGCCAAGATCTGCTCAATATACTTGTTTGGCTCAACAATTTTGCACGTCAACACCTCTCATCGCATGTCACCACCGCCCATAAACCATCACGCATATGTACGCATCAACAACATGTCGCACCAAGCATGTTGCGGCAAGTCACCACTTTTCGCGTGTCACCACTACCCATGATGCACGTCACCACTACCTATGTCGCGCGCGTCACACTGCCCATGTTAACGTCACCACGCCCATGTCGCCACGTCAAGATCGCTTTGCTGCATGTGTCGTGCGTCCATGCGCCCATGTCGCGCGTCACCATTGCCTGTCGCGGCGTCTACTACTTCCTCTGCGCGCGTCAACACTTCCTCTCACACGCAACACTTCCTCAGTCGCCGCGTCAACACGCCCAAGTCACGCATCAACACTTCCTCTGCAGCGCGTGCGGTCGGATGCTTACCGTGTGTTTCTGTCAACAATCACGAAGCTGGATGCTGAATCTCTGTGCTTAAGGGTATGTGAGTTAAAATTTCACGCACAATTGGTAATTTGTTAAGCTACTTGAGGTATACTACCCGGTGAATCAGCTACGTTTTTATAGGAGATGTTTTCAAATGAAGGCGGTATACTATATATTTTAGGGCACAGGCATTTTCCGAATAATTCGCCTTTTCAAATTTTCATAAAATGAAATTTTCACCATATTACGAATATTCGCCACTAAAATTATCCCGATAACAAAACATTTGTACAACCTGTCTTGACCATTATTCGGTTGGGTATGTGCGTTCGTACTTTTTTCCCTTTTAAATGAGCTTGTTTCCTTCTCATAATGCATTGCATTGTTGTATGTTGCATGGAGTTGGCATTTTCAGCAATGGACAATTGTTCGTAGTATGGCTTCTCATGTCATTTTACCTTTGTCGTATGCTTATATTTTTCATAACGACCGATGACGTAGCTCCTATAGTAATATAATGACATCAAAATTATTCCAATACATGGTGGCTAGAGGCTAATCTCTTCTCTCCCCTCCTCCATATTTCTTCTACATCACCTTCTTCTCACCCCTAATCTTTTCTCTCACTTTGGGCATCCTACCCCATTCCATTTTTCTATCTATCTCTCGATCGTCTTCTTTCATCACCCCATCGACACTCGAGGGGGCATCTCTCCCTCCTACTAATTTTTCTTCTATCCCTTCAAAATTTTCTTCTGTCTACTATCTTTGAAGTGGCGTTACTTACGCCACCCCAAAGAGGGGCAAATGTAGACACCCATAATTATGCCCAAGTAATTTAAATACTTAAATTGCGCTAATTATCTCCTTTCTCGCAAATTGACGACATATCATCAAAAGTGCTCATATTCCCTCTTATTGTCGTTAATTAATTACAATACACTAATTGATTAAGTCACCTATCTAGCTAACAACCTAATTAATGACCTTCTATTAATTATTTACCCCTTCTATCTAGACTAATTAATTATTATTAATTAATTAGCCTTTCACTTCATTTAACTAATAAATCAATATTTAATTGATTTAATCCCTCCCGATAGCCTAAATTGAACTAATATTCCCCTAATCAGCTTCTATAACCTTACATCTAACCTATTAGTTAATCACCTTTGATTAATTAAAACACCCCCAAACTCCCATGACTTGCTAAACATAAATTAAACCCTTCTAAAGTAAGGTTACCTTTAATAAAGCAACATTATCTATTCCTAATCATGTTTTACCTTTATCCCACATGCAAATGGATGAAGTGTTTCCTTTATCCATTAGGCTATATAAGATCCCTCCTTCTACCTTTATACCTACACCTGAACTTCTTGAGAGAGGAAATGCAAAGCATATAGCAAAGAGACTAAGAGCTTGCATTTTGTCTTCTTGAGAGGTCACCATTGTTAAGAGATAAGCTTCCTATTTTTCCATTCTTAAAGGATCAAACAAGCAATTTTTGATTGTGATTGGAGCTAAATATGTCCATTCATTTTTGTTGGCAATCTAGGAGAATAGATATTTTAGATAGCATGCTAGTTTTGATCTTAGGTATTTCAAAGTTATGATGTTCATTTAGATCTTGTTTAGCTCTTTATGTTGATGGTTCTTATGATTTATTTTAGCTAGATTATAGAACTATTTTAGGTGGTAGTTCTTGCTCCATTTGATTTAGCATTAAGTAAAGTACACATGCACAAAGGTCAACACTTCAACCATGAAGTCAAGCTTCTATTAATGGTTGTAATGTCTTGGAAAAGGGTCTTTCCATGGACAAGGTGCCTAAAAGCAATATGAAATGCCTTCATTTGTGCTATGCGCCTTGAATGAACCATGCACCGCCATTTTTAAATATTTTCTAGTAGACCAACATCCTCTGCATAACTATCACCATCATATGCGTCCCCTTGTCCTTGATAAGCTTTATAGTCAAACCGGGTTTGACACTACTTGTATGGGTAAGCATAATGGTCCTAGATCTGATTCTAATGCTGATTTGGAGGAGTTGGGAAACACATTGAAGGTGGATTGTATTGTTGTAAGTGTGAGTTCCATGAAGGGAATGAAGTCATGATTACACAACCTCATGAAATGGGAGAAAATGAAAGAGATGGAAGAAGAAAATGGATGACAAGAGTGGAAATGGATGGAAAAGATTTGGAACTCAAAGAATGGGTTTTTGACTAGATGGAGTCTCCAAATGTGCTTGAAAGTGCCTCCGAAGGCTTAAATATTCACAAAGGGCACATCAAACCTGATGAAGTATAGTGGTAAGGTGCTTTAGACGTGTCCCACTAGGCGTGCTAAAACTATTAGTGCAGAATCACAGCACCCCCAAATGAGCTCCAAAAGATCTACTTTTCTAAGGTAGACTCATTTGGTGTGATTGCATAACATTGAACTTTCCCCAATGTGTGGGACCTTGCAAAAATGGGAAAGCTCTTCAGATTGAAGGTAGGTTCCTTATTCCTCTATTTAGGTGCATACATAGAAACTTACAGAGGGTCTGTTCTTAATCCTAATCTAAACATTACTAAGGAGATATGGATAGAAGGAATACAAAAATTAAAACAAAGCTAAACTACGAGGTGATGCATTGAAGGAATGATGGAAACTTGTTTTGCTAATAGACACAAACCAAAAAAATGCATACAATAGACAAGCACAAATAGCCAGATATATAATGGAAGACCGGATGATAGAAAAGAGAAAATAAAGATGTAAAATTGATCACATACATGTTTTATTGCTCAGATTGATACATCCATTACAAAGTAGCCAAGAGGTAGAAACATAATGCAATTTTGATAGAAGGCCTAAACCCCACATATCCCTTTGCTAGAAGGAGAAGGGAGCCTGCAAAACAAAGAATGTCCAACCCTTTACAATGAATCATGTTCCCGACTTTATAGATTCAACCTGAGAGAAGAAGGAGAAAACAGTTGTAACTCAACCACCACTATTAATGCCTCTGATGAAATCTGCCCCCAAATTTATCTTTACTACATCAATCCTTGGTTTGGTGTCTTGCCTTGGAGGGAGAGGAAACAATGGAAATAGATCGAATCCGATCTAGTTGTTGAGACTGGTGGATCCTGCATTGGAAGCTCAAAGATGTTTTCCTCCATTTCCTATACCTAACCTCCTTAAAAATAAAGTCTCAGACCTCCATTGTGTGGGTGAGGCCGAGATATTTCCAATGGTGTTAGATTTGTAATATTTCGAGCCCTAAGTTTAAATATATGCCCCTTGAAGTTTATATAGAATCTGGACAAGTGGGAGGAAAACCGAGTTTTAAAAAATGGGCCCCTCTTTAATATGGGACACGTGCAAGTCTTTGGTTATTTGGGAGATGCACTCCAAATTTTTCCTTTATTCCTTTTGAATGAAAGGAAAACTTTCGAGTTCTTTCCCCGACTCCCTGCCTTTGCTTTGACTTGGGTCTAAGTGCTAACTTTTTCCCTGGGTGGAGTTGTGGGCTGTTTTGCAACTTTAACCCCTTTTTAGTAAAGGGTGAAAAATCAACTTTTTTTGTGATTGCCCACTTTCCCTTGGGACACGTGTCACTCAGTACTCGCTCAGAACCTTTTTTCCATTTTACCCTTGAAACAATGCCCTTAAGACACTTGGCAACCTCATCTGGTCCACTTATGCATTGAATATTCAATAAACCTTTCTCCCCTTTTAGGTACTTGTGGAGGCACTTTGCGCTTGTTTACAAATTTGACAAAAATTTCCTTTGGAGGAGCGTCGAGTTGAAACTTTTCGGCCTCCACTACTCTGTGGACTTTTCAACAGTTCCTCTCATTTTTAGGCTTTGGGCTACGTGGCGAGCTTGCATTCATTTGGGTCTTCACCTTTTAACAAACTCTTGGAAATACACTAGGATGACACATGGCATTCTCTCGCTTACACTTCTATACTTTTCCAATTTTGAATCTTTTCCTCTCCGCCCCTTGAATCTCTTTGACCATTTTCTATGTGGAGGGCCAGCACAAGTTTGAGTTCCTCCCTTTGGATTCACTTTGAGAGAAGCATTGTTAGGACATGTGGTCACTTCCACTGCCTCCTCCATACTTAGTTATTTTTGGGCCTTTCTGAACCATTTCAAGCCCGAGGATGTCGAATCTTCATCATTCATTTTTCTTCTTGCTTTTGGCTCCTTTGTAGCATCTTCTCTACTTGTCCAACCCTATTATTTGATGGTTCTTCTTTCCTATAACTTGGAGAATGGATTTAAAGCATACGAACACCCGACAGAGTTGTTTCTTTCTCATAGGATCCTTTTCTCTTTCTTCATCTCCGCCACTTCGTTGTTGAATATTTTTTGCAGCCAATTATAGGATTTGAATGCATTTTCTCAAGTTACTTCTATGCGGGGTTGTGATTTGATCTAATATTTAGCTCGGGGAGATTCCCTTATTGGTTAAACCCATGGAGGAGGCTCTGTCAAGCCACAAGTGGTGGAGGGTTCAGTTGTAGCACAAGCAAAGAAGAAGGAGCTAATCCAAATCCAAAAGAAGAGGATTACATTCTTTTTGTGGAAGAGAACCATATAGTTATAGAGGCTTTAAGTGTAGAGCAGGCCACAAAAAAACCTTTAGACCTTCCTCCCACTTCATTCCCTTCAAACTCTAATGTCGAAGAAGATTTTGAGCTTCTAAACATCATGTTTTATGATGAGGAGAACCATGGTGAGCGAATTGCAGATCCGAAGGACACTATGGAGGAGGTCATTACACATGCAACAACAAAAAGAAGAGATAGATTATCTGTCTAACTTGGAGGATTGGTTTGATAGAGAGGAACCCAAGAGATGTCATCATTTTCTCCTCCATCATCCACCTTCCAAGCACAGTGATTACACTTCCATACAAGAAAGAATTCAAGGACAACATCCTACATATCACAATGCCCCTCTGGAACCAAGGTTGGAGGATCATAATATTCCATGCTCTTCTTCGGATGAGGAAGGAAAAGAGCACAAGGATCCAATCTCTTCCACACCATCCACCCGGAAGGTCCGCAGGAAGACTCCTCTCTTGCAATTGAAATTCATAACAATGGTCACATCCATCATATCATAACATGTTAGGTACTTGGCTTCATTGGAGCCAAGGGAGAAGCTAAAATTGATCATGCTTAATCCTAAGTATGAGGATGAGCTTCAAAGTACCAAGGATCAGCTGCAATGCCTCTTCAATCCCAATGCAAAGCAACTAAAAGAGTTATTTGTCTTTTTCAATTTGATACCTTGATGATTTGGGTGGAAGATCGACCTCTTGTTAGTTTCTCACTCATTATAATAGCCATGTTTAGTGCCAAATCAGATACATGGCTTCCTATTTTGAGAAAGGGAAGCTATTTCTCCCTACATGTAGTAGGATTTGTTTAGCTTTTCTTTGTTAGGGATAGTGTAGGAGTAGAGTAGATTTTATTTCAGCAGAAGAAGTGCTTTTGCACACTCTACATGTTCCACTTGGAGCATGTATGATTTTAAGTTTTGTACATAGTGGTGTTGTGGTGTTTTGTTGCTCCAAGGTTGTATCATTGTATAGTTCGATGTGCCTCGAAGGTGAATGTTGTAGTAGTGGCTCAAAACAAGTGAAGCCCCATATCAAGACAATTTTATACTCTTATAGATACCATATTCAATATTTTCTTACGAAAATTGAGAGTGCACACAAACTGGGGAAAGCTCAAGATCACTAGGTGCAAGCATCGGAGTTCAAGTTACAAGAATGAGAGATCGAGTATCATGCTATCATTCTTGACTCTATGCTAATGGATTCAACAAGGTGATTGGTCTCTTCATCTAGAAGTAGATGTCCCCCGTGAGTTTCAATTGTTATCAAATTTTTCCCCTTAGGAAAAATTGATCAAACACGACCCTGCACATAAGAAAATCAAAGGGTCGGTTTAGTCCTATGAGCTGAAATTAGATCCCAAATCGAGGGAGATAGGCGGGCATGACAATGGAGGAATTAAGGTCAGTGAATAAGGCCAAACAATGTTAAAAGAGATTAGAAGCTCAACAAAAGAAACCTAGAGTTTAGACCTTACATACGAGTTGACTTGGGGAAAAGCGATAGACTCGTGTAAGGCACCGTATGTCATCTCGACGTAGTTCCAAAAGGTGCTACAAAACGGAGACCCTAAATGAGTGTATGCCCCCCACATGGATCTTGGCACAAAACATTCTTGTGGATGATGCCAATTTTCCAACCATCAGTAGAGGCCTCCACGTGTCTCTTAGGTGCATCTCTAAAGGAAAAATCCAAAGGTGATACCCAAATGAGTGCTAGCCCTCCACATGTCTAAGGTCTGAGATAGTAAAGTTGGCCTTTAAAAAGTTGAAGTAAAGCAACAGAGAAGTGGAGGGTCCCACCTATCTCAAAAATGAAACCTCAAAAGGATAAATACAAAGTGGGTCTCTAAATGAGAGCATGCCCTCCACGTGGTCGAGTTCGAAAGAAAACACTAGCCATTAAAGATTCTAAGTATAATAGGGTTTGTGGAAGCCTCCATGTGTTAAGGATCGATGTAGTACCTTCGCTAAATAGAAGGGACTTAGGAAAAAAATGAAGAAGGTAGATCGAGTCGCGGAAGGAGCCATGTGTTAGGTCGGGAGAAACTTCAAAGGAAAAATCCAGAGGGAGACTCCAAACAAGTGCAAGCTCGCTACGTGGTCAAAGTTCTAGAAAGGTAGAACCGGCCATGGAAGAAGTCAAAGGAACTATGGAAGCTTCCACGCACCTCTTAGG
This sequence comes from Taxus wallichiana var. yunnanensis, assembly GCA_018340775.1. NCBI lineage: Eukaryota > Viridiplantae > Streptophyta > Pinopsida > Cupressales > Taxaceae > Taxus > Taxus wallichiana. The sequence goes on from CM031234.1 coordinate 675,645,151, forward strand.
TGTAACTCCAAGGGTAGAATAAAAAGCGGGGACCCCAAACGAGTGCTAACCTCCACGTGGTTAGAGTCTCGAGGAAGTTGAATCGACCATTGAAATGTCTAAGTCCAGCGAAAGATCCGCGTGTCATCTCGGTGCAACTTCAGAAGTAAGACCCAAAATGTAGTCTCCAAACATGTGCATAATCACGATGTGGTCGAGTTTCCAAAAGGTAAAGTGAGCCATGGAAAATTCCAAGAGCTGTGGAAGCCTAGAAGTTCCTCATCAGCACAACTCCAAAGTTAAAATTTGGAGGCGGGTCCCAACTAAGTGTTGCCACTCCTCATGTCTAGGGTAAGACAAAGTGCTCCACCAAATATAAGGGACTTGGCCAAAATACAAAGGAAACAAAGCAATCCCATGGATGATGCCAAGTGTCCAACCATCGTAACTTGAAGAGTGAAAGGAGGAAGTGAAATCTTAAGACGCACGAGGCTGCCATGTGGACCGTGTATGGATAGACTCTTTTAAATATTGTGAGCCCACTTTAAGTGCTGACGCTAATCTTCATACAACCATATCTATCAACTAGGAGATTAGAATTGAGAGGGAGAGGAATTTTTATAAATCTCTCAACGTCGTGTTCTCACCCACCACCATAATGATTTAGTCCGCCATTTTGAGGCTTTCAGGGTTCTCATATACCACCATAATGAGGTTTGGTCCTCCTTTCTTTCCCAACAAGGGACATCACATGGAGGCATGGGATCTGTCATAGAAACCATCATTTTTGCAGGTGAATTTCAATGCTCTCTAGGGTGGTTGAGGTAGGATTCAAATTTTCCCTCTCTCCTTCTCTCATTCTTCTATATATTATAAAGGAGGGAATTTTTCAAAGGGTTGGTCATCTTTTCTCTCCTGCCTCCTCTCTCTTCTTCCCTAGGGTCAACTGTGAAGCTTAAGCCTCATCTCATCACTTTGTAATGGCATTTTCTTGCTTCTTTCCCACTGATGATGTACTGTGTGAACTCATGGAGCAATAAAATCTATTTTGTGATGCATTTTGTCCATCCTTAACTTATTTTGTTGTCTCTTCTTGCCTCTCATCATTGCAGGGTATATTGTGCATATTTTTGATGTCTATTGCAGTTCTAGGAGATGTGTTTAATGGGTTTGAAGTGGTGTTCTATGTGAACTCTATCTTTGGTCTGTGATGCATCTTTCCATCCTCTCCATTACTCACCTCTCTCGGCTTTAGTAGCTAATATTGTGATCAAGAACCCCCATTTTCTTGGTGCTATAACCTCTATAGTGTATAATTTATTCTTGTCATGCCCTTTCCTCCCTATATCCTTAGCATTATTAGATTGGGAGTAGATAGTCATATTTCCTTCCTTAGTAGTTTAGCATTAGGATTAGGAAGAAGAAGTTGTCTTTCTCTAGAGGGTTGTCTCAAATCTGCAAGTCCCACGGCTTGAGAAATAGGTCCCATGTTTTGCATATTACACCAAATTCCCACTCAAATCTAAGGCCATTCGAGGGTGCTATAATTTTACGCTAATAGTTTGAGAAAAGAAATAATAAGAAAGAGAAAATATGATGCCATAGGGTATGAGATGGGGTTTGTGTGTTGAATATGTGATCTCCATTAGTTATGGTTGTAGAAAAATTAGATATCAAACATCATTAGGTGTTTGAGTTATTGCTTGGTCATCCTTAGGAGGTTGTATCATCCTTGTGGAGTGGGTGCTTCACTATATTAAGGGTTGGTCATCCTTTTAGGTTTGGTGCTCTATTAAACTAGGGGTTCTTTCTCCTTAAGGGGTTAGTGCCTAAATAAATCGGGGGTTGGTTCTCCTTGTGTAGTTGGTTCTAAAAAAAATTTAATTTTCTTTGAGTAATATAAGAAGAGTTTCAATGTGTTTTCTTCCATGTTAGGTTTCTATACACACCCAAAATTACATGTGTTACATTGTCGGAAAAAAGTTACAAAAGTCCCCAATGATGATTCATCTCATTTTAGAGGGTGTTCAAGTTCGTAAACCCATACACAATGTATATTTATAGACGAGACATCCCTAATTACCTTTTCTATGATTTCTTCCAGCTTCTCACTTCATTATGTCCATGATTTGGCCTTTAGTGTTAGGACCACCACCACCGCCTGACGACGGTTACGAAACCTCCACCCGTAGGGTGGCGATGCATGACCACCACCCTACATAGGGAAGTGGTCCTACGACTTTTTCCAGAACCTTCCATTCATAAAATTGACATGTGATTCTTCACTTAATTTTTTTTTTAAATGCATTTCTTTCTGCTTTTAGATGATTCCAAATCCCAACTATCTTGTTGCATGGTGTTCCTTCCTCTACTATTTTAAAATAGATTTAATTATTTTAAACTACCTTTTCACCAAATGATTTGGAACTCTAAGGATGCCTTGTGCATGAAGGCACATCCAAGCCAATTCCTATATATTCCATGCTTGTATTTAAGAAAATGGCCCGAGAATTTTTTTATCTTGTATAGTATTGCATGGTGCAATCTCATTGGAAATTACGTATCCAAGCTCTTTTCACTTGTGTTATCTCTCTTCCACTTGCATTACAAGAACCAAACTACCTTCAAGATTCCATTTCTCAATCACCCTCTCCTACTATTGTCTATGTATTCCCAGTTCCTTGGACTCATATGGACACACAAAGAAAGAAAGGGTAAATTGAGGGGAAAATTACTAGACAACTGGATTTACCTCATTCTCAGAATTCTAGGTTGGATTTTTTCTCTTATTTCCTTCATTCTTGAAATTTATCATTGTTACATCATATCAAATAGAGGATGAATCAATTTCCTTTAATTTTTAAGTAATTAGTTGATTTCCAAGAGGATTTAAATCATTAATAGAAGCTCCCAGTGATAGATCCTCTTCTTCCCATCCTGGTGGATCTAAAAGAGAATATCTATAGCAGGTTGTCTACCCATCATATCTCATTTACAAAAGTTAGTGTTTTAAGTTAGTTTTGTTTCAATACTTCTCAAAATAGGTGAATAACCACACCAAAGTTATCTCGCTTGTTTATTTTTAGTGTAGAAATATTTTAATTATTTAGAATTGAAGAAAATTGTTGTTTGTGATTGTGATATTTCAGTTTTGTGATTTTTTTGGATTATGTTCCTTTCTAATAGTAGCATAGATTGTTAGTTTCATCTTAGTTAATTTGGACACATAAAACTAGATCAACACTTAGATCCAAGTTAGGAAGACAAACCATAGGGAATTTATGCTACCCATGCATAGCCTCTACATCTCCCTTTTGCCAACTTTCGCTACAAGGAGATCGCACTACAAGATCTTAGTCATTGATCCTCCTATAAATAGCCACACACATTTCCACATCGGCTTCCCTAAAGCACGAACTCGATGCTTGAGTGCGGTTGAAGGTTACATGCCAATTTTCATCCGTATAATTTCCCACTCACATATGGTGTTCTTTTGTTGAGTACTCCATTTTATTTCTTTAGTTGATGTTTTTACATATCTTAACAATCGAATATAATCATTTATGTTATGCAATATATATAAAATATTCATGTATGATTGGTAAATGAAAAGAAAATTATTATAGGACTGATTCACCCCCTCCCTCTTAGTCCCTTATTCTTCTATTAATTGGTTTTAGAGAAAGTCCATTTGAAGTAATTTTCAAAACTTAAAGGATATCCTTTGAAGCAAAAGAAATGGGTAAGTATAAAGATCTTGTAGTAGTAATGAGGATGAAGAATGAAGTATATTAGTCTTATATTGAGGGATATAATATCATGTTGAAATAATGGAGAAAGAACATGATCAAGCCATCAAGGGCTTGAAATCTCAATTTGAGAGTTTGTCTAATGCCCTAAAGAAGAAAGAGGAAGATTATTCTAGGTATGAAGAGAGGTTAAAATCCCTAGAATAAGATTTAGAAATTGCATCTAGTGAGATAAAGATGTATGAAATATTTGAGAAGGGTATAAGGCTCTTTAATGACATGATGAAGAGTGAAAGAGGCACAAAGACAAAATTGACCTAGGGTTTAAAGGAGAACAAAATAAGGATGATCATGAAGCTGGTCAGATCACTAAACTAATTGAGAAGATGAATAATAAATTTGACCCTAGAAGGTCTAACTTAGTTAGACAACCTAATGCCATGAGATATGGTCCTTCATTTAATGGATATTTCTTTGTTTTCCATGATTTTGGTCATAGATCTAGAGATTGCGAAGGAGGTTTCTAGGAGTGATATGTCTCTCTTCAAGGTGAATGTTACTCATGTTGTGAGTATGGGCATAGAGCTAAGGATTTTGGTTGGAATTTAAGAGTGTTTGAACCTAGGAGGAAAAAGAATGTTGTTGTTTGTTTTAATTTCCATCAATTAGGTCATATTACAATATTTTTCAAAACAAGAAGAAGTTTATTCAAAGATCTGATCGAAAGGAAAAAAAGGAGATTCGTTAAGTGAAGGAGATCAAGAGAGCTGATTCTCATCCCATCATACGAGTTTGACGGCTATAAAGGAGGATGCTAGAGCTACCAAGATAGAAAACAAGGTTCTTAAGCCTATGACAACTCAAGGAAGCATGTTTTACCAAGCTAAAGAATAACACGTGTTTTAATGGATTCCAAGATCTTGTGCAAGATGATTTCAAGAAACTTGTCCTATGGGAGGACAAAAAAATTTCAAGGTGTGGAAAGTGACTCTTTACCTAAAATTTGAATTTTTGGTGCTGATAAGTTCTGGTATGCATGAGTTTGTATCATATTGAAAGAGTGTTTTCATTCTCAATGTGTCTAGTGTGTTTCTTGAAAAAAACATTGTCAAAATGTGTGTGTCTCAGTCTAGTCCTAAATCATAAGGTCATGCATCAAGTATGTGTAATAATTTAATAACATTATCATGAATGAAGTCTTCATGGTATTTCTCTGTCTTAGTATAGTGTCATTTAAAAATTTCTACTTGATATCAATGTATTGAAGGTCTATCATAAGTATCCTTGTGTCTTAAATCTCATTTCTTGAAGATAAATATATTAATTTCTCTATCATGAGTCTATGGTTTGTATCTAAGCATAATTTCATTCAAAATTCATCATTGGTGATCTGACCCATTTCCTTAGTGTGTGTCTCCACAAAGATTGAGGTGTATATGAGAGGTGTCTTAGTATTCATTATGAGGTCTTAGAAGAATCGAGTCTACTCCAAAGTCTTAAAATGCATGGTTCCTGTAGAAATCCTGAGTAGATGAGTCTATGTTTCTCATTACTGAGTATGTGAGTATTATGGGCATATTTTTCTCTTTATGACTGTATATAAAGCCCTTGATTAGAGATCTCAATCTACTTGACAAGTATTAATGTGCATAAGCTCATTCATGAACTCTTATGGAAAGTGGTGTCTCAAAGGTTGTAATAAGTTGTCTAGAGTATCATTAATAAGATGACAAGTATCTTATATGTTCTAGTGGGTTGATTCAAGTGTCATACTAAAGGAGCATGAGAAATTATTCATCCTAGGATTTTTGCATGTTTCTACAGAGGTATCAAGGTGAAGATAGAATCTCAAATGCTTTATAGTCTTTTTGGGATCTTGACACATCTTAAGTTGTATACGATGTATGATGCATTTTTCTTGTTTTGGTGTGTCTTTTATCAAGTAAAATGATACTTTGTGTCTCTATCAATGTAAGTAAAGCATCATGGTGATTGAAGGTCTCTTATAAGGATAAAAATATCTAAGAAATTTCCCTGAGTAGTGTAAGGTTCTTGAGGTACTTCATTACTGTCTCATGAAGTTTGAATTTCTATTATTTAAGTAGTCATTGTATTATAGAATTGTAATTAGTGGAGTGTTATTCATTTTGAGGTCCAAAGGTATTCTCTTTGCAAAGGATGAAGGTTCTAACCTTTGAAGTCATCTAGAAGGTTATTTTATAACTCCAAGCTCAAAATTTTCTTCATCTCAGACTGAATAGAGTGCTACAGATACATCAAGAAACAAAGGAAGTCAAAAGTTACTCTAATGTCTCAAAGTCCACGAGAACATTGTAAGTTTTTTTTGCTCAAAATGTTGATATCTAGGGATGATGAATGCATGAAGTTGAATTCTTGAGTACTATTCTAGCCTTAAGAGGTTAAGATATGGTTATGGAATGTGAGTGAAAATTGTAAAATGATAAGTGATGAAATCATGCTTAGTAGTATTGTGAGTGTGAGTAAGTAAAGTATGAAGCAAGAAGGATTCAAGAAGTCTATATTACCAAAATTTGAGTTGATTGAATGGAGCTAAACATGGATATCCAAAGGATTGCATAGAATATTTGATGAAAAATAAGTTATCCTTGGTGGATAATGTTGGTGCTCAAGGGAATGAAACAATGATGTCAAGGTGACTGTGACTTTGTGATGCTATGAATAATTCCTAAAAGGAAAGTCTACTAGTGTTATCGTCATCTCAGGTAAATTTTTGTGCCAAATAGGATGGTTTTACATACATTGTTAGTATTATTACTCTAAAATCATGAAATATTAATGCTCATGAAGATAGAAAATTGATACAACATTGGTATTCATGTTTAATGTCTTAAGATCAAAATTTGTTTAATTTGGGACCACTCTGTTATGACTTTGTTCCCACAATGTAGTCTAAGTATTAGAAATGGAAATGATGAGCTAGAAGGTGATAATGGTGTATTCAAGTTCTAGAAATTTGTAGATATCATCTAAATTATGTATTCTCTAAGATTTAAGTGATTCTAGACCTGGAATTGTCTAAAATTCATGAAATCACTGACATTGTGGTGGCTTCATAGTAAGAAATTAAAAATACATAATTTATAGAGACATGAGATGCTACATACACAAGGGATATTACATAGTGTGTGATCCAAAATAAGTTTATTAAGATGATACATTTTAGCATAGCTGAAGGATTTTAATCTCTAAGGTCAGGTCCAAGGCATAAAAAGGTCTCTACCATACAATAATCTACTTCAGTAGCCTTGTAAAAAATATGTTTCATTGATATACAATGGAAAGTGTCATCAAGGGGTTAAAAATAGAGCTACGAGAATCAAGTGCTTGATCTAGAAGACACCAAATCATCTACCTTACAATGTATTCTCGAATTATGAAGTCTAGCTATGTATAACAAAGAAATAGTAGTTTCTTAAGTTAAATTCAATGTGTTATGCATGAATTATGCATACTACAAGTATCAAGTAAAAGTATATAGAATATTCAAGGAACTTACAAGTTTAAGGTAGCTCAAGTAAGATAAAGAAGTTGTGAAGGAGATGAAGATAATTGTGATAAGCTACATGAGTATTAAATCTCTTGAGATCAAATGGAGGCCTACGACTTAAGGGTGTTGTTCCGTGGATATGAGATGATGTATGCTATAGTTCAGAAGAGGTATCAATAAATTGTGGTCTTCTACAGCTGATTGAATTGATTCATCATGCTCAAGAGTGTACAATGATTTAGATCAAGGGCTCCACAATGTTCTCATATCTAAAAGATATTTCTTATTCATCCATTTGTGTATACATGACTATCACGTATCATCTATTCAAGGGGGAGTTACATTGTCAACTGAATTGAGCATTTTTAAAGGTCTAATGTCAAGGTAATGTTGATCTAAGCAAGTCGCTTCCGTGCTTTGTAACCTAGAAGTCTCTATGTAGAATTGACTTATATTCTTGTAGAGGTAGATGTTCATATTGTGTCTTCTTGAGATTATCATAAAATATGAAAAGGTATGAGAAGGTGGTATGTATATTTTTATGGAGATACAATCCTTTAGAATATGATTGCAAAGTGAAAAGTTCTTGGGCTTTGGGACTTTGAAAAAGGAAATCTCAAGAAAATTGAAAATTGAAAGTCGTTAAGCATGAAAAAGTGCACCTACAAGTATGAGTATTAATATCTTGGATTTTTTCTAGGTCGAAGATCTTATGTATATGGAATATGTATGGAAATGGAATGGTTTGAAATGTTGGTGTCATATAAGAGAGTTTCTTTTGATATTTCTTGGATTGTGTCAAGAATAAGGACATTAAGCCTATAGATACGAAACAATATATGAAAATAGCTACAGTGTGTATGCTATCATTTAGGTGAGGGGGCCTATGAGAAATATTTTGTAGGAGACATAGTGGTTCTCAAAGAAATTAAAATATGATATGATTTTATACTCTTTGTATTGGATACATTTTATTCTTAATGAATGGTCTCAGTCAATTCTGATTTTTATAGACTTAGAAGGTTATTCAAGACATAATAAATGAGGTCAAGCTGGATTGTAGCCAAGTTAGCATGGGAAGTCACACAAATTTGTGTCTTTTAGTTATAAATAGTGCTCTTGAACCCAAGGAGAGTCATTGTATGATTAATAGAGGTACGTATGTTGTTATAGAGCATGTCAAAATTGGGTGAAATTGCTCTACAAATTTTTTTTGGAATCACGTCCATGGTGTGATATGAAGAGCTAGACTAAGCATGACAATGTCAAAACTAGACCTATAGATGGTGGAAATTAATCAGGAATGAAGGTATGATGATTTTTCATTCTGAATCTTGATATTGTTACAATGCTAAAGGTGTTGATACATGTGCTTCATGACTACTACAATTCTTGTAAGAAGGCTAAAACATGAGTATAGTAGAAATTTTATTCTTTGTTGTCCTAGAGGATGAAAAATGATTTTTATTCTTTTCATGATGTACTAATGATGATCAGATGTTAGAAGTGTTAGTTCTAGGGGGACCATGGTGGAAGCATGCCTAAAATGAAGTAAAAATTTAGATTTTGGAGGAAATCAAGAAGAAGAAGCTTAATATAGATCTATGTTTCTAACCATAGCATGAGGGTATGATGTTGAATAAGGTTAAATAGGTTATTTATAGGTATTCCTTTGTAATTAATGTAAAAAGGGGGAGAATTTTAGGGTATTTTCCATCAATGAAAAAGGGGAGATTGTTGGCATGTAGGCCTAATAGGTTTTTTCATTGATGCAAAACCACATTAATGACAAAGTGGATGTTGTAGGATGGCATAATGATGTCTAATGAAGTGTTAAAATGGTGATTCAAATGTTTATCAGCTGCTACAAGAACATTAAGTGAGGAATTCTTTCTTTAGCAAGAACATACTGGTACATAGGAGGTGTTGTTTGATTGTGTAAGGTTCTTGGATGCTTTGGAATCATTTTTAAATGGTTTATAGCATTATTTTAGGGTTCTTGAGTACTCATAGTATTCGTATAGTGTAGGTATAGGAGGATCACCATGTTACATTTCTCATTGGGAGTAGGTAGAGCAACTTTGAGGTATGACAAAGTGTCTTGAGATATATGATCTCATGGAAGAATTAAAATATTTATATCATGGCTCATGAGTTATGTGTGGGTCATTTTCAGATGTTATACGTTACTGTTCTTGTACTATTTAAGTTGCTTCTAGTTGTTACGGTGAGAATCTAACATGCAAACATAGGTAGGTCTTATTGACTAGAGAGATTGAGCCATGGTATTGATTTTATAATGATTGTATATGTTAGAGGGATGTGTTATGATACTCAGAGAAATAATTAAGGTGACCATGATGTGAATTTTACAATATATGATTGTTTTGTGAGACTAGATGAAAAACAATGCAAAATCTAGTTCAAGTACAACTTCATGCTCATTGTGAATGATGTTATTTACATGGGACCATGTGGATTTCAGTGATATCCCTAAGCTGAGTCTATAATATTTGAGAAAATTAATGAGGTTATTTCATTTTAAGGTTTTTTTGAAACGAATACTAAGAGGGTCAAAAACCTAGTTAAACCCTAACTAGGAGCAGATTATTAGAAGAAGGTGAATTGTGACCCAATTTTTATTTCTTCATAAAATTTCAAGACTTTATGTAACATATGACATTGATATATTTATATAAAATTAATTTTTAGGTCTTGATGATGTTTGGGCCCCACCGATAACAACAATTTCTAAAGAGTTCTAGATTGAAGAGAAATTTTCCAAATGAGGTATGGACTAAATTTCCATTATGTGATTTATGTGAGTGTTTCTAGATGTATATGGAGGTTTTAGATCAGATAAATATAGTTTCATGAGCTTTTTAGGTCCAAACAAGTTGATGGTCAAAGGGCAATTTTGGGATCTAAAATAAAATGGTTAAGTGTTTTAGCCATAACTTGAGTGCAGGTGGAATTTTGAGGTTTTTCAAGTTGTTTTGGAAAGTAAATTAATATATATTTCCATTGATATATGTATTTACTAATGATGAGGTTATTTGATATGGTTTCAAGGGTATTATTTGAGAAATAATTTTTTTAGCAATTCAAGACATGATGTATTTTACTTGCAAGATTGGTGTTGGTTGAAGCATGAGATGAATTGGGTTATGTTTTTTATCACCTATAATGTGAATAGGAATTACTTAGGAATAAAATTAATAAAATTTTAGGTCTTGAATGTATTTATATTTAATTTTATGAGCTAACCTTTGGAAATAGAGTTTTTGCAGGTTGATTTTGTGAAGGAAAATCATGTTGTGGTTTGAAGAGAAATATGTTAAATGACTTATAAAATTATTAGACATGTTATACAGGTTCTTAAATTTCATTTTATTTTTCACATGACATAGTTTGGTTGATTTTAATTCATTTAGTGGCATTTTGAAGTTTTCAGGGTGTTGAAGGGTGAAGGAAACAACTATTTTAAGATTTGTAAAGGGAACTCGGGTGTAGTAAATGAAATAATTTGATTGTTTGATATTGATTTAAACCATGTATGAATTTTTAATGATATTTAAATTATTTTTAAGGTTTCATGGGTCATGATAAAGAATGGCACTCATGTTAGGACAATTTTAAGATTGTGGCCATAGGGTTTTTAGACATTTTTGCACATATAGCAAGGATTTTGGCTAGGCTGACCTATATGGGTCATACATGAATGTTGTAATTCAAAAAAATTAATGTTATAGAGTTTTTTGGTCACATTTATCATGAAAGACCAACTTTTTTTTTGGGGAAGGAAGAAAAGAATATTTAAGTGCTTGTTTAGTTCATTTTTGAACTAGTGCTTTAGGAGGGAGGGTATATGACCTAGAGGAAGAAATGTTTTAATCATGAGAGTATATTTTGAATACTAATGAAGAGAATGAAAGGTTGAGGATGATCATATAGCATGCAAGAAAGAAGATAGAGCAAATAAAGAAGAAGAAAGAGCAAGTTTGATGCCCTAGGGTATGAGCTAGGGTTTGTGAGTTGAATATGTGATCTCCATCAATTGTGACAATAGAAAAATAGAGATCAAACATGTTCATGTTGCTAACTTAGTTCTTGTTCATCTTTATATGGTTGTAGCCTCTTTGTGGAGTGGGTGCTTGACTAAATTAGGAGTTGGTGGTCTACTAAACTAAGGGTTGGTGCTCCTTGTGTGATTGGTGCCTCACTAAATTGGGGGTTGGTGTTCCTTGTGTAGTTGGTGATACACTAAATTACTTTCTTTGAGTAATATAAGAAATTTTTTTAGTGGGTTTTCTTCCCCATGAGGGTTTCTCACTTACATATGGTGTTCTTGTGATGATTACTTTACTTTCTTCCTCTAGTGGTTGTTTTTTTATATCTAAACAAGCTCATATAATCATGGATGTTGTGTAATTAATCTAGTGGATGCATGAATGATTGGTAAATGAAAATAAATTTATTGTATGACTTATTCATCCCCCCTCTTAGTCCCTTTTTCTTCTAACACAAACTATGTTAGATCCATTAATTACATGAAATCAACTTCAGGTTATATATTTCATCTTGTTTTTGGTTTTATCTCATGTATTTTTAAAAAGCAAACGTTTGTTTCTCTCTCATTCATTGAGGAATAGTATCGCAACGCATGAGGAGCTATGTGCAAAGCAATTTGGTTGCATGTCTCATTTTAGTAGATCTATGCATTCGTGAATAAAATCCTACCATCATTCACTAAAACAATTAGCGTGGGTTAAATCTTGTGAAAAATCCACGTTTCCATGAGAGAACCAAGAAAATATAAGTTGAGTGTCACTACATTCGAGATCAAGTTTTGAACCACCATATCTAACTCCAACATTTCTCGACAGACGCTCAGATCATAGATATTCTCACCAAGTCTCTTGGCAAAGAGAAATTTTAACTATTTCAAGGGTACATTTCTAAAAACAAATTATTAAGGGGGAATGTTAGAAAATAAAAAATACAATACATTGTTTTATTAGGTTTTCTAGCACTTTCCTAACAGATTATCCTCTAGATATTTCTTCCTCTACAATAATATTCTCTAGATCATTCTTATTCTAGGGTATTCTCCATGCATGTATCATGTAAAAATTCTTCTTCTTTGTGTATAAATACTAGTGGATGTAATGCTTTTATGAATGAATAAAATATGCTTCTTCTCTTTCAGGAAAAATCCTTGAAATATTTTTCAATGTCTCATACATGATCCTGTAATAAATGTTTAATAGTAGTGAAAGATTCAGATATATATTCAATACTGATGGAAAAAATTTCTCAATTTTGTTAACTAAAGTTGTGAAATTAGTCAAGTAAATTTTTTTTAAATTTTCAAAATTTGGCAACTCTTTTTTTGTAAGTTATATCCATTGTAGTCATTTTCTGCATTCACTCCATTGACTTCTATTTGTGGTATTTTCTAATTTTCTTATATATTTGGAAATATCTCCAAAAAATATCTTTGTTTTGTTCCGTTGTCTTTTTCATTCTTCTAGAATCCATCTATAATATGAAACCCTAAGTCAAAACCACAAATCCTCATTTCCTACCCTAAGCCTTATATGTGGAGACCTAAACCTGCATCATGACAAGGAGGTAAACTAGAGGGAAAGGGAACATTGAAGCCACCATAGAAATAACTCTAAATAAGGAATATGTGAATTTTAAATCCTTAACTTCAATGGTATCATAAATGGTCAAACAACTTTCAAACAAGGTAAATAATATTGTGAGTAGGGATGCCCTCAACACTATGAAGTCCCAATTCGGTAATCAATTGAGATTAATAAATGAGGAAATGAGGTAATTTTGGACATTGTGGGTTAACCATATTGATGGGTGAAATAAAAATGGAGATTGAATCATTGTGGAAGGAGATGAACTCTCTTTCCAACATGCATATTGCATGCATTCTAATTCATTTCACACAGATTCCATTATATATATATATATATATATATATATATATATCTAGATCGAAATCACAAAAATAAGGAGGATCCTCTACACGAAATAGTGTATATTATAGAAAATGTTGTAACAACATTCCAAAAGTAGAAATGCACAAGTTCAATGAAAATACTTAGATCACCTAGATCAACCAAAATCATTTGTTACTGCATTAAGTTGCAAGTGCGAACAAGTGGAAATAAAATTCAATTGGTATTATTATTTATTTTCTCCAAATAAGAAGAAGGATCTTAATATAATGTGGTAAATTTTTACAGAGAGCAGATGTGAATTCACCGTAGTAATAGTGTGGCACATAAATAATTTAAAAATTGGAAAAGATGTGAAAAATAGGATAAGTAGAGGACTATATTTAGTAGATCAAAATATTCTCATTTCATGTGGATATAGTTATAACTCAAAATATAAATGACTTATTCTTAGGTGGTTTCATGGATGACATCCAATGTGATTTACAAATGATTGATCAACCCACTATTTCTTAATCTATTATCATGGCGGGTAGGGAAGCGAAACATTCATTTTAATGATGAGGAAAAACTTCATTTCCATTCGATATCATAGCATCTTAGTACCATCATTCCTTCAAGATATAAGGTTGAATCCTCAAAGAATTGAAGAGAAAAATCAAAGGGTTTATGTGTCAATTGAGATAGTAAATGGAGTAGATGACATAAATGTGTAGAGAAGAAATAATTTTACAATGATAGGACCAATGAGGAGGAAGGATATAATGAAAAATGAGGTGAAGAAGTAAAAGTTCCAGAGGAAGAACATGAAGATCCCTATTTGAGTATTTCATGTCATGCTTTATCTTGTATTAACACTCTAAAATTTTTAATGTGGTAGGTTACCTTAAGTAGCAAAAGGTGACAATATTGATTGAATCTATGCCTACACATAATTTTATCAATAGTAAGTTGGTAACAAGCATAAATTGTTTCATCTATCTAAGCACCTAGATTTAAAGTAATGATTAGAGATGGTGACACATTTAAATGTTTAGGGAACTTACATAAAATCAAGCTTATGATGGGTGACTAAAACATAAATCCTCAATGTTTATTATTCCCATTAGTGGAGTTGGATTCGATTACCCTATCTACCACTACAATTTTGGAGGTGAGATTGTATGATATCCATTAGAATTGTTTTGGGTGATTTTATAGACATTGATTCCCAAACTACTGATTTCACCCATACAATATATGATTAGATCGGGGTTCATTTTAAGAGACCCTTGGAAATCGGAGGTGGAGAATACAGTGAATATCCCGGAACCTGGTTTCGCGGAAGGCGAATTTTTGGGGTTGTATGAAAAAATTTGACCGATTGTCAAGTGGCGTGACAGAGAAGGTTGCAGACGCGCGATAGGAGATTTTGGTGTCGCGCGTCAAGAAAATGCAGTGAAGCGTCATAGACCTTAGTGACGCGCATCAACAATCGATTCTTGTTGACGCGCGCGTCACTAAGGTCTATTGACGCCACAATCTATTTTCACGCACGATAAAGAAAATCTCCTCCGCCGCGTCTACGACCTCTAACATCTGCTTTCTCATAAAAATCTTCGTGCGAGGTCTTTGTCACGTGTCAACTCGTCTTGTCTCGTCGGCTCCTTTGTCAATCAATCTTCAATATATTGACGCGTCAACACCGCTTTTTGCTTTCGCAACACCTCCTCTCGCCGCGTCACCACGCGCCTTGCCGCGTGCCGACGCCTGTACCATGTAGACCACCGGACATTCACCACGCATGTCGCGTCACCATCGCACATGTCGCGGCGTATGTCACCACTGACATGTCATTGTCACCAGATGTCAAAAGCGTTGCTACCCATGTGACCACTACCCATGTCGCGCGTCACCATATGTCGTGCTTCACCACGCCCCATATGTGCGTCACCACCGCCCATGTCGCACGTCACCACCCCATGTCGCGCATCACCACTTCCTCTTTCGCGTCAACACTTCCTCATCGCCGCTTAACACTTCCTCATCGCCGCGTCATGATTCCTCTCGGCATCGATGTCAATTGTGTTGTCGCTCGCACAACAATCATAGGCTAACAAAGAAACAATCTCTGTGGCTTAAGGGTATGCGAGTTAAAATTTCCTACTTTGAGGTATACTACCCGACATGAATCAGTAGGTTTTTATAGGAGATGTTTTCAAATGAAGGCGAACTCTTAAAAAATATACTATATAGTTTAGGTGAAACAGGACAATCGAGCCCACTCCGAATAATTCACCTTTTCAAATTTTCATAAAATGAAAATTTCATAAGGAAAATTATCCTCCTCGATTCTTGTGGAATTTGACAATTCTAAAACCTCCCGTCAATCATTGAGCTTAATGTGCAAAATAGGACATGGTCTCATTATTAGATTTGAAGGTTTTCCTTTCAAGTGTAGAATATGTTTTGCATTAGGTCATACAACTATTGATTGTGTGATGGAAAAGCGTTGAAATGAAAGAAAAAATAGGTGTAAGAATTCCCTCCCTAAGCATCTATTTTTTAACACCAACAATGATTTGGATCCTAATGTGGATTCGAATGATGTGGCCAAATCGATCCCAAATAATCCTATTGTAATACATGTTGGTGGGATCAAAGAGAATACAAAATCTGATCCAATTGAGCATAAATTTGAAAAGGAGAATATCCCTCCTCTTTCTCATGTGGAAAAAAACACATATTAGTTGATTAAAGCTATCAAGGTTGTTCTTCCTATTGAGGAGGTTTCAGACGGGTGGAAAATGGTGCACAAAAATAAAAAATCCATTCACAAGAATATTGTTTCTCCTACTGAGGTTGTTCTATCGTTGTTGGGTAACTCTCTTCTCGGTTGGTCCTCGTTGCTCCTTATTGTATTATCTTGGCTTTCAAGATTTTTAATATCTAGGTAGGATCCCAATGAAAAAACCTTTTACTCTTAATAAAATAAAAACTTGTCTTAGGTGTTCAATGACTCATAACTTTTAAAACCACGAGATGAATTTCGGTAATTGTTCATGCACTTTCATTCTAAAGGAAGAAAACTTTTAAATTAAGACTCGTAGGTAAAATATCCACAATCGATTAGCTCTCACAAAATGTAGACAATTGTAAGAAAGTGGGCATAATGATTTCTAGAAAAAAAATTCTCTATGGATGTTCAACCATCAAATATAGTATCACATCCTTATCTTCATTATAGGTACCACCAAGTTAAAATAAAGGATAAAGAAAAAGGAAATTCATAAGACAACTTTGAGGAGTCATCAACACCATTATAATTTTCTCGTGATGTCTTTTGGCCTTAGTAATGCACTACCCACATTTCAATGTTTGATGAATTTTGTATTTCATCAAGTTTATAATAAGTTTTTCTTGGAATTTTTTTGATGATATCCTAATCTACATAAAAATCATGGGAGGAACACTTATATCACTTAAATAAGGTCATAGAATCTGTAGAGCAATATAATTTGTATGCAAACCCTTCGACTTGTTCTTTTGGGGTAAGGGAAGTGGAATATTAAAGCCATATCATCTCTGACCAAGGTGTTAAGCTGAAACCTCTTAAGATAAAGGGCATGGTGGAACGGGAAGTCACATAACCATCAATAAGTTTAGAGGTTTCTTATAGCTCGCAGGGTACTATGACAAGCTTTTACATAACTACGGAAGTATAACGATATCACTCACCACATTATTAAATAAAGAATCCTAATGGAGTGAAGAAGAGTCGACAGCATTTGAAAAATTGATGGACGCGATGTGTACCACCTCGGTACTAGGAACCTCATATTTCGCTAAGACCTTCACTATTTATTGAGATCCTATGAGAAAGCGGATATGTGTAGTTCTCAAGAAAGAATATCACCCCAAAGCATTTGATAGCCGTCAACTAAAAGGAAATAATTTGTTGACGCCCACGTATGTGAGCGAAACGATGGAAAATATTGCATGCCGTCAAACAATGAATATCATACCCGACAGGTTTGACACTTCAACCTACTGATATATGATGATAGTCTAAAATACTTCTTGGCGCAATGAATATTTTTTAAAGTGAAACAAAAATGGGTGACATTGATGTTGGGTTATGACTTTGAGATCTTTACAAGAGAGGGAAAGATAAAATATTTGATGCACTATCTAGCTAGGAGGACGATTCCACAGAATAATTGTTATATGCCATCTCGATATTGAAGGTAGATTTGGTAGATCAGGTAGAATTGCTGAAAGATGTCGAAACCCACAATCTTATTTGTTAGCATACTACATTGGCGGCTTGGATTCCTGCGACCTATGACCTTCGACGTCCATACATGACTGTTGGTTTCGACATATTTAACGACAAATGTATATATTTTCCTCTCAGCACATTGAATAAAAATATGAATACAATCTTCTTTGATTTGTTAATCAGACATTAGTATCGAAGCTCTTCAATTGATTCCTGAGACCTGCGACCTGTTTGGAAATATTTTTTGACATCTTCCTTCATTTCGTTTTAGACATTGGTAGAAAGCCTACGAAGAAAAATGTTTGGCATTTTAAAACTATGCAACATTTTCTGTAAACTGTGGAGCTTCAATTCTGAAGCGATCTATGAAAAATAAGGTACACCTGCGTGACCGCCAGTTTTCAGACCTGCGTGCCATTGGGTGGCATTCTGTTCGTTCCTATTTTGTTTTGTTTCCTATGCGTCAGACTTTTGAGTAGAATTGGGAGGCAGTTTCAAAGCAGTTTTTGTGTTTCCATTGATAAACTTGGAAAGTTCTGTTGAAAACGTGACTGCTAGTTTTAATGACCGCATGCGAACAAATGCTTGGATGATATATGTGGGTTGTTTGTTGATTTTCTTCGCCGAGGTATGTGGATGGGCTGGTCGGTACGTTGAATATGAGTTGGCATTAATTAGTGCTTGGTAAATGAACTTGGAGATAATTCTCCACCTCAGCAAATGCGTGGTAATATGGAAAGTAACTTCAACCAATCGTTCCCATATCATTTGCTCACTGTATCGCGTAGTGTCTCTCTTGCACAATGTGGAGGAAGGAATTACCACAAACTTGTTGTCTTTGTGTAGAATGACCAATGTTCTCATTGAAAACGTGGTGAATTAAAGATCAAGGCTTATTTTTTCCGCGTGGAATCTTCACCATGAAGATGTGTAGTCATTAATGTTAGGAAAGCACAAACTATGCCACAAAGAATAGTAGAAATGTGAATAACAAAATAACAATTTACATAGATAGAGATAAATGAAATATATGAAATACTAAACATGCAAGAGACGAACACCAGATTTACATGGTAAAACTCCAGCTGAGTGCTTATAGAAACATCCATGGTGTAAGATATCAAGTTTTATTAACTCAAGATGAACAAATTACATGTGAACTCATTATGAGAAACTTTAGATCTCCACAAAAATATATACACCTAATTGGCAAAGTATAGTGTAGTGCCCACCTCCTTTTCTAGTAGTTCTTTTGCTAACTCATTATTTTTTATTTGATGATGGACATGGATTTTAGCAACATTTAGATACTATATGTACTTATTATGGTTCTTTTGATGACATTTGTGGTGATTTGGGAGCATAATACCAAGCTATTATTATAGATTATTATCTTAGCTCTTGTATGGTATGGTTTTGGATATCAACATGTTATGGTATAGTTGGTCTCATTTCATAGGTGATGGATTACATATGGTTTTGTCGTACACTTGGTTGGTGTTGGTGTGTGTGACTTGCCTAGTCATCGTCCACATCACATGGTGAGTCATCTCGCCTTGCGAGAGTCATAGGTCTTAGGGAGTCAAATGACAAGTGTCAGATTCTGTCATAGAATCTGTCATTGTCATTTGTGTTAGTGCGTCATAGGAGTTACATTCCTTATTTGGAATTGTAACTCCTCCTTTAGTGGCGTCATATGCGTCAGTCACGTCATATGTGTCAATGGTGTCATAGGGGTTCTTTCCTTGTTTACGCATGGGGTTACACAACACCCCTATTTATACTTCCTTTTTCAATCTATGAGTATGAGCAAACCCGTTTTCTTATTTGCATATTCTTTCCATTGTTCGAATCTTGCTTATTGTGTTGGAGCTACGACGTCACCATTGGAGTGCAACTTCATCATGGTGCATTGTTTCGATATCGGTTCTCACATATCCCTGTTTCATGGTATCAGAGCGCGAGGTTTCGGTAAAACATGCACTCTTCGTTTATCGGTTTCTTATTAAATATGGTTTCTTCTTATTTCCTCATGCAAGTTTTTTCGATTATTACTTTGGAATCGTGCTAATCTCTTTAACAGTTTGCTCTTGGAGTTTGTGCATTTTTGGGGGTTTGTGCATGTGTGCAGGTTTGCATTTTTTACCGCCAGATTTTCGTTGTTTTTGGTAAACATCTTGGTGGAAAAATGCTTGATCAGAGGTAGGCCATTTTTGGCTTTATCAGGTTTTAAATAAAAGTGATTTTTAAAAAAATCTTTGTTTATTGGCCTATTATCTTCCTCCCTCTCATGTCTACTTATTGTATTTTTTCCCCTACATTAGCTCCTTAACCTCGGGTTGCATTGCATGTTTTGCATTTTAAACCTTGCATGGTTGAGCCATCCTTTGCATTGTTCGAAGCAGTTTTCCTACAGATTTGGTGATTTGCATACTCATTTGTGCTCGCTAGTTCTTGCTTTACTACCCTTGTTGGCTTCTCTGATTCGTGGGTTTTTCTTTTTCCTACACTCTGGTTTTTTGTACTACCCTATTCTCACCTTGCTGCATTAGGGGCTCTGTATATTTGTGTATAAGCCTTGGTTCATCGAACGTTGAATTCAATCTATGTTTGCATATGTTTTGGGTTCCTCACTTTCCCTGTGTGCTCTTTTTTTCCTGGATATTCCCAGAGCTCCATGGGTGTGGAATCTGCTAGCCTGCAAGCCTTGACCACTGCTCCTTCTCGTTTCCATCTGTCCTAGTATCCTCCTCCCTGCCGAGACACAACGTGGCTATCACTACGTCCTTCCCGCTGGTCATTGACCCGTATAAAATCCCCAGCTCCCGCTCATTTTCTCTTACTCTTTAAAAAAATACGTCTTTTTTAAGTCGTCCTTTTATTAAATTTTTAGGTCGTGTTTTTTCAAATTCGTGGAATCTCATTTTTTTAAGGTAAGAGTTTTTTTATTATAAAAGTGCGGGTGATGTTTTATAAAGTGGGAAGACTTTAATTTAAGTGGTGGGCATTTAATCTCTAAAAGTTCTTTTATTAAAAGTAGGCTTTTTTAAAAATAAACTTTTAAAAAAGGGACTACGTGGATTTTTAACACATAACATTAGTTAGGTTTACAAAGTTTTAGATTTAATTAATTGTTTTTTTTTTAAAAGGTGCTTTTTATATAACTATTTTTTAATTAAAAATTTAAAAGCTAATTTTTTAAAACCAAAAGCGTTAATTTGTTTTTAGATATCTAATATTAAAAATTATAAGCTCTTTTAATTCTAGATTAGTAGAAATTTAAAATAGTCAATTATCTAATGTTATTATCGATTTTTTTCCTTTTATCTTCTAAAATTAAGTTAATTGGACGTTTCTAAAAGGTCAATTTTTAGCGTTATTGGCTATTTTTTCTCTAATCGTGTGCTGAAGTGTGTTGCAGCATTTCTAGCCTTTTTTGAACCTTCGTTGCATCCTGGAGGTCATCTGGACTCATTTTGAGTCGTCTTGAGCATTGTAATAACCCTTGATCCTCTTGTCTACGGGTTAGTGAGTGTGGCCGCCACAACCCTATGACATAGGATTGTCTTGTCAAAGTGACGTGAGACGTTGTTTCTCACAGGGACTCTTTCTCCCCCTTCCTTCTTTGCTCGTTTCGTGCTTTCTTACGGTGTTTGTTCAAATTGTGTGTTTGAAACACATTGTTGTCTCCACTTGCACGTTATTATGCCAATTGCAAGTGAGTGACCAAACATTTCACACCACACGAATGCACACCTTAATTGTAACAATGCACTAAAACTATAAAGTGCCAAACTCGGGGGGTGTAATATTGTTCTAGGGTGGTTGTTTCTTTTCTCTCTCCTTCCTTCTGCATTCTTTGGTTCTATCTCTTCGTTATGGATGTCTCTAAAGTACATGTGATCACACCTTTAAATTTCTTCGAATGGAGATCAAAAATTATATTGGTTTTGTGGAGTAAAGGGTTATACTTTGTTTCCATGGGGTTAGAGATTGAACCTGATGATGAACCCAAAATATCTAAGTGGTTCAATCATTGTGATGAAGCCTTAGGTCTTCTCTGTATATCCATCTCTCTCGACTTGCTCTTCCACATCAAAACTTCATCGACATCGATGAAGCATGGAAAATGCTCAACGAGATGTTTGGGAAGAAAGATGACATGAGAGTGCATGAGTTGGAGAACGAACTACTACGGTTGAATCCTAGTGACTTTGAAAACCTACAGGCCTTCTTCTCAAAGTTTTTCCTCACTAGACTTCTTCTAAAGGAATGTAAAGTGGAGAAGAAGTACTCTTAGTTGATCTTTTCGATTCTTTCTAAGTTAGGTCCGAATACTCGCCTTCGTTTCAAACTTCCATGCCACGAAAGCCACCTTGGACCTAGTATTTGGAAAATGCCCTCATTTGACATTTTTTCATCCCAACTAATTCGGAATAGGACAAACTCATTCAAATGGGCACTCTAAAGACCAAGTCACATTCCCTTGTGGTGAATAAGGGAAGAAAAATGATAAGAAGAAAGAAAAAAAGTACTAACCCAAGATAGAAAAAAATACCAACCAAGCCATATTAAAACCTAACACTAACACTTCGACTTCTGTGCCTAAAGAAAAGAAGGAAAAGTTTAAATGCTCCTATTGTAAGTATTCTGGCCATGAAGAGCATCAATGATTTCCCAAAAAATTGATCACTTAACTCATTACTTGAGAAGAATAAAATAAGTGTTCATGAATCCAAATCAAAAAAAATGCTCGAGAAGGGTAATCTTTTAAAGCAAAGGAGTTCTAAAAATGAAAAGAAGAAAGGTAAGGCCGTTGTAGCTAGATCAGCTCCATCATCAACTTAGATTATCGATTCGATGCCTTGCACCACATATCTTCTTTAGAGGTTGAATTCTCTTGCATTGAACCATGTGACATGTCCCAAATCACGTTGGGTGATGACACTCATATGTCAATTCTCGGTAGTGGATCGGTAGAGATAGAAGCTAGAATATTTAACCAAGTGTTGAGTGTTCCCAATCTCTCTACCAATCTCCTATCAGTTTACCAAATCACCCACCTTGGTGAGGGAATGCAAGTGTAATTTGGTCCTAAATCGATGATCATTCATGAGCTTAACTATGATTCCAATGTGGCTGAGGGAAAGGAGGATCACCATTCACGGTTGTATACCTTTTCCCATTTTTCTTCTAATTTGACACCCAATGCCTTGCTCACTCATGCAGATGAGGTTAGAAAGCTATGGCATAAGCATTTTGGGAATCTAAATTATCGTTACCTTGACCAATTGAGCTAAAACGAAATGGTCAATAGATTACCCCAAGTTAAGTTTTCTAAAGGTATTTGTAAAGGTTGTACCCTCGGAAAGCACCCTGAAAAATATTTGATAAGGGAAAATCTTGGAGAGCTACTCATCCTTGGATCTTGTTCATAGTGAATTTTCAAGCCCTTTTCCATCTCCTTCTTTCACTAGACATCTATATATACTAACCTTCATTGATGACTCTTCGCGTTATACTTAGGTGTATTTTCTTAATTTTAAGTCTAAAGTCTTTCTAAATTTTTAAACTTTAAGGCTTTTGTTGAGAAATAAGCGAATGGTTTATCAAAGGTTCTTTAAACCAGACAATGGAGGCGAGTATGTGAGAAATAGGTTTGAGGATTTATACATGTATGAGGGAATTGCTTTGCAGTGTATAGTATTCTTATAGTCCTTCCCAAAATGGAGTTATAGAAAAAAAAAACTAAACTCGAATGAAATGGCTACTGGATGGTTCACTCAAGTCCCTTCCTCCGTAGTATTGGGTTGAAGTAGTGAATTGTTCTTGTTACATTTAAAATCATGTTCCACACAATGCGATAAGAGGGATGACACCCTTTGAAGCATGATTTGGACACAAGCCTAATGTTGAGCACTTTTGAGTCTTTAGATCCAAGGTTATGGCTGGGATTCCATAGAAGAAACGCAAGGCATTGGATCCATAATCCAAACCTTGTATCTTTGTCGGGTATCCTGATGGCATGAAGGGATATCGATTATTGAACCCTACAACCCATGAGCTTTATATTGAGAGAAGTGTGAAGTTTGATGAGTCATCCTTGAATTTTACTTCCACTGAGGTTCTTTTACCCACTCATTTAGATTTTGACTCATCAGATGATGATGTTATTGAGTTGAATTCCTCCTCTCCTGCTCCTCCTAATCCTTAAACTTTCGTGTCTTCTTATTGTGACAATATTGATGATTAAGACTATGTCCCTTCTCACTCGAGTGAAGAATCTTCCGAATCTGAGCTTGAACCTTTGGGACGTCTTTGGGCTAGGAAAACTTTACAGAGTGTTGGAGATTTAGTTGGAGATCCTTTGGATGAGATATTTACTCACTCAGACTTCATTGGACCCCACTCCTTCTTCACCTCTCGCTTCGATCCACAGCCTTTCCAGAATCTTAAGGATTCCTGAGTGGGATTCTTCCATGGATGAGGAGTATTCCTCACTCATAAAGAATGACACTTGGGATATTACCCCTCTTTTGAAAGGAAGAAAAATCATTTGGTGTAGGTGGGTATATCGGACAAAGTATGGACCTAATGGATAATTTGAAAAGTATAAAGTGTGACTTGTAGCTAAGGGTTTCTCCTAGGTAGCTGGGGTTGATTACTTGGAAACATTTTCTCCCATTGCGAAGATGACTTCCAATCGACTAATCCTCACCATTGCTGCTGCTAAAAAAAATGGGAATTCCACTAGATGGACATTAAGAGTGCCTTCTTTCATGGGGACCTAGAGGAAGAGATCTACATGGAACAACCTCTGGGTTATGTCCATGATCCATCCCTCGTTTGTAAGTTTAATAAGTCTCTCTATGGCCTTAAACAAGCCCCTCAGGCTTGGTATTCCAAGATGGACTCATTTTTTACTTGCATCAGGGTTCATTATGTGTCACTCGACCCAAATGTGTATATTCTAGGGCGGGATGACTCCATACTTATTCTTGTTCTATATGTTGATGACTTTTTCATCACTAGTAGCTCTTGCTCTATCACTATTCTGTGAAGATCTCCTTGGCCAACAAGTTTTCCATGTCTAACTTAGGATTGCTTCATTACTTTCTTGGGATCTAGAATTCATAATTTGACTCAAGAATTATGATCTCACATCCTAAGTACTCTCTTTATTTTCTTTCTTGGTTTTACATGTCTGATTGCAATTCCTCACCTACTCATTTTATTTCCGAGGTCAAGATGGTTTCGATTGCTCTTCCCCCTTGGTTGATGGTACCCTTTTTAGCGAGTTAGTGGGAGCTTGATCTACCTTACTCGCACTCGACCATATTTATCGTATGTTGTTAGGATTGTGTCTAGATTTATGCAGGAGCCTTATGAGTTTCCCTTCAAAAAAAATGGGATATTTCACTATGTTCGTGGCACTCACTTAGATGGATTTCATTACTTAGGAGGAAATGAGATTGACTTGGTGGGATTTACAAACTTAGATTGGGCCGGTGATTTAGATCATTGGAAGTCTACCTCGTGCTATAGTTTAAGTCTTAGTTCAGTCCTTTCAAGTAGTCCAGCAAGAAGAAAAATGCTATTTCCATATCATTAACATAGAAGCAGAGTACAGAGGATTAATTAACACTAGCATATAAGTTATTTGGTTACAGGGGTATCTTGTGAGAGTTAGGCATTCACTTTCGGAGGCCTACAAGTATCTAATGTGACAACATGAGCACTATCTCAATTTGTAAAAATCTAGTTTAGCATCAGTGGATGAAGAACATATAGATTCACATGCACTTCATATGGGAGATGATACATGAAAAAATCATCGACATATAGTATGTTCAGACAGTTGATCAAGTTGTAAACATATTCACCAAGCCCTTCACTGAGGTGAAATTTCTTCACTTGCGGTCTCTTTTTGGGGTGAGTTATGTTGTATCCCCCCATCTTCTTCGACCTATATAATTATTCTCCTCTTCTTCTTCCTTCCATAAAGATGTTGTTTGTATATGGGAACCTTATCGGGTCTTTAGTTGTCGAGCCCCATTAACACATCTTTCTTGTGTTTAGGGAGTCTTCTTTTCTACTTTGGCTTACTATGACGTCTACCTTATCTTCGATGAAGGGGGTGTTGGTGTGTTTGACCTGCCTAGGCATCATCCACATCACACAATGAATCATCTCACCTTGCGAGAGTCATAAGTATTAGGAGTCAAATGAAAAGTGTCGATTCTATCCTAGAATCCTTCATTTTCATTTAATTTAGTGTGTCATAGGAGTTACATTCCTTATTTGGAATTGTAACTCCTCCTTTAGTGGTGTCATATGCGTCGGTCCGTTATATGTGTCAGTGGCGTCATAGGGGTTATTTCATTTTTTAGGCATGGGGTCACACAACACCCCTATTTGTACTTCCTTTTGCGATATATGAGTATGAGCGGACATGTTATCTTATTTGCATATTCTTTCCATTGTTTGAATCTTTCTTATTGGGTTGGAGCTACGACATCACCATCGGAGTGTAACTTTGTCATGCTTCATTGTTTTGATATTGGTTCTCGCATATCCCTCTTTCAGTTTGGACAACATAGTCACCCCTTGGGTGGGAACCACTACCTCAACCCTTGTGCCATTTAGCCCAATCTCGAATTCGAGCTAAATGTTTCAATTTTGGGGATATATTTTCACTTTGAGATCTTCCATTTCATGAAAAAGTACCCATTCGACCCTACCTATGGGTAGGGGGTTCTATTTTCATGGCCATATGGTAATTTCCCTCTTGTTTGACCCCTCGGACATCACTATCTTGTAATATAGGTTGGTTTTTGTGTTTCTTAAAAGTTATATGGTGTTGGATTTATTTTCATTTTGTGGAATTTATGAGATTACCTCCTAAATGGGAATTTTTTTATTCCTATTGTGTTTTTACGAATATTTTTGGGGGAGATGATATTGGTGACACATGTCACCCTCTCATTTCGAGGATTGAAAATGGTTTTTCTTTTTTATTCCATCATGGAGAGGGGTTCAATTTTTTTCATCATTCTTACTTTTGGAGTTTGAGATTTAGAGAGTGCTTGTGGAGCTTGGAGATTAGGAGTGTGTTGGATTACTTTGAGTTATGTGATAGCTTGATAGAGGTAGGTCTCCATGTATCTCTATAATTTTTTCTTATGATACCTTAATGTGATTTTGAAATAAAAATGGTGTCTATATGTGTTGTTGTTTGTGTGTTTATGATGGGATTTTTTGTGAGTTTGGTTTTCTTTATTTTTCTCCCTCCATCATGCTTTGTGATGGATTTTGGAGTGTTGGAGAAGAGAGAGGAAGACATTTTTCACCACATGGCTCGATGGGCTATCCATGTTTGTCTTATTTTTATTCCTCCCCTCATATGGTTTGATGTGGGGAAGGATTTTCGTGTCGTTTGAACTTACTTCCCCATCCTTGGAAATTAAATCATATATGGTTTTGAAACCCTTCCAAGAAGGAGGCTTAATGCTTGGGTTGGAGAGATAAAGAGGGATTTTTATTTAGATAGATAAGGAGGGTGCTTGGAGATTATTATTGTGTTCCTATAGTTGGTTCACAATTGGTGTGATATGGGATTCTTTGCAATCTTTCCCTTTTGGGAAAACATGGATTTTTCCCTCATGTGTTGTTTATTTTGGTTGTTGTGTGTGTGTTGAAATATTATGCCTGTGTTTTATTTACCATTTCCTATTCACTTGTGCATTCTCGAGGCTTGCTACTCTCTTTCCTACGGGCTTGGAGGAGGATACCATGTCCTTCAATTTGTTAGAGGTGGCATATGATGATTCCATATGGTTCGGAGGTAACTGGGCCCTTTCTTCTTGTCTTTATGAAGACTACTTTTGTAGTGGAAAACATTGTTTTGGCTTGAAGCTTGGAAAAGAAAGGTTGGGGATTTTGAAATGTTGTTCCCCCTTTTAGTGGAGGTTTTTTCACTTGGATTTTAATTGGATCTTGTAATTATGTTGTAAATATTGTTTAGAATTCTCCCATATTGAGATGAGACTTGTATCTTGCACTAAAATATGTTGCACCTATTGTTAATTTTCTACTTTTTGAGAAGGAACTTGGATCTTTGTATTTGAAAAAGGGTGAATCTATAATCGTACCTTGATAGGGAATGTTTGCATGTTGTAACTTTATACCTTGTTGTAAAATATTTCTACCTCTTATTTATATTTTGTAAACATTGTGTCTTTTTTATGTATCTTTTGAGAGGGTATATAGTTAAAATGAAATCTTGATTCTGTCATGTTGAAATAAACTTTTATTTTTTCCTTTGTGTATATTTGACAACGTTGCTCAAAGAAAAATATGTGTATGTTTATATTCTTTTAAAGGCATATTGAAAGGCTTGGGTTATGGATGGGAAGTTTGCATTTTATTTGTACTAAAAAAATTTGATGGCATAAATAAATGTTGAGTTCACTAAATTTTTATTGTTTCTCTATTTGTATTGCTTATTCTTTTGATAAAAAAGGTGAGATTTAGTTTAATATCTCCTTGTGTTTAACAATGGATGCTCTATTTGTGTGTGTTAATAAAATAAGGAATGCAGATTTTTTGTTTTAGTCTTAAGTATATGTTAGTAAAGGGGTGAATTTTTCTTGTATGAGGAGGTCATATCAAAAGAAATGGTTTTGTTTAAGTTTTTTTAACATTTAGCTAGTAGAATTAAAACTAGTTAGCTCCCTTTGCCATCTTAGAATATATATAACTCTCATTGCTAAATTGATAAAGGAAAAAATTCTTTGTTAATCATTAAAAGAGTAGTGTTTTATATTAAGATGAGCATATTAAAATCAGGTTATTGAATTATTACTCTCTTTATTGCATTATGATGAGTTAGATTATTATAAAAGAAAATGAGAATTTGGGATTCTATATTAAAAAAGTTTTCATGGTAAGACTCATCTTATTTATCATTGATTATGTTGGTATCCAAATTTGTTCTCCTTTTAAGGATGACCAACATCATAGATTTGACATGGAGCTTAGAGATAGATAGACCATAATGTATGTCATTTTGTAGCTGGGGATGAGATCTAACGGCCCTTTATCACTCAGATTTGTGGAGAGATGGATAACACCTTTAAGAGGATTTGACCTATCCTCACTACTTTAGGTTGTGCCTTTCAACCAGGGTGAGAGGACCCGTAGTGTAACCTCAATTTGGTGAAGGAAATGGATATATCCTTCTTTTGCACAAATTTTATGAAGAAAACCTTGTGAAAGTATGATCAATACTCCATGATTTAACTCAAGAGTTGTCACTTATAAAAGATAGAGATACTTTCAAAACAAGATTAAAACTATCAAGACATTATGAAATCTGATTGTTTTGCATATTTTAGTAAATAGATTTTGTTCGTTTGTGGATATATAGGGAAAAATAGGGGTAATTTAGGATGGATTCATTGTTTTTGAATTATTTTGGTGGGAGATTAAGAAGGATAAATTTGATTATACTAGATAGTTGAGATACTTCACACCAATTAGAAATCTAAATGACAAAAAGCTTCCGCATAGCTAAAATATTCCTTCAACCGGAAGGTGTGCATCAATGGAGACCCAAATTTGCACGGTTTCACTCAATCTCCAAGAATTTGACACAAAGGCTCGAGCTAAAGACTCATTAAAACATCAAATACCCCTGGTTCCTCATGCCTAAGATACATTCAAAGGTTTACAGACCATACTTATCAACAAATGACAAGTGAAGTGATTTTAAATTATTTATCTCATTGCATGATAAATGATCTTCTTGAAATGAAATTGCAAATTCCACTAAACTATCATAGGGATGAAACCCTATGTGATTCGTAGGGACTTGTTGGTGCAAAATCACAAAGACACCCTAGAAGTCTAAAATTAGATGGGTTGAGACTCTTAGTGTGATATCATAACATGGAGCATCTCTTAAAGTGTGGGGAATTTGAAAAGGAGAGATCTCTCCGGATGAAGGTTGGTTCCTATTCCTCTGTTCTAGTACATAGATAAAATTGCAGAGGGTATACTCCAAAAACTATCCTAACTTTCCAAGGATGCACTAAAGCAATGACGAAAATTTACTTTACACAAACACAGACCATAAAAATTGCATAAAAATGACCATGCATGGATAACTAAACTGTAACGAAAGATCAAAAGACAAAAATAAACACATGAGAGGGTTAAGAATCATCCAAAAACATGTCTTATTGCTCCAAAGTTGATACAATGCATTACAATAGCCAAGAGGCAAGATTGCATCTATAGTTTGAATGGGAGGTTCAAGCTCCACAAATTTACTTCTAGAAAGAAGAGAAGGGAGGATGTAAAACAAAAAGTCCAACCCTTTACAATGAGCTGAGCTCATGCTTTTATAGATCAAGCAAAGAGAGAAGAAGGAAAAGAGGTGGGAAAATCTGATTTGGTAGCTCAACCACCAGCCATTAATGTCTATAAATTCACCCACAATCTATCAAGTCTGCCTCTCCATGTCTTTGGCATGCTCAAGAAGGAAGAATGGCGGATCGAATCAAATCTGATCTGGTTGGTGAAGCAATATTAATGGCAGGAAAGACGTTTTCCTATTTTCACCTACCTAATCTCACAAAATTAAAGTTTTAGGATTCCATGGCATAGAGGAGGTCGAGACCTTTCCAAAAAGTCCAAGTTTGTTGAAATCTGAGCTCTGGATCGAAAGATATGTTCATTTGAAATTTTGAGTTGAATCCGTACAAAAATCGTGAAAAACCAGTTTTGTAAAATGGATCCGTGGGCTCGAATTCATTTTGGACAAAATTTTCCTCTGTGGCCCCATAACTTTACATTTTCCAAGAGTCATCCTGGGCCTACCACTTTGCATCTTCCCCTTTGCAAAAATTCCAAAATATCTCCCACCACCCCGTCGGTCCGCAATTTTCCAATGGAGAAAAATCTTACCCAGTCCCGCAGCCCGCTTATCGGAAAAATCCTTGTAAGGCCCGTTGGCCTGTAACTTACAAATTATGAGGAGTTATAAGGACTTATTTATATTTCTAGGAAGGGGAAGAAATTTCCTATCTGATGGAAATGCTTTCAGGGGACATTAAGTGATTGAAATATGTGAAAAATTAGATTAAAGCACATAAGGGAAAATGGTGTTAGTTACCAAAATAAGTGTGAGCTTATTTGGGTTAGCAATTTGGTGACTCATGGGGATATATGCCTTCTAGATGAAAATATCGCTTTCCTTTAAGCATCCATTAGGCATGGAGTCTTCTTGGTAAATGCAATTCTGATTTGAAATTTGAAAATATGCTGCATACACTCTCATCTTTGCAAGAAAATCTTGGATTCAAGATTTGTGAGAGTAGAAAACCTGCACGAACGTGGAAGCTTTCTGTCTCATTTGATTTTTCTACAAACCTGATTTGTTAGAGTGCAATGAATCCATCCAGACCTACTCCAATATGGATACCCTATATATTTGATTTCTTGTGGCCAAAAACTCTTCCATGAGTGAGATGAAATGTTTACAAGCATACACCAAGCAATAGAGCATGTGCACCAAAGACATAGGGAAATTGAAATATAAACTACAACAATAAAATGTGTATACACACTTGGAGAAATTGAAAACATAGGCTAATATTTACAAGGGTGAGAAATTTACCTTTTAGCAATAGTGTTTGAGGTAGATCCCATTGACTAGAATCTGTAATTCTTCACCATCCAATGTAGACAATTGGAAGACATTTTGATTTTACATCTTGTGACCATGCGGGGGCCATTCCAAATGGCATCAAACTTGGAATGCTTTCTGGCTTTGCACAGACGGTCGAATCCCACTTTCGAACTAAGTCCCCCTCTTGAAATGTCCTTGTTCTTGCCTTTTTTCAAACCATATTTTGACTAAGGCCTGATCTCTTTCTATGGTCTATACTACATGTGCTCTTATTTCTTCTAGTTCCATTAACTTTGCATACATAATTTCCATGGGTTTGAACTCAGAAAACTACAACTGCTTCATGAGTTCTAATGTGGGAAGCTTTAATGATATAGCAACACTACCTCTTTCCCATAGACCAACTTGTAAGGAGAGTAACCTATAGACCTCTTGGATGTGATCTTATTAGGGCATAGAGTTGATTTGAGCTTTGTGTGCCAAGTTAATTAATTATCATCAAGAGTCCTTATGATAATCTTTAGTAGTTTCTTTTTGTGGACTCTGCTTAGCCATTACCATAAGGGTAATAGTTTGATGAAGTGTTGAGGTACACACCATTCTTGACAACCCATTCAGTGATACTTGTACTAAGGAATTCCAATGCATTATCTGATATAATAGTGGTAGGGACCCCAAAACTAGTGACTATCCCATCATAGAAATCAAAGATGCGGGATTCAATTTACCTCCTTAATCGCCACCGTTCATTCCACTTGGTTAAATAGTCTGTCATTTGCTGTCATCGGTATCCACTTGTGGCCTTGACTTGAATTTGGGTTAACCACTCCAATGAAGTATAAATCCCATTGCATGAATGGTTGATTAACTGAGATTGGATGCAATGGAAGTACTGCTAACCTTTCCTTTCCTATGAAGAATGCACATTTTTCACACTTTTTGATCTAAGAGTAGCAATCACTAAACACGACTTGCCAATAGTAACCAACTCTCATGATTTTGAGAGTTGTTACTCAAGGAGAAAATTGGCCTCCTACTTCTCCATCATGGAACTCATGGAACACCCTCTCAATTTGGTCTATCCCAATGCATCTTAATAGAACGCCATTGATGTCCCTTTTGAACAAAACATTATCAACAAGCACATATGGGATAGCTTGCAATCTGAAGTATCTCCTCTTTTATTTTCTCATCTCTTGAGGGCACAAACATGTTTGGAGAAAATGCACCAAGGATTAAGTCCAACATGGAATGGGTGCATTGTTAGCTGGATGCTCTTGATCATTCCTTAAGAGCAGAACAACATCTTCTTCTCCTTTTGACTCATCATGTCGTTTAGAAGCAAGCTTCTCACACAAACCTTTTCCACAAACCTATTTAGTCACTTTTATTTCAATTTCATACTCCATGACATGGGTGATCCAAAATGATCTCTTCTCATTCAAGTCCTTATTTACGATAAATTCCTTGACACCAAAGCATGGGACATTAACAGTTGGATCTTGTTGTTTGAGAC
Source organism: Taxus wallichiana var. yunnanensis (assembly GCA_018340775.1). NCBI lineage: Eukaryota > Viridiplantae > Streptophyta > Pinopsida > Cupressales > Taxaceae > Taxus > Taxus wallichiana. The sequence goes on from CM031234.1 coordinate 675,677,856, forward strand.
CAAGTGTCTGAAATTATTTAAACTCCTAATGATAGTAAGGACATGCTTTTCAATAATATAATACCTTACTTCATATTCTTATAGGATCTCAGGTGAAGAATGCTACGGGCTGTTATGATCCTTCTTTATTCTCGCTATACTAAGATGGATGAGATTGTGTTTGATCCTTCAAATGTATACAACATGAAGTCCTTTGAGAATTATGGGTTGATAAGAGTTGAGAGACTGTGATATTACATGTTGGATGGATTCAAACCTCTCTTTCCCTTCTACTATCCATTTGAGTGCAAGACTCTTCTTCAATGTCATTATCAAAGGCTCCACAAGAGTGGTAAAATCAGGTAGAAATCTTTGAACAAGTTTATTCTCCCAAGAAGCTTTGGAGATATTTCTTGTTTTATGGTAATGGAAGTGTTTGGATGGCTTAAACTCTTTCAGGATCGATTGCTAAACCTTCCCTTGAGACAATATGGCCCAAAAATTTTCCCCGATGTGCTAAGAATACACACTTCTTTGGATTTAGTGACACCCCAAACCTTCAACACCTTTGGAATACTTTCCTAAGGTGGAAGAGATGGTCTACTACATTCTTTGAGAAGATACTCGATATCATCTAGATATAACAACACTATCTTATTAAATAAGCATTTGAATGCCGATCCATTGCTCGCTGAAATGTTGTTACAACATTTGATAGTCCAAATGGTATATTCTTGTAAGCATATGTACCCCATTTTGTGGTGAAGGTTTTATTGAACTGATCTTCTTATTTCACCATTATTTGGTTATATCTTGAGTATCCCTCTAACAATGAAAACCTTTCGTAACCAGCTATAACTTGCAATATTTTCTCCACTGAAGGAAGTGGATGGTGATCTTTGAGTGATGCTCTGTTTAGATCATGGAAATTTACACACAATTTGATTCCTCCACTTATTTTTGTCAAATGCACCAAGTTTACAACCCAACTCGAATGCTTGATAGGGAAGATGATGTTGTCCTCAATTATTTGTTTAAACTCCTTCCTCATGAGAGGTTTAATGTGAGGGTTTATTGGCCTTTGCTTTTTCCTAAAAGGCTTGGATTCAGGTTTTAATTCAATTGTGTGCTCATCCAGTCTTGGGTTGAAGCATCTTATATCCTTATAAGTCCATGAAAAGACATCTGGGAATTCTTGACAAAGTTGAAAAAATTCAGCTTTCTCTTTTGGAGTACTTACCTTGCCAATTTGTAATGTCTTGCCTTCCTCTATTGAGATGGGATCTTAATCTTCACCCTTGACTTGAAATTTTTCCTTCTCCTTTCAAAATAATCATTTGGGTTAAAGTTTGACTCCAAGGTCACAAGACCTTTTGGTAATTTGTTGGTTCTTAGCTACACCACTTTGTCACCATATTGTTGTTCCAACTTCTTCTTGCAGAAATTAACAATGTGTTGGTCATTCTCAAAGACTTTCCAACTTGTGTTGTTATTTGGATATTTGGCATTACAACCACCTTAATATGGGGTTTAGACTTCTCACTTTTGATACTTTCAACAACATCAAATGCTTCCCCAATCACTGTTAGTCTGTCTGTTCTCCACCATTCTTCTTTCTTGGAATGGAATTGATGCTAAAAGCTTCAAAATATTCAATAAGATCCCATACCCTATTCTTGTAGCTCTTCAACAGATCATTCCTTGCATCATGTTGTCCTCTGACTTGGTTCACAATCAGCTCACTGTCACCAAATACTTGCAAATTCTTAATGCCTCTCTTTCTTGCCCAATGAAGTCCATGAATCAAAGACTCATACTCAGCTGTGTTGTTTGAACAAGAAAACTGAAAGCGAAAAGATGAGTAATATCTTATGCTTTGGGGTGAAACAAGCATAGCTCCTCCTCCTGCACCTTGCCTACTTCTTGAACCATCAAAGAACAATTGGCATACCTCATTATCATCCTTGTGGTCTGGCTTGGTGATCCTAGAGATAGGATGATTCTTTTCATGCAAGCAATAAACTCCTAGCTCGATTCCTCCATTTCTTAGTATTGGTCAAAAGCATGTATCTTGTTTTCCCATTCATCAAGAGTCAAGTCTGGAATGCATCCAAATTTGGTATCTACTTCATAAGTGCTTGGAATATCCTCTTGATAAAATTTGAACAATTTGCATTGATTGGTCTCGGTGTATGGGGCTCAAATGGAAATTTACAATAGGCTCATATATGATTATAGCCTTAGCTCCATACCTTGTTATAAACAACATATATGACCATTCAGAGACAAATAGCCTCCAATTTTGGCAGTGAAATCTCTTGATAAGCATAAGGAAAGAGTGGTGGCAAGTCTATGACTGATACATCTTGCAAGATGGTCACATTGGGACATGTATGCAATGTGAGGCTCAAATATTTGATTACCCCAATTGTTTTTACTATTGTCCCATCCAATTACACCACACCTTTGGAAATGATTTCATACTGGAGGCCCAGATGATTAGCTATTTGTTTTGGCATTACAGAGCTACTTGCTCTAGAATCAATCATGCAATTATGCACCAATTTATCTCCAATGATCAATGAGATATAGAATGGTAGGGGATTCAAATTTTTACCTTGTTGTCCTCCATGATTTCCTTCAGGATGAGCTACATTGGTAAGAACTTTCTCTTGCTGATTGGGTGACTGATTTGATGTTGACCAATTTGCCATGGCAGCTTGCAATAGGTCTTTTTGTCCTGGGATAGCCAATGACTCCCACATTGATATGTTTACATTGGTTTTCTTCATTTTCAATTATGTTGAATGGAGATGAGATATCTCTTTTTTTACCCTTGCTTTGCACATTCTTCTCTGGCACATGGGTTGTTACGGTTGGAATTTGAGTTGGTCTACAAAAGTGGCTTAGGTTGAGCTTGGACATTGGGAGCTACACTTTGATTGTTGACACCTTATGGGGTGATGGAGGGATGTGGATTACTTTAATTTGATGATTTTCCTTCTCCAATATTTATTTTTTTGGACCTTGTATTAGCTACTATACTTGGAGAAGGGGTTTTATTTATACCACAAAAATCTTCATCCTACCAATTCATAAGTGAAGTCGCATTTGGAGGTATCTCCTGTTGAGATGCTCCCTTCTACTGATTCCCTTATTTGCTTGTCTCTTGTTCCACACTAGTTGTGGTCACCATAAGGGCTTGATTCATAGCACCATTAATACATGTTGATTGGTTATGAGGTTGATATCATGGGAAACACCAATCATATTCCTGAGCCATGTTATTTTCACCAAGACAAAGGCTCTATGTGTGGATGCAACCTTAGGATTGTGATACTGGAATGGTCTATTAGCAGAGGATTTACTTGATTCTGATTTGTAGCATGAAAGGATGGCATGTTAGGATAATATGGTGGTCTATTTGATTGAGTTTTAGGTTGATATGAGGTCTAAAACTTTGAGATTTCTTCCTCTTAATTGTCACCAACTCATTACCCAAATTTTTCAATTGCTTCATGACTTCTTGGAGCTCATTTGAGGCACTAAAAGATGAAGTAGAAGCTTCAACTGAGATTTGATTCCTTGGATAAGGGATGGGAGATAATGTGGGTGTTTGACTAGTACTTGGATTTCCTAGTTATGGATACTAAGGCATAAGTGTCCTAGGTGCAAGCTTACCAACCTGAATTAAACAATTTTCAGCTCTAATGGAAATTTCATAGGCTGCAGGTAAGGATACACCTCCCATGGATTGAATCAATAATGAAAAATTAGAATTTAAAACTATAAGAAAGTATAGGAAGACACCTAGATCTGTTGGTCTTATAGCTAAGTGTATCCTATCCCATGTCCTTTGGAATCTGAAGTTGAAATCAATCATTTGTTCATTAGGAGTCCTCTTGATTGTTTTCAGTTGTTCCAACAAGGACAAATTATCCCCTTTTTCTACAATTTGATTGTGAAGGGCCCTGCTCAGATGGTCCCAATTCTAGATAGAGTTTTTTTTTTAGAATTTTGAACCATTGTAAAGCTTTCACCTTAAATGAAGAGGCTAACAATTTGAATACAATTTCCATCTCAATGATTGTGAATGGCACAGACATTTGCAATATCTTGAATGTGATCAATAGGAGTAGTCAGGTTTTCTCTAGTGAAATTTGGAATGTTCTTCAATGCTACAATTAGAACTGGATTTGTTGCATTAAGAGCAAGTGTGATGCTTCCAAAGAAATTGACATAAGGATTGGGTTGTGTAATTATGATTGGCCTATGAACCCTTGTTGTTTGAATGAAAGGCCTACCCGAGGAGTTGGTGACAAAGTTCTATATGGTGGAGATGGAGACCTTTGAGATATTCTTCTTCTTCTTGTTCTATCTAGGGACATGTGCGAGATAGACAAAAATCCATCCTCTCTAGTTCTTGATCTAGTATGGATTCTTCTCATGAATCACAAGCTTTGGGTCATTTGAAACTAGTGGAGTCACCGATGTGCAATTTCAAAGATCCTTACAAGATAAAATATTACAAAAATTACACATCAATCTTGTTGTAATAAAAATGGAGACCTCGTGGTCCCAACGGGTGTGCCAAAATTGTTGATGAAAAATCAAAACACCCCTAGAAGTATATAGTTGTATGGGTTGAGACTCTCGGTGTAATAGTATAACATGGATCATTTCTTAAAGTGTGGGGACTTTGAAAAGGAGAGAGCTCTCTAGATTAAGATCGGTTCCTATTCCTCTATTCAAGTGCATAGATAAAATTGGAGAGGTCTGCTCCGAAACCTATCTTAACTTTCTAAGGAGATAGGGTTAAGGGAATAAAAGAAATAAAACATAATCTATCAGAGGTGATGCACCAAAGAAATGATGAATGTTTACTTTGCAGTAAACACAGACCATAAAAATTACAATACAATTACCATGCAAGGATAACTAAACTATAATGAAGGATCAGAAGACAACAATAAACACATGAGAGGATTAAGAATCATCCACGCACATGTATTATTGCTCTAAACTTGATACAATTCATTACAACAACCAAGAGGCAAGATTGCATCTATAGTTTGAATGGGAGGTTCGAGCTCAACAAATTTACTTTGTCAAAGAAGAGAAGGGAGGATGTAAAAAAACATCGAACCCTTTACAATGAGCCTAGCTCATGATTTTATAGATCAAGAAAGGAGAGAAGAAGGAAAAGAGGAGGGAAAATATGATTTGGTAGCTCAACCACCACCATTAATGTCTGTAAATTTGGCCATAATCTATCAAGTCTTCCTCTCCATGTCTTTGGCATGCTCAAGAAGGAATAATGGTGGATAGAATCAAATCCGATCTAGTTGGTGAAGCAATATTAATGGTAGGAAATACATTTTCCTATTTTCACCCACCTATTATCACCAAAGTTAAATTTTTAGGCTTCCATTGCGTAGGAGGTCAAGAAATTTCCAAAAGCCTAAGTTTGTTGAAATATGAGCTCTCGATTGAAAGATATGTTCATTTGAAATTTTGAGTCGAATCCGTACAAAAATGGCAAAAACCAATTTTGCAAAATAGATCCATGCGACTGAATTCATTTTGGGAAAAAATTGCTCCATGGCCCCGCATGACTTTACATATTCAAAAATTCATCCCCGATCCTGTTAGCACACATCTTCCACTTTGGAAAAATGTCAAAATATTTCCCACCACCCCATCGGTCCACAATTTTCTCATGGAAAAAAATTCCCAGACCAAAGGCCCGCTTTTTGGAAAAAAATCCATCCAAAGCCCACTGCTCGTAACTTGCAAAATATAAGGAGTTAGAAGGACTTCTTTATATTTATGGAAAGGGGAAGAAATTTCCTATCTAATGGAAATGCTTTTAGGGGACATTAAGTGCTTGAAATATGTGAAACATTATATTGGAGCACAAGAAGGGGAAGTGGTGTTAGTTACCAAAATAAGTGTGAGATTATTTTGGTCAACAAGACTTTAACACAAGATTGCGATAGGAATAAGAAAAACTACTTGTAGAAAATTTTAAATAAAGTAAACACAAATTTCTCCAAGATTGAAATATATTAACTCAAATTGATTAAATTCATCAGTAGGGGAAAGTTTCTTTGAATAGTCTTAGAGCTTGTCAATGATTGTACACTCAACTAACTTGATGTGATGGAAATTTAAAACACAAGATATTAACATGTTTCTCGGATTGGTCTCTCTGGAAGATGAGATCTCTCAAATTTTCTATTAAGAATTCAACCCCACCATTTGCAAGAGTATTGTTATTACATTTGTACATTTCACTCACTCAATTTTCCCCAAAAAGAGAAGAATATTCGAGGGACCTTTGCTTGTTACCAATTTTCCTTAGAAAGCAACATTTAAAAAATTCACATATGAAAGTTTCCAAGTAGACCAATTATGAACTGATCACATTTCTCAAGCCCTCAACTAATGACTAGGATGCCATGCCACAACCATTTTGGCAGTCTTTCTAACCATTTTGATTCTCTCACATGAGAAATCCCCATTTTAATCATTCTCTGGAGGCTCTGTACAACTGGATCTGACAGGTAATCCTTTTTTCTCTTGCGAAACACCTTTTTCATCTTTTACACCTGCAACTTTCATCATTTCATCCTTTTCTCTCACTTCTTTCTGTAACTCTACCCCACATCCATCTTGTCTAGTAATTCACATTTTTGCAAGTAATTGAGCAATTCCAACTTAAAATATTGACCTTAATAACACTTGGAATCACAAATTAAGTTTTGAATCCATTCAATGGCACTTTGCAGACAAAAATGATAAGTAATTTCATAAAAATGATGAAAAATAGTGCGTATTCGCATCTCCAGGAGTTTTGGAGAAAAATGGTGGAAAAACAACTGAAATCCACAACAAAAGTTTATTTTTCTCCTTCTCTACTTTATATTATAGTCATCCACATATTTCCTTAGTGCAATTACAATGGAAAAGTATAGGGAAATTTTACAAACAAGCATGGGCTTTCCACGTGCCCTAGCCCCAAGAAAAATGCCTTTTGGCCTTTGAAAAAGTCTTAGTAAAAGGAGCCAAATGAAAGCCTCCACATGTCTCAATGGCACATTTTGAGATGGTCCCAAAAAGTGGACACACCAAACAAGCACGGGCTCACCACATGCTTTAGTTTGGAAGAGTTGATGATAAAAATAAGAAGGATCGGTGAAAGGTGCCATGTTTTTAGGGTTCGAGACAATTTTCCTTGGCCGATGAAAAGTCCAAGCAAGGGCAGAGTGAGTAGAAGCCTCTAGGTGTCCTCCTGGAACTTATTGAAAACAAAATTTAGGGGCCAGTCCCAAGCCTTAGAAAATTTATTTGGAAAGTTTAATTATAGAGCAAAGCTAACGAAGCCTCCACGTGTCTCCCCGACACAACTCCAAGGTCAAACCAAAAGATTAATTTTGAGATGAGTTTCGACCCTCCACGTGGACAAGATTTGAGTTGAATCAAGCCTTAGAGTTTCAAATTTCCCCTCCAAGCCACATCCAACTAGAAAGGGCCACATTTCCATAGATGCTGAGATGTAAATTTGATGAGGAAAACACACCTGTCAAACCATAAAATGTAAGGAAATCACCGTTTACGCCCGGAAATGATTCCATCTTCAAGGAAAGAGAATTTGGAAATGATATAAGGCCCAAATATGATCCTCTGAGCCATATCCAATCATGTTTCCACATATATTTGGGAAAAAATGACAGGGAAAACAAAACATGACTATGGAAAATGGAAGGAAGGGAAAAAAAACATGAGTTTTCACCCAAGTTACAAATATTTTCACATGGACAGAGGAATAAAAAAATTCTGGACTTTAAGTGATCCTCGACCAAGGAAGGGACTAATCATGGCAACCAAATGGAGGATAGAGTTTTCATGCATCAATACGGGAGATAGAAATGATGACAAAGCTCACAAATTGAAGAATTTCAAGGATAAATGGGGTGAGATCAAATTAAGCACCAACATCAACTCTGATTCGGGATGGGCACTCCCTGTGAGTGCCACAAGAACAAATAGTAGACCAAGTGCCAAAAACAAACCATTGGGTAACAAAGTCAAAGAATAAGCTTGCAGAGTAGAACAATAATAACCAACTCCCCCAAGGATGAACTAAGAAACCAACAAAATGGCCGCTAAGGACTCGGACAAAGAAAAATAGAAAGACAAAATATTATAAAGAAACCAAAAGACTATACATTGTACAATGGAGTATACCTTGATTATGAGAAATCAATCAAGGAAATGTTTCAAATGCCTGCCATTAATAGGCAATTCAAGTAGTTCCCCATCTAAGTCTTTTAGGAAGAAGGTATTTTCACCAATTCGAATGTCAATTGAATAAGGGCCCATCCACAATGCATCAAATTTACCATGCTTTCCCTTATCTTCATGCCTGCTATCCCATAATAGCACAATATCCCCAATGCTGAAAGCTCTTGGAGTCACCTTCTTGTCAAATAACTTCAACTTTTCTTTGAAATTCACATGTCGTTGATTGATTGCCCCTCTTTCTTCATCTAACTCAATAATCTGATTGATTCGAGAATAATATGGACTAACTTCTTGATCTTCAATTTGTTAAACAAACAGAAATGAAGACAAATACAAATGGAGGTGGAGAAAATCTTGAGTTCCATATACCAACTCAAATGGGTTTTTACCAGTAGCTCTTTTGACAGTGATTCTATCATCCTAAACAACAAATTTCAGTTTCTCACCCCACTTCTTTTTATTCAGCTCCAAGGTTCTTCTAATGATCTTCAACAAGTTTTTATTGTTGGACTCAACTTGTCCATTTCCTTAGGGATTGTAGTTAGAAGCATATGTCAAATTGATTCCATACTCTTTGCACATTACCACCAAAGGTTTTACTCTGAAACACATGGCATTATCAACAAAAATCTTAACTGGCACTCCAAATCTGCATATGATTTGATTCAGCATGAATTCCATGATAACTTGGTGTGTTTCTTTCTTGGTGGGGATTTCTTCCACCCACTTAGTGAAATAATCAGTGGCTACAAGAATCCATTTATGACCAGCACTGGAAGGATCTAAAATTTTGCCAATGAAATCCATTCCCCATTTCTTAAATGGGGCTTCAATTGACACATGTTGTAAAGGAAGGGAGCTTGAAGCTTTCATTCTTCCAGAAAAATGCTGGCAACTTTCACATTTCCTAACCAATAGAGTTGTATCTTTGAAGAGAGTTGGCCACCAATAACCAACCCTCAAGATTTTATGTGCTGTAACTCTTCCAGCAAAATGTCCCCCACAAAATCCTCCATGGAGATCAACAATTACCTTTGGGGCTTCATCCTCAGCAATGCATCTTAAGAGCACTCCCTCTAGGTTCTTCCAAGCTAACCCAAAATCAGTAATGACATATTTTTGAGAGGCTAACTTAAGAGATCTTTTTGATTTTTACTCAAATGTTCGGGCAACATATATTTCTATGATAAAATATTATATCTTTGTACCATTCGAGAGCTTACGAAATTTTCAAGGACATCCAACCTTTCTCCTTATACTTCATTCACCTCAATAGTTTGCAAGTTTCTCTCAACCATAAGCTTAGCTAGGCCAAAACCTCCTATCAATTTCATGGTTTGGATATCCATGTCATATTTCTGCAGTTTTTTTACCCATCTACATCTTTTTCTTAAGACTCCCATCTCTAATAAGATATCTTTCACCATGGTGTGGGGAACATAAGAAAAATCTTTAGAGCTCAAGATGTGAGGTTTGAAAACCTTTGTTGCTTTCACCAAGGAAAATTCTTGATTCTCCATGATGGTGTACTTCAACTCAACTCCTTATAATACCTTTTTGAAAAATGCAACTATTTTCTCAGCCCCTTCATCATCCTTCTACAACAAAACAGATGCAATGGTATTTTCTGAAGAAAAAAAAACACTTGAAAAGGCTTCTTATAATTTGGAGCTGCCAAAACAGGGGCATGTTTTAGTGCTTCCTTGATCGCATTGAAATCTTGAATGGAAGCTTCTCCCATTTGAAAACTTGGTGCTTTTTAGCATGCTAGTAATGGGGATGGTCAGCTCAACAAATTTAGACACAAATATTATGATAAAGAGTATTTTTCAAAAGAAGGATTAAACTCCCTTCTTAGTTTTCGGAATTGGAACCTTGTTGATGGCTTCCACTCTCTCTAGATCAATCATGACCCATTCTTTTGATACAATGTGACCAAGTAGCTTTTCCTTTTGCACTCCAAAATGGTACTTCTTGGGATTCAATGATATGCCATACTTTGTACACCTCAACAACATTCTCTCCAAGTGTTGTAAGTGATCATTTATTTTTCTTGAAAACATAGTTACATCATCTTGATAAACAACAATGAAATCATTGATATAACCAACAAACGCTACATCCATTGCTCTTTGGAAAGTTTCTCCAGCATTCATTAAGCCAAAAGGCATCTTGACATAGACATAAGTTCCTTAGGGAGTGTTAAAGGCATTTTTATTGTTTCTAACTCCTTCACAACAACTTGATTATAGCTAGAGAAACCATCCAAAGTGGATAAAATTTAGAACCAGCTACCAATTGTAGCATATTCTCCATGTTTGGCAGAGGCTAATTATCTTTCAATGATGCTTTATTCAAGTTCCTAAAGTCTACGCATAGCCTTATATCACCATTCTTTTTTCGACGTACTAAATTTGCAACCCAAGATGAGTACCTTGTGGGCTGAATGATCCCTCCATCCCTCAAATTCTTCAATTATTCTTACATCTTCAAAGAAAGGAGCGGATTGATCATCCTATATTTTTTCCTAAAAGGATTGGCTTTAGATTCAAGAGGAATTTCATGTTGGAACAAATCTTCCATGTATGCCTTCAACTTAGAGTAAGACCAAGCTCGGAAGTCTTGATATTTCTTCAACAATTGAACATAGTACTACTTCTCATCCTTTCTCAAATTGCTTCCTAACCAGATTTTACATGGTTTTTCCTTCACGCTCAAGTTGTACTCTTCCACATCTCTTGAAATCGACATACTTCTATTAATATTGCAATCAGCATTATCAAAATTTGGTTCAAGTGCCACCAAACCTCTAGGAATCATGTTTTCTTGAATTCATGATGTATTTTCCAGATAAAATTTCCTTTCCTTTAGATGTATTTTCCAAATAAAATTTCACCTAGGCATCATCATCAAACACTTTCCGGTTTTAACGTTGTCGGGGCGAGATGGACTTATTAGTATTTCAACATCATACTCACAAAATGGAGATATTATACAATTCCAAAATCTAGATCCTAGCACTGCTAACTAGTCTGCAACAACACTAAAATTTCTATCATGATGCACAATATTAAATGAGTCAAACATTTTAATCAAATCCCAAAATGCATGCTTGTATTGTTTCATTCTCTATTTTTAGTAGCATTCAATTTTCTAATTTTCTTGACAATCAGTTCTAAATCTCCTTTGACAATGATATCCTTTACACAATATTTCCATGTAATTCCCAAACCCAATAACAATGCTTCATATTAAACAATGTTGTTAGTGCATTCAAAGTTGAGTTTGAATGAGAAAAAAATATTCCTTGCCTCGAGAAATAAAAACAATTCCAGCACTATTTCCAAACTTGTTACAAGCTCCATTGAATAACAAGGTCCAAGGAAAACCTACTTGTTCAAGACATTTACATTAATCAATCTTGTTCTCTTTTCCATTAGTAAATCCAACAAAGTTATCAGCATCAACATCAGCATACAACATTTCATAAGAAGCATTATTGGGATCTTGATGACGTGCAACATCTTCTTCTCTCCATACAAATTTACAAGGATGCCTTCAATTGGAATGGTGGAAAAATACATATCCATCTGAACACTCCCACCAACACTTGTAGCCCACTTTATTGATAACAACATGCCCCATTTGGCAGGGAAATCAACAAAAAAATGTCAAGTTTCAAGTTCTTACCCGATAAGCTGCAAGTTATACCACCAAACCTTTTACACATCCTACAACTGACACCTCTTTAGAATCCATTGCATTACACTTAATAATCAGCATTGTAAAAAAGGATCAACATTTAATTGAGACCTAACCAAAGATGTTCCCAAGTAAACTTTAGGTGGTTTACCTATCTCCTCTAATGCTGGTCATTTTTCTAGGTCTTCAATGGTTGGAGGAGGACTATATACATTATTAATATTTCTACCTTGGGTACTCCTATCTTCTTCCAATCCCAAATAGTCAAAGGCCCTCTTCTTGTGCTCAGGAATCCTAAGTAGTTCAACAATTGGGACATAAATCTTTATTTGACTCAAGACTTGGGAAATGCCATAAGGAATGTATTTTGGAAATGAAAATTTTGGAGAAAGATTGACAAACTCATCGGATGACACAAGGTTTTCACATTTTTGGCATGGGTGGGAACACTAGTTCTACATGAGACAACAAGGCCTTTTCCAAATGCATCTTTCTTCAAAGTTTATTTTGGGACATTGGTGAGAACCTAGGTTTCTTGTTTGGCTTGAGGCCTTGCCCTTGTGAAAACTTTACTTCTTGTGTTATAATCTTTTTCTTAGGCAATAACAACATTCATTAATAATTGTCTATCATGTTTTGAAGGGATTCCTCCATCATACTTCTTAATCATTAGAGCTCTTAGGTACTCAAATTCATTAATAGGAACTTCAAAATCTTGTAGCATATCTATTTATAAAGTATGAGAGGGAGGAGGAAGAGGTACCCGATGAATGAAATCCCAAATAATTGCAGAATTTCTTGCACTTATTACTTTAGTTGAAGTTTCTCCTTATTGTGAGCTTGTAGAAATTCACCATATATGCATCATCATTAGTGTTATCATCATCATCATCTTCTTCGAATTTTTGATCTACTTCACATGGCGGTTGGGGTAAGAAATTTTTTCACACCAATGAATTTCATTTGTCTCTTAAACAACAATAAATCTTACATTTAGAGGACCAAGCACTATTCTATTTTTCCTAGCTTGGGGTTGTCTAGATTGCATGGGTCTTTTACCTTTGTGATCAGATCTCTAATCATTTCTAAGATGATTTGTAAATCTATCTTGTCCTTTTTGCCTATGCTAACCTTGAGAACCTTGTCCAATTCCTTTCTTTTCCCTGACTATCTTGTAAGTGATTTCTTTGATAGCTCTCACCAAAGTCTTTACAACTTCCTTAAGATCCACATATTTACTTGATTGAGGCTTCTCTAGGTTGATTAGTTTAACACCCTCCCTCTTAGGAGTTTTTCCAACTGCTTTAATGTTTTTCTCAATTTGCAGATCCATGGTAAAGGCCTTCCTCAAAGTTCCAAGGTTCTTATCCCTCAAATAGTAAGCAACTTTCTTATAAAATGCATATGAATACTTTATCATACATGATTCATCACATGTCCTCAAATTAATAGGTAGTATTCTCAATGTTTTTTATATCTTATATTCAAATCATGCACTGATTTATTAGGATTCCTTTTTATATTTTCAAATTCTAATAAAAGAAACCTAGGGTCTGTTTTATCTCCATATTGCAATCTAAAAGCATTATTCATCTCTTTCTAAGAATCAATGAAATTATCTGGCAAATATTTATACCAGTACCTTGCATCTTCTTCTAGAGTATGGATAAACAATTTAATATACACATCATCAAATTCTATTTCAAAGTCCTCCATCATATTGACAAAGAGCTTGATTGTTGATCACTAGTGATTACATTATTTCATTGAAACTTAGGCAATCTATTACGTACATCTTATGGCACAACATTTGGATAGCCAACCATATGTCTAAAATTGATGAGACCAAAAATATTAACAAAAAATGGAGGTCCGAGGAGAGGTGAGCCATATTATTTTGAGGAGGTGATCTTACAAGAGAAACAAAATGATGAGGAGTGAGGGGTCTATGTGGTACAGGGATGCAATTTTCAGAATGACTACCCTCTAAAGGCTTTGTTTCTTGGAAAACACTATCATATTTGGAAAATACAGGGGTAGATTGAGAAGTAATTTTTTTAAATACAAAAGGACCCTCTCTAGATGGAGAATTCAATTCAACAAAGAGACTACCTGATTCAAAAGCACTTGAGGAAGTATTGCAATCTTCAATCACAAGCTGATCAATTTCACCAATGGAGATCTCTTTTCTTGATGCTTGATCTCCAATAACCTTCCAAATTCTTCTTCCTTCTAGATTAGACTTTCTCAGCTCTTGAAACAACCTTCTACTAGGGTCCTTAGTGAAGAAATATATTCTTCCTTCCAGATTTGCAGAGATTAATGACAAATCTTACTTGATATATGTTAAGACACTAGTATTTATTAAGAATTTAAACAACATGGAGTCACCACTAAGTATTTTCACCTTAGTTTGTGCAAATGCACTATGAAATACCTATCAAATGTCTATCAATACTAGATTCATGAAAAGCTTACAAGATCTTCTCTTCTTCTACCCAAATTTGTCAATGATGATACAAAATTTAGTGCAATAACTGTATAAGCTGGAAATATTACACTCAGAACTTACAACTTTGAACAATTCTTATAGATATGAATAGAGAATGATGTTTCAACAATGTATTTGCACTTTAAAATTTGTAAGAAGCATTACTAGGGTCTATATGCATTGTTGATGGTGTTCAAACTTTGTGCAAAATTAGTTCCTTAGAAATGGTGCCACGAGTGTTGTTTCCCCACAAATAAATCTCAAAGCTCAAATAATCCTCGACAACGACACCACTCTGGTGTTATTTCTGCACAAATAGATCTCAGAGCTCAAATAATCCCCAGTAACGCAAATCAGATCCCCGACAACAGTGTCATGAGTGTTGGTATCCAAATTTGTTCTCCTTTTCAAGATGAGCAGCATCACATATTTGACATGGAGCTTAGAGATGAATAGATCATAATGTATGTCAATTGTAGCTGGGGATGAGATCTAACTATCCCTTTGTCACTTAGATTTTTGGAGAGATGGATAATATCTTCTAGAGGATTTGACCTATCCTCACCGCTTTAGGCCATGCCTTTCGACCAAGGTGAGAGAAACCATAGTGTAACCTGTGATTGATGAAGGAAATGGAGACATCCTTCTTTTTCACAAATTTAATGAAGAAAACCTTGGGAATGTATGATCGGTACTCCATAATTTAACTCTCAAGAGTTGTCACTTATAAAATATGGAGATACTTTCAAAACAAGGCTAAGGTTCTTGAGACATTATGAAATCCTAATTGTTCTACATATTTTAGTAAATATATTTTATTCCTTTTTGGATATGCGGGGAAAAATAGGGGTAATTCAGGATGGATTCATTTTTTTTGAATAATTTTGGTGGGAGATAAATCAAGATAAAGTTGATTATACTAGATCTTTGAGAGACTTCACAATAGTTGGAAAGCTAAATGAAATAAAGCTTTGGAATAGCTAAAATATTCCTTTAACCGAGATGGTGTACATCAATGGAAGCCTAAATTTTCATGGTTTCACACAATCTCCAAGAATTTAACATGAAGGCTCGAACTAAAGAATCCATAAAACATCAAAGACCCTTAGTTCCTCACATGTAAGATACACTCGAAGGATTACGAGACCATCTTTATCAACCATTTACAATGAAGTTATTTTAAATTGTTTATCTCATTGTAGGATGAAGGCTCTGCTTGAAATGAAATTGCAAATGCCACTAAACTATCACAGGGATGAGATCCTGTGTGACTCAGGGGGACTTTAACACAAGATTGCAATAAAAATAAGAAAAACTACTTATAGACATTTTGAAATAAAGGAGACACAAATTTCTCCAAGATTGATACAGATTAACTCGAAATTGATTAAATTCATTAGTAGGGGAAAGTTCCTTTAAAAAGTCTTGAGAGCTTTTCAATGGCTATACACTCATGACCAAATTGATGTGATTGAAATTTAAAACATGAAATATTAATAGGATTCTTTGGTTGGTCTCTCGGGAAAGACAGGCTCACTAAAATTTTCTCTTAAGAATTCAACCCCAACCATTCACAATAGTATTCTCATTACATTTTCCCCAAAAGAGAATAATATTCGAGGGACCTTTGTTTGTTACCAATTTTCCTTAGAAAGTGACGTTTAACAAATTCACATCTGAAAGTTGCCAGGTGGACCAATTATGAACTGATCACATTTCTCAGGCCCTCTGACTAATGACTAGGATGTCATGCCACAACCTTTTGGAAGTCATTCTAATCATTCCGATTCTTTTATGTAAAAATCCCCATTTTAATCATTATCGGAGACTTTGTATAGGTGGATCGATAGGTAATCCTTTTCACTCTTGAGGCAACACCTTTTTCATCTTTTACACATGTAACCTTCATCATTTCATCCTTTTCTCTCTCTTTCCTTTGTAACTCTACCCCACATCCATATTCTCTAGTAATTCACATTTTTGCAAGTTCCTGAGCAATTCCAACTTCAAAATATCAACCTTAAGAATACTTGGACTCACAAATTATGTTCGAATACATTGATGGCAGTTTGTAGAAAAAAGCCGATAAGGAATTTCATCAAAAATGATGAAAAACAATGAGTATTCACATTTCCAAGAGTCTTGGTCCCAAAATGGCGAAAAATTGGTGAAATGCATAGCAACATGTTTCCTTGGTGCAACTACAAAAGAGAAGTACGGGAGAAAGTTTCAATGAAGTGCGGGCCTTCCACGTGCTCTGGGCCCAAGAAAAGGCCTTTTGGCATTTGAAAAAGTATTAGTAAAAAGGATCTAGTGGAAGCCTCCACGTGTCTTAATGGTGCATTTTGAGATGGTCCCCAAGAGCGAAGAACCCAAAAAGTGTGAGTTCACCATGTGTCTTAGTATGGAAGAGTTGATAAAAGAATTGAAGGATCGAGTAGAAGGCACCATGTGTCTAGGGTCCGAGATTGTTTTCCTTGGCTGTTGTAAAGTCCAAAGAAGGGAAGAGTTAGTAGAAGACTCTAACTTGTCCTCCTAAAGATTATTCAAAATAAAATATAGGGGCTAGTCCCCAAAAAGGCGAGTCCCTCCATGTGTCCCAAGCCTTAGAAAATTTCTTTGAAAATTTTACGTATAGAGAAGATCGATGGAAGCCTCCACGTGTCTCACAGGCGCAACTCCAAGGTCAAAGCAAAAGAGAATTTTAAGATGAGCGTTGGCCCTCCACGTGGACAAGCTTTTAGTTGAATCAAGCCTTAGAGTTTCAAAGTGACCCTCTGAGCCACATCCAACTAGAATAGGCCACATTTCCATAGATGTTGAGATGTAAATTTAATGGGAAAAAAATCTTGTAAAGACATAAAATGAAGGGAAATCACCATTTACACTCGAAAATGAATCCTTCTTCAAGGATAGAGAATTTGGAAATGATATAAGGCAAAAACATGATCCTCTCAATCGTTTTCAATCACGTTTCCAAAATATTTGGGACAAAAATGACAGGGAAGATAAAACGTGACTGTGGAAAATGGAAGGAAGGAAAAAACCCAAGTTTTCACCCAAGTTACAGATCTTTTCACATGGAAAAAGGAATGAAAAAAAAATTATTGACTTTAAGTGATCCTCAACCAAGAAAGGGACTAATCATGGCAACCAAATGGAGGACATAGTTTCCATGAATCAATACGGGGAGATAGAAAAGATGATAAAGCTCATGAAGTTGAATAATTTCAAGGACAAACGAGCGAGTGAGATCAAATTGAAAACAAAAAATTAAACATTCAAACTAGAATCTAACCCCTACTTTTAAATATAAATTATATATTCAATATTTAGATATAGTTTTATACATTTCAAATAATGAAATATACCTCATGTTGTCGAATCTGTATTTTTGTATGGTTGTGGGAAATACTAGAAAACCAAGACTTATATTTTTCATGTAAATAAAATAATAAAAATATGTATCCTTACATATATATGAACCAACAAAAATATGTTCCATTTTATAAAATCTGTATGCCCGTAACCATTAGAAAATATTAACAAAAGTCAAAGCATATCCTTGCCATCGTATTCACCAAATATTTCAATGTAATTAAAACATATATATATTAACACATATATATTTACATGTATTTATGTTAAAAACAAAAATAAAAATTTAATGGTTGAGCCATATTGCTAGGTATTATTTAAAATATTTATAAAAAAAAACTTCATTTTGCAATGGTAAATCAACCTCTCTATGGTTGTGTGTGAAAGTTAAGAAAATGGGGTTTGGGAAAGGCCATGACCTTCCCACATTTTGATAATGTGTGGCCATAGCTATAGGACATTCCATTGGGGTGTGGCCACGACCACACCTCCGTACCACCTCCTTTGAACCCTCATCCACCCTTGTGCCAATCGCCTCCCTTTACTCACTTTCGTGACCCCGTTTTTGGATCTACATGGGTCTATTCATTGTATAAATAAATATGCTCACACACACATATGTATACCACTAGAAATTTTTAGGTTTCCTAAACAAAAACAAGAGAAGGGTTTTTAAACTGAGCAAAAAAAAATTAGAAGAGAAAATCAAATGAAATGTAAAATCTTGAAACCCTAGCTAAATAATAAACTAGAAATTTAAGGGATGATCTTTCCCACTTCTTGAAAATGTAGCATAAAATGTAACGAATATCAAGGAGAGAAAGAAAATATCTTTTTTCCGTGGAATAAATCCAAATTATGCCTCCATGATCACCCTTTCTTCCATCTCCTTCCCGGAAGAGAAACTGTTAAAATGGACGCAAAATATTCAAAAAAAAAGCTATAAAGAAATTCATAAGGATGGATTATGGATATTTGGAAATCCCTAAGATCAAGGGTGGAGAGTAAAATAAACCTAGGGCTTAGATTTAAAACTTCCTAATTTAAAATTGTGGGACTAAAATGATTTAAAGGGCTATGGATATAATTAATTAAAGGGAACCCAATGGATATTTATTAGGACCATGGTAAGTATACATTAATAGTGTGGCATTTATGTAATTGTCTAAATAAGCCAATGGTGGTATGAGTTGATTAATTTATTTAAGGAATATATGGGGATAGAGAATTAAATTGGAATCGTAAGAAAATATTTATTCAAGAAATGTTAGGCAAGTGTTATTATTATGGTTAGAATTTTTGGACAAAATTACAGATTAAACTTAAATATGGGTATTTAACTTGGTAATGAATTTGGAAAATAAAATACTGTTAAATAACTGATGGAGATATATATTAATAAAGTAAAACATTTCTAAAAAGAATTGTTGTAATTTTCTAGTCCTGTGATTTTGGGTTTGGTGTGTCAAAAATGGAGAATTACAGTTGGTATCAAAGCTCGTGTTCTAACATTGGGCGTATTGGGATTGTTTGAGTGTTTAGCACTAAGCTACCCTATCTAGCAATAATATTTCCGCTATACCGTTTCATTTCGTCCTACGTAGGTCAAACATCGCAATTAGTCATATGTCAAAACACCTCTCGAATAACCACATTGGAGCAATACTTCTACTAACATGATGGGTGATAGATGTTTACCAACTTGGATGAGTAAATTCATGACAATAGAGCCAACAGTGGTGATTAAACCACAAATTTTGATCACTTTATTTTTTTTAAAAGAATTTGTAAAAGTTAAGAAAAATTCATTCAAAAATATCATGCAAAATGGATATGTGGCTCCCATAGTGGAGATCATTTCGAATGATCATGTTATATAGTGACATGGGAAGTTATAACAACATTTAAACTGAATTTATAAGAATATTTGATCATTTAGTTGAAGAAATTTTGAGCTCGAGTTGATCGCATTTCTAGTTGGGACATCGAATGAAATCTAAGAAAATTAATTTCGATTTGGACCAGCAGTTTAGTAAACTTTGGTAGGAAATGGAAATATACCAGTCTAACCTTTATTATTTCTTCATGAAAATTGGTGGCAACAATTAGTTTAAAGAAAACATAAATGGGGAGTTAGTTTTTCAAGTGTTTTTAAGAAGCCTCTAGTCATTTTGGCACAAAAACAAACTTGTCAATTACGTAAAATACCTCTAGAAATGAGGTCATATCTAAAATTCAGTTATCATAATTATATTCTCAAAGTTGCATCATACTCTATATATATATAGTATAATAGATGAGACATGATAGAACATATTTTTGAGTTGTGAATGTCTATTTTCAAACATCATTTTGTAGCCAATTTTATTGAAAATATTTGAAATGAAATAGAAAACTTTAATAGTTAGATCGTAGAAGGTACTTCCAATTTGAGATTCATTTGCTAGTTTTGGGAGCCTTTTGTCTTGTTTGAATCCTAATATAATATATAATATGTTAGATGTGTTTTTTTTACCATTTGGGTATTGGGTACTTTTGGTTTGGTAGGCCCTTTTTTAGCCACTTTAGCTAGATCGTAAAACATGGGAAACTAGGTCTTTTGATCCATTTGATGTCTTAGGACACCCTTGGAGGGTGCAATATTTTATAATATGATTATTCTTTTATGTTATGTGTTTTATAGGTTGAATTTTAAGACCCAAAAACTCATATGCTAAGTGGTATTTTAGGTGATAATCGCTTCGGTATAGTTTGGTGACTTTGAACACCATAAGAAGTCATGGTTATTTAAAAATTAATTTGTGTTCAAATATATGAGTGTAAAATTGTTTTATAGGTATAAGGAATAGTTTTAAGGTGTTTTTATGGGCATAAAATAAATAACTATACCTTATATAGAACCACCTAATAAGATAAAATGGTCTTCCACATCTAAAAATTTGATATTATGTATCAAAATAAGTTTCTACTCCTTTTGTATATGCTGCTAATTGAAATTTTATAACTCTCTTTATAAGAAAATTGCCAAGAAACCTTATAACCTTACTTATCCTTTCGAAAGTGTATTTCTAAATTTATCATACTTGACGAAATGTTTTGCTAATGTAAACTCCTCTAACTTGTCTCTAAACAATATATGATAAGGGGAAATAATTCTTAGTGTCTCTTTTTAATATGATGGCTTTATACGAAGTGATATTCCATAGTTATTTTATCCTCTTCACATGAATTAATAATGCATTGAGCTATTAGAAAACGACTCAAGTAAAGAAAACTTAAAATTCTTATCAATGCCTCAACATAACTTTTGGATTAGGTTCAATGATGTTCAAATTATCTTAACCCTTCTTGAGCTTGACAAGCCCATTTTTATATTATGACCATTCACTACTTTCTGGTGCAATTTAACTTAGTTAAATCACATCACCTTAGAAGGTACACTTGTAATAATAAACCTCCTCAAATTGATCAAAATGTTCCTAATTATTATGTTTATGACACTAAGACTTATGTGTATAAATCATGGAATCACCCTCTTCCTCTTACCTTATCTCGTAGATAGAAGAACATTGATTATGCAAAAATAACAACATTTTTTCATCCTCTCTCTCTCTACTAAAAATAAAATATAATAAATTAATTGTTATTGCTCTCTTAGTTGGGCGATATGGTATACCAATTTTAGTCTCGACCCATATAATTACAAGTAATATGGTGTAAATTAGTGATGAATACAATGATTCGTAACCCACCAAAATATATATACATATCTATAACTATGTACTTATACCTTATAAACAACAATAAAATCATGAAATTATATGTAAATAGGAAAAAATAATCAAATATGTATTGAAACAACCTTGGTTGACCAAAAATGTTATCATGAGTTATAAGTGAGGTTTACTATTTTTAGTTGTGCAATGTTCATCTAATTTTGGTTATACACTAAATAGTTAGTCTTATGTAAGTAACTTAGGCATTGTGTTTTCATTCCTAAGTTCTAGGTAAGAAATTAATGCAAATAATTGAAGGTTGCAATGATCTCACATATTTATTATGTTTTTTTCTACTTTAAGCTTAAGAGAATCTTGTGTAAGATTTCCTTCACATTGATAAATCTCAATTATTTATTATAAGACAAATGATGTAACCCCTTAATGTAATGATTAATAATAATGATTATATATTCCTTCCATCTACCTTGGGTGAAGACGTCCATTGATATCGTGTAATCCATAGATAAGAAAAGTAAAATTTTGATCATTATCAAATTTATGTTGTTCTAGGGTAATCATTAAAACATGGACCCATTTTTGCTACCACTCAATGGGGTGGAAAATTTTAAATTTCTTTGTGTAAAATGGACTCACCCTCTAGTTAAGAAGTATATATACATATACATCTCTCTCGACCTAATGGGTTATTATGGGAAAAATAATTTTGAGTTAAGGTTATCATAGGTTTTGGATTTGAGCAGTGTTAGGCTATACCTCTCCTTAAAGAATAATGTGCATTGACTTCTTGAACTCTTGATGAAGGTATGAACAACAAAAGTTGTTGTATCCCATCCATGTGATAAATTTGAAATTTAAATAGTATTTTGAAACACCCCATTTGAATCGATTTTGTTTCTCCTAACTCATTCATGTTTTCTCTTGATTATAGTAATTAAGAAATGATAAAATTTAAGTAAAATTTTTAATATTTCTTATTGAATTAGAAATTATTCGATTTTGTTTTTTATTAAGTAAATGTGGCTTGTAAGGATATAGAAAATGCACAAATTGTTCCATCATGGTGGAAAATTAGGTAAATGTTAAAGAATAATAAAATAAACCATCGCTTATGATTTTTCTAACCAAAATTGAGATGTTTTAGAAAATGGTACATGCTATAAAAACTTGAAACCAAAATAGAAAACCAAGTCTAACTTATCTACTAGATATATATATTTTACGCATACAAGTTCTTACTATCATTATGTTAACATAGATATAATTATCAAATAAAGTCATCACCCCCTTATTTAGGCTTGGTATTTATGTGAACCATCATCCTTGATCCCTTAATGAATAATGCAGATGTTAGGATCAATTTGGAGAGGTTCGTGAACCATTTTCAAAACTTTAAAGTAATGATGATATAGGAGGTGAAACCACATGTAAAATTGGGGAACTTTTTATCTCTTCTTGTGTTGTATTTGTAGCACCTTGGATGGTTTCCATGAATGAGATCATACATATTGTTAGTGAAAAATCACAACATCCTCGAATGGCCTCATATCCGAATGGGGCATCCGGTGTGAGTACATAACATTGGACCATCTCTCAAGTTGTGGGACTTGTAAATTTGAGATGGACCTCTGGAGAAAGCCGACTTCTTCTTCCTGAAACTACTTGCCACAAGCTACTCCAAAGTGCGGAAAAATATCTAATCCTAATATAACTTTCCAAGGGCTAGAGAGAGAGAGAAATGCATGGAAATAAAGCCTACACTAAGCGGTGATACACCCGAAAAGGAATTGGTTGATCACAATCCCAGCTTCGTGAAGGGAGAGAGGTGAGTAATGGAGAGGATGGACGGATGCATCACGGACCAAATATAGAGTTCACATAGAACACCACTTCAAACCATTAAACATAGCTCTCAGAACCTGCAATAGACATTAGAAGTATGCAAAGTATGCCCTACAATGAAGAGAGGCAAGAAGAGACAATAAAACAAGGATGAACAAGATACATCAAAAATAGATTTTATTGCTCCATAAGTTAACACAGTACATCATCAATGGGAAAGAGGCAAGAAAATTCCATTACAAAGCCAAGAGAGGAGGCTTAGACCCCACATTCTACCATAAGGAAGAAAGAAAGAAGGGGGAAGGAGAGAAAAGATGACCAACCTTTAAAATTATGCCCCTCCTTTACAATATATAGAAGAAAGAGAGAATGAGAGAGAGAAGAATTTGAATCCTACTTCAACCAACCTAAGATATGCATCAAATTCACCTACCCCAACTACCCCAAAAGCATTGAAGTTCATGTGCAACAATGATTGGTTCCCTGATAGAGTCCATGTCTTCACGTGTTGTTCCTTAGGAAAGAAGGAGGTTTGTCCTTCATTATGGCGGTAGGTGAGAGACTTGAAAACTTGGAAATTGAGGACTGAAACATGATGGTGGTGGGTGAGAAGACAACACTGAGAGCTTTCCAAAACATCCACTCCCATTTGTATCCAAGCTTCCAATAGAAATATATGGTTGTTTGAATATCGGTGTCACGGGCTCACGATTTAAAAGAGTCCATCCATGCAAGACCCACATGGCAGCCCCGCGTGCCTTGAGATTTTTCCACCTCCTCAACACTCTTGAAGTTCCTCTCGAAGAGACATGTGGCATCGTCTGTGGGACTGCTCTATTTCCTTTGTATTCTACCTAAGTCCCTCCCATTGGTGGAGATGATCCACCTAATCTAAGACACATGGAGGCTTTGCGCTCATTTGGAAACTACTCCAAGATTTTTCCTTCGAAGTTACACAAACAAGGCATGTTGAGGCTTTAGCCGACCCTATTTTACTCAGCCAATTTGGTCTTCTTTCTTTATTGGTCCCTAACTACGTGGTGAGTGTGCGCATGTTTGGGGACCACTTTTGGATTTATCTCTTGAAAGATCCTAGAAGAGACACATGGTTTCTTTCGTGGCTTTTCTCTATTTCTTTGTGTTTTGGATAAGTCCCTTTTGTTTGGCAAGGCAATATATATGACCCTAGACACGTGCGAGGCTCAATGATCATTTGGGACCAACTTTTGAAATTTCCTTTAAAGTTAAACAAAGATGACATGGGAGGCTTCTACTAAGCCTTCTATACTTAGCCACATGGTTAGGGACCACGTGGCGAGCTTGCACTTATTTGGGAACCAACTCTTGATTCTTCCTTTGAAGTTATCTTGAGATGACACATACAAGTTTTCACTTATCCTTCTATAATCAACCAATTCAATGGCTAGCTCTGCCCCATTTTTTACTTTGACCACGTGGCGAGCCCATGCTCATTTGGGAACCCACTCTTGATTCTTCCTTTGAAGTTTTGTCGAGATGATAGGTGGAGGCTTCCACCGCCTATCCTGAGATTGGAATTTTCAATAGTGGTTGTACCCTTTCAACTCTAGGACACGTAGAGGGATGGTGCTAGTTCAGGGTCTTTCTTTTAGCCATGCCTTTGAAGATGCACCAATGAGACATGTGACGCCGTCCACTTGCCTGAGACTTTTCAACTTCCAGCTCTATTTCCTTTTCGAATATGGGACACATGAAAAGATGGTGCTTGTCAGGGAACCACCTTTGGCTTCTACCCTTGAAGGTGCACCATTGAGAAACGTGTAGGTTTCCATCGCCTTTTATGCTTAAACTAGTTTGGGCCTACTACCCACTTGACTTCTGTTAGACCCTAGACATGTGGAGAGTCTGCACACATTTGGAGACCTTGTTTGGACCTGACCTTCGGAGGTACACCAATTGGACACCTGGAGAGATGACACACATTTGGGACCTGCCTCCACATTTTTCCTTTGAAGATGTGCCTAGATGACACGTGGAGGCTTCCACTGGTCCTTCTATACTTAGCTAGTTCAAAGGCCAGCTCTGTCCCCCTTTTTAACTCTGACGACATGGCGAGCCTGCACTTGTTTTGAGATTGTCACTTGGGTTCTTCCACTAAATTACGCTATTGAGGCACGTGGAAACTTTCGAGGGTCTGTGACTTCTCATTTTCCAATGAGACTCTTTATAGACCTTGGACATGTGGATAGTTTGCACACATTTGGAGACCACCTTTTCGGCTTGACCTTTGGAGTTACGTCATTGAGGCACGTGGCACCTTCCATGGATTTTCTCTATACTTAGTTGATTCAGGGCCTTGAGTGAACATTTACTCATCGGGTTTTGACTACATCGAGGCTTCTACTAACCCTATTGTTTAGCTCTGAGTCGACTTGTATGTCAAGTCTGAAACTTTGATCCCTTTCTTTATCGAGCTCCGATATCCTTTAACGTTATTCAGGCCCCATCTTCCGATCTTGTTCCTAAATTTTTGAGCCCACCTTCCCCTCATATTTTGATTAATTGCAAGCTCATAGGTCTTAACCACCCCTTAGATTTTCTTCTCTGCAGGATCGTGTTTGATCAATTTTTCCCGGGGGTAAAATTTGGATAATATTTTTGTGACTCACAGGGACATCTTCCTGCTAGATTAAAAGACATGTAGCTTTGATATTATCCATTAGGCATGGAGTCATGAATGAGAGCCTGGTACTTATTTTTTCCCTGAACATGTCATGCCCCACCTCAGGACACCGGAAAATGGACCAAGAAGTCAGTAATTTTTTAAAAATAAATACTAAACAATACTTATCTGATTCCCATTATTAATTATTTTACACTATTTCAGTTTACCCAATTAATTAACCACTAGTCAAATTTTATCTTTAATTATTTATTTCTACTAAGTGTCTTCTAGGGTCACTAAAGAAGGTATATACTCCCCTCATTAACTTAATTAGTTTTCCCCTCTTTAAGTTTAATTTCCCCCACATCCCTTTTAATTTATTTTCCCAAACCCATTAAAATGCTCATGACTTAAAAGTGAACAAGGTTATTTTTGGACCTTAGGATTAAAGAGCTCTCAACCCTTGATCTTATTTTTCCCTAGGAAAGCCCTAAACATCCTTATGATCTTCTTTTTCAAATCTCCTTTTCTCATTTTGTTTTTCTCTTATTTGTAGGTTGTGTTAGAGAGCTATGAAGATGGAATGTTATTAGTACTATATTTTTTTGTTTGATTTTTCTTGAGAAAATATTGAGGGTGGCATTTTTGAGAGAGGGGGAGGTTTGGCCACAAATTTGAGGGGGTGCAGAACTAGTCCGAGGGAGTCAGTGTGAAGGGGAATGGTGGTGGCAATGGAGATGTGGGCGATGGGATAGGGGAGCTACGCAGGGGATAGGCAACAATGTGGGCGGAGGAGGGAGCTGCGGATGGGGAGTGGGGGAGTGTGGAAGAGGGGTTGGGGAGTTTGCATAGGCATGGGAAGGGGCAGTCCGCGGTAGTAGTGGCAGCCATAAATGGAGGAGGGGGGGGGTTTGGCCCTCCCC
Organism: Taxus wallichiana var. yunnanensis; assembly: GCA_018340775.1. Taxonomy (NCBI): domain Eukaryota; kingdom Viridiplantae; phylum Streptophyta; class Pinopsida; order Cupressales; family Taxaceae; genus Taxus; species Taxus wallichiana. The sequence continues at coordinate 675,704,859 of CM031234.1, forward strand.
AAACCATGCACAAAACAATTTTATTTTGTTTATACATTTTATTTTTGTTTAGAATATTTAAATATTTTTTTTTTTTTTTTTTTTTGTATTAAGTTATATATATATATAAAACAAAGTATATTTAAATATATAAAACAATCCATTTATGTTATAATATATAACACTGCAAAAATACTAATATAGTATAATATATCTATTTTATAATAAACAAAATATAATACATCTACATATACATATATATATATATATATATATATATATATATATATATATATATAAAATTTTAGAACATAATCTAGATTAAAATAGGATCACTAAGGAATCATAGGATGAAAAGAATAACTAGATTAATGCCTGAAATAAATTTGTAACTATGTAAATTATTAAACAATTTTCCATAAGTTGTGAATAATAAGGTCTAGTTTTGAAATCCATATGGACTATACAAATCTGAAAACTACATGATCTATATGAGAACAAAGAGGTGATTCCCTTACTTATGTGAAGAGAAAAAGATGTAGAAAACTATTTCACATGATAGAAGAGATTTGGAGCTAAATTTTACAACTTAGTGAAGGAGAGGGGATGTTGTATTTTTTTCTTTTTGCTTTTACAATATTTCTATTTCATTTTGGTTGGAGAAAGGGAGAGAGAACTAGTTGTGCTCTATCCTCTAAGTTTCAAGAAAAATTTAAGAAGAGATTGCACTCCAAGAATGATATTTCATTTTGCATTCAAACATGTTACAACATTTTGCAAGAAAAAATTTTATATCCAAAATAACACTACATCCAATGTTCTATTTTCTCTCCAAGTGAGGTTACAACAAGTTCATATAAAAGAGAAGTATCTAATACAAGATTTCTTATCAAGGAGTTCAAAACTCACTATACATTGTTTCTTCTAAGGTACATGAAACTACTTAAGAAAGACATATTACAAAACTTCTTTACAAGGATGAAAGAGGTTGCTCAACTAATCCTTACTCAAGTTTACAAGTAATTTTCAAATACAAAAAGAAAGAGGAATTACAATAAAAATGAAGTTTCCACAAATCCATATCCAAAAGGGATACAATGAGGTAATGTCCACAAAGAGAATGAAGATGACAATGAAACTTCTACTATCACCAACTTCCATCTTGAGATCCAACTTCAAATACCTTCAAGGAATCCATACAAGGAGAAGAATCTTGTTTTACCACCCAACCATAGGCATCATTACATGCCTTTCCAAGGTTGGAATGCATGCTAGCCTCCCCCAAGCCCATGGGAAAGAGGACTACTATCCACAACTTTGCACAAGAGTGAGGGTGAACAAACAATATTACATCCACATGAAACAAGACAAATATAAAAACAAGACTCCAAATTTTACAAAGATGAAAAAGAGGAGAAACCATGTTCTACCTCTAAAATCCAAAGTTCTCCAAAATTGTAACCAACATTAGTTACAAAAACCAAGATATACATACCCTCCTTATTCCTCCAAATTCATTCAATCCCTCCTTATTTCTGCACCTTTCACCAATCCTTCTTGGAAGGATTTTGAAACCCCAACGTGGTTTCCTTCTCAAGAATGGGGAAGGAGGTTTAAGCCAATTGAATGACCTTCCCCACCTCAACCATTTAATGGGAGTTACTAAAATACTACAAGGCTTGCCCATCCAACCTATGAGGATTGAGAGGGGGAAATCCATCTCTCTTCCCCCAAAAACTCCAACACTCCATCATGCCATATGATGGAGGGAGCAAAATAGAGCAAACAACAACAACAACAACTACATGCAACAACAAACATGTCCAAGTAAACAAACTAATATCAAGCATGATATAACACATACAATAAAGCTCAAGAAGCCTACCTCCAAAAATCTCTCCAAATTCAATCTCTTCCACTTCTTGACCCAAGCAAACTCTAGCTCTAAAATCCACAAGCCTCCAAGAAAAAGCTCCAAAAAAAAGTTCTCTTCTTTTCCCATGAGGGCGAATTTGAAGAGGAGCAAGAAAAATTCTCACAAATGAGGGGGTGACATGTGTCACCCCTCTCTTCCCTCAAGGTCAAAGATGCCAAAGATAAAAGAGAGAAAGGATAAAATGACTTTTAGCCCTCTTCTCCCAAATTACCCACAATGATAACAAAACAATCTTGTGCAACTTTTAATAAAGCACACTTAACCATACCCCTTACATGGATGTGACAAAAGGGAGGCACAATGGGAGGGAAAAATCCCTCTAAGCCTTGGAAATAATCCCCCTACCTATTAGGTAGGGTCCAAGGGCCCATTTTCATGCTAAGGGAACTCCTAAACTAAAAAGGGGTCCCTAAAAATACCTAAAATAACCCAATTTCGGGTTTGGCATGCTTGGGCACAAGGTTAGAGGGTGTGGGTCCCACCCAAGGGTTCACATGTGACCCTAATCCCTTTTGATTAAGTACATCATTAAAAAAATTCAAAACTTAATGTAAGTGGGACCATTAATTCCCCAAAACAAGTTTACAACACAAACTAAACACCCTAAGCAAGATTAATAATACAAGACATATTACATTACAAATGAGGGTCACACATGGTGCCCAAAATAATAAACTCTAATACTAAGGCCTCATGCAATAAACATGGCTAGGACTTAGCCCCGTGGGCTACTTGTGTAAAGTTGTGTAGCTGCCCTAATCCCACGTTCTCCTGTGACTTGTCACCTACATACTCATTACACACATTAAACTGACCTATCCAATAAAATATGAATTAACTACTAAATAAGATATCAATGAATTCTAAACTAAAATATCATCTTTCTGGAATCGAAAGTGTGACAACGTGCACAATTATACACAATTCACCATAAGTTAGTCATAATGATAAAGTGACATGTATCCATAGAATCCCAACATGCAACAAACTAAGTATCCATCAATATAATTATGTTCCAAAAAACATCATAGAAATTAGTATCCATGACATCATAAGATAATGCAAAAACATAATAACCAAGCTAAATTAGTTCTATACGCCTAAATATCCATACATATCTAATAAGATCAAATCTCCTTAGTGTAATGTCCAAAATATAACAGATCCCTACGAAACATGTCTATGAGTAAATGAACAACAAGTAACTGAGATATAAAAATGTGGGCACTACATCCCCCTCTAGTAAAATAAGACTTCCTCTTGGAAGTCACTGAAAGAAATAGGGATATCTAGTTGTCAAAGGTATCACATCCTCCCAGGTAGTTGTTGTCTCATCATATCAGTCCACTGCACTCTAACCTAGTCCAAGTCTCGACCCCGAAGGGCCAACCTCGATGCTCCAAAGATGCGTATGGGCTCCAGTCTCCACTATCGTCCATCCTCTACCTATAATGTAGACCAATCCAAGACATGAGAGACATTAGGTACATATCTACGTAGTAAAGAAACATGAAATACATCTTGGGCCCATGCAAGGCATGGTGGAAAAGCTAGGTGGTAGGAAACTGGACCGATGACCTCTAAAATATCAAAAGGCCCCAAAAAATGAGGTGATAGCTTAAAACCCTTTCCATAATAGATTGGACTCTTATGAGGAAAAATCTCAAGAAGACTTTGTCACCCACTAAGAATTGACGATCAAGACGTTGTCTAATATGAACAATCTTCTCGCTCTAAATCTTGTAGATAAGTTGGTCCAAGAATAATCTTGTCATCTAGTTTTTCCCAACTCAAGGGTGTCCTACAAGGTCATCCATACAAAGCCTGGTAAGGATCCATACCAATGGAACTATGATAGTTGTTGTAGGAAAACTCAACTAAATATAAATAATCTTCCCACTTCTTTGCTTTGGTCCATCACATACATCCTCAACATGTCCTCTAGCACTTGATTAACCCTCTCTGTTTGTCCATCTATCTCTGGATGATATGTTAAGCTGAAATTAATATAAGTACCCAGAGTGGTCTGAAAGGAAGTCCAGAAAACTAAGTGTAGATGGTATCCCTATCATTGATGATGGTCTTCGGAATCCCATACAACCTAACAATGTCCTCCATAAATAATTTTGCGATGGCTTGTGCATTATAGGTGACCTTGGTTGGTGAAAAGTGCACAACCTTGGTCAACTTATCCATGGTGACCATAATGGCATCATGATGATAAGAAGACATAGGGATTCCGACTATGAAATCCATGGAGATCACATCCCATTTCCACTCGGGAATATCATGAGGATGTAAAAGTCTTGTGGGATGAGAATGCTCTTCCTTGACCCTCTAACACTCAAGGCAACATGCAACAAAATCTGCTATGTCCCATCAAGACCTGGCCAATAATATAACTCTCTCAGATCAGCATGCATTTTCTTTACTCCTAGATGTGCTACATATGGAGCTTGATGAGCCTCTATAAGGATGAAGCTATGCATATATCACCTGACTTAGGCACATAGATGCGCCTATGGAACCAAAGTAAACCATTTGTCTCTAAAATAGACCCTGAATATCTACCCTCTAATGAACCCTGACTCCAACATCTATCTAGCTCCCTCACAAAACCTGTCCTCTGGAAGATGCTCAAGAATCCTGCCTCTCAAATCTGACTGAAGTGTCAATGAAGAAAGCACATGTTGTCTTCTACTAAGTGCATCCGCAACAACATTTTCCTTTCCTTTGATATACTATACCTCCATGTCATACTCACATAGGAACTCCATCCGATGCCATTGACGAGCATTGAGGTTCACTGTGATAAGATATGTTGCAAACAATGATGATCTATCCTCAAAATGAAAGGTCTACGCAAAAGGAAATGTCACCAACGCACAAGTGCATGAACAAATGCTACAAGCTCCAAGTCATGAGTAGGTTAATTAAGCTCATATTCCTTGAGCTTATGATACTCAAAGGTAATAATCCGATGCTCCTACATAAGAACCGCTCCCAAACCTCTAGTGATGCATCAAGATACAAATAAGAAAATCCTCCGTAGGGTCCGGAACTGCTAAAATGGGTGATGTGGTTAACCTTTCCTTAAGCAATCCGAGAGGCTGCTCACACTTTTTGACCAATCAAATTTCTTCCCTTTTCTCTAAAGGGAAATAATAGGGTGAGTAATCCTAGAAAAGTCTTGTACAAACCTGCGGTAATAACCTGCTAAACCCATAAAACTCCTCACCTCAGTAACTGATGTGGGTGTTGGCCAGTCCATAATAGCCTGTATCTTAGAGGGATCTACTTGAGATACCCTCTCCTGATATGATATGACCCAAGTACTAAATCTCTGTCTTGAAAGAAGCTACATTTTTCCAAGTTCCCATACAACTTCTACTCTCTCAAAACCTGAAGTACCTACCTCAAATGCTCCTCATGTTCCTCCTCAGAATGAGAATATATCAATATGTCATCAAGGAACACTAAAACAAAGTGATCTAGAAAGGTCCTAAATACTCCATTCATGAGGCTCATGAAGATAGCTGGGGCATTAGTGAATCCAAATGGAACAATGGTGAACTCATAATGCCTATAACGTGTGTGGAAAGATGTCTTATGAATGTCTACATTTGATATGCGCAACCGATGGTACCACTGAATTGAGATTGATTCTAGAGAATACTATCGCTCCTGCATCTCGATCAAACAAGTCATCAATCCTAGGGACCGGATAACGGTTCTTTATTGTGACCTTGTTGAGTTGTCTGAATTCTACACAAAGTTTGAGAGAACCGTCCTTCTTTTTCACAAATATGACTGGCGCTCCCCAAGGAGATACACTAGGATGAATGAGACCCTTCTCCAACAACTACTATAGCTAAATCTTGAGCTCATGAAGCTCTGGGTCATCATCCATTAGGGTTCCCTAGAAACCGGTGCAGATCCAGTACTAAATCAATGGTGAAATCCACGTCTCTGTGGGGTGGTAACCTTGGAAGCTTGTCGAGAAACACATCTGCATACTCCCTCAAAACTACATGATCATCTAAGGGTGAATGCTCTGGAGTGCTCTCTGATCGATCACTGATGGTGATAGAAAACAACTGACATCCCTTACGCATGCTCCACTTGAGTTGCTTAGCCAAGAACATATGTAATGAGATAGGTCCCTACATCCCTGATATCACAACTACACTCCCAAGGTCATGTTAACACTCAATGACCTTATTTCTACAATCTACCTTAGCCCGATGAGCCTCGAGCCAATCCATACCTAACACTACCTGATAGGATCCTAGAGGAATAACTCAAAGGTTAAGTGTAGTGGATAAGGCTCCTAAATATAGTACACATCTCTCCACATACGAGTCCACGGAAAGTTTTGCCTAGAGGCCAACTCAACCTACCAACTATCTGGTTTTCTAGCCACCACTAACCCACACTGGCCCACTAGAGAAGGTGATATAAAAGAATCTGAAGCACCTAAATCAAATAGTACTGAGACAAAAATACCCTTGATAGTACTTGTCACCTCAATGATTGTGGCTACTGCTCAACCTGGCGGTTGTTAACCGCTGCATATACACGATGGGCATATCCTACGTCACCCACTGTCTGCTCTAATCTAGAGACTCTCTATGTATCCATGGTATTGGGCTTGTGCGGGCACATACACACATAGTGATCAAGAGACCCACAAATAAAACATCCTCCTATACCCCTCTGAGATGGGGTCCCTCATGTACTGTGGTGCACTGATCCTACCGGTCTAACCCTAGCAGACTACTGCGTGTGAGTTGGCTATACCTGCTGAGTACCTTACCTCCTATCTATGGTTCCACAAAAACCTCCTCTAGTTCCACCTCTCTGTAATCTCTGAGTTTGTATAGCCCTCTACTGCTGGTGGTCATGATGTTGTGTCTGCTACTACGGGTGTGGTGGAGCCCTTGTGGCTACTAGCGGAGGGCTAGAATCCTCCTCTAGGGGGTGGTGTTGTACCCCCCCGACCTCGACTCACGAAAGGCCTATATCTTATCCTAAAAATTTCTCTTGTTTCTATCTTGGTGCTCCTGTGCCTTGGTCCTATTCTCCTCAGCTAAGTAGGCCTTCTCAATGGCCTTCTCAAGTGTGGGAGGAGATAACATCCTAATTGCTCCTGCTATATCTGCATTAAGGCCTCAAATAAACCTATTAACCTGTAATTTCTCATCTTACAAGTAATCCACATACTGCAAAAGATCCAGGAACCTACTCTCATACTACACTACTGTGCCAGATCCCTATCGTAAGTCAAGAAACTCATTGATCCTCTTCTGCATGAAATGTTCGACATATAAGGGGCCTTGAAATGCTCCTCGATCAACTCCTGTGTCACTGTCTCTAGAGTTAGATGGAGCTTCTACTCCTCATTCCTCCACCAAACACCTAATGTGTCTTGAGGAGGTGTATGGTGAACCTTCCCTTGACATTGCTCTCATAAGAGTGTAATCCAAAGAAACTATCAAAGATAGGAGCCATGACTCAGCCCCAAAGCCATCTCTAGAGCCGGTGTAAGTAGGTAGCTACAAGTGAAGAAGATCCCTGATCACACTACACTACTGTATCTAATCCTGATGTAACCCAATAGATGAATGGGGTCACCTATCCCCAAATGGTCCTCGAGACTGTGTGAGTGTCCACGACGGTATGAGGCTACCCTCTCATGATGAATGGAAGGCTATGTGACATCTCCCACCTCGGGGTATCATTCTCTGGTAGCTCTAAGTGTGTGTCCTCACCTATTGGCTCCTCAAATCCTAATGGAATCTCCTCCTCTCTCGCCTCCTGTGGTGGTGGAAGACACTGCTGCACAACACCATAAACCGATGAAAAGCCTCTAAGATCTGAGGCCTTAACTCGGGTGCCGATGGTTCGGGCATAAGTGAACCACGTCCCAAACCCCTAACCGAGCATCATCTCATGGGTGCCATCCTATGCACGAGGTGAGTGAAGAGGTTATTAAATTATGATTAAATGGTTACATATTTTTAAAAAAATTATTTTATTTATTTATTTATGTACTTTAATGTTATTACAATTATTGTTGACTAGTTGATTGATTACCTAGAGTGTCTGCGTGTGTGAACCTCCACTTTGATACCAAATGTCATGCCCCACCTCAAGACACTGGAAAATGGACCAAGAAGTTGGTAAATTTTTTTTCTAAAAAGTAAATACTAAAAAATACTTATCTGATTCTCATTATTAATTATTTTACAATATTTCAGTTTACCTAATTAATTAACCACTAGTCAAATTTTATCTTTTAATTATTTATTTCTACTAAGTGTCTTCTAGGGCCACTAAAGAAGGTCTATACTCCCCTCATTAACTTAATTATTTTTCCCCTCTTTAAGTTTAATTGCCCCCACATCCCTTTTAATTTATTTTCCCAAACCCATTTAAAATGCTCATGACTTGAAAGTGAACAAGGTTATTTTTGGACCTTAGGATTAAAGAGATCTCAACCCTTGTTCTTATTTTTCCCTAGGAAAGCCCTAAACATCCATATGACCTTCTTTTTCAAACATTATTTTCTCATTTTGTTTTGCTCTCTTATTTGGAGGTTGTGTTAGAGAGCGATAGGGATGGAATGTTATTATTACTATATCTTTTTTTGTTTGATTTTTCTTGAGAAAATATTAAGGGTGGCATTGTTGAGAGAGGGGGCGAGGTTTGGCATCAGGGTTCATTTTAAGAGACCTCTTGGAAATCGGAGGTGGAAAATACTTGGAAAATATCCCCAGAACTGGTTTTGTGGGAAGGAAAATTTTTTCGGGGTTGTATGAAAAATTTTCACCTAATTGTCAAGTGGTGTGACAAAAGGCTACAGACGCGTGATGAGAGATTTTGCTGTTGTGCGTCAAAAAAATGCATTGACACACATCAATAGACCTCATTAATGTGCGTGAACAACCTTGTTACGCGCGTGTCAAAGAGGTCTGCTGATGTGCATCAATAAGGGTGTTGTCAACAGACCTCATTGACGCGCATCAACAAGGTTGTTGACCCACGTTAATGAGAGGTCGCTGACACGTGTCAATGCATTTTTTTGATGTGTGATAGCAAAATCTCCCCGCACATCTGCATCTCGAGCCTCCACCTCTACTTTCTCATCAAAAAAATCTTTGTGTCATGCGTCAACAAACTCTTTGTCATGTGTCTACTATGTGTCAATATCTATTGTACCTCCTTGTCACGCGTCAACTATCCATCAGTGTCACACGTCAACAAATAACCCTCATTGATGCATGTCAACAGACCTCTTTGACATGCATCAATGAGGTCTGTTGACATGTGTTAATGCATTTTTTGATGCGCGATAGTAAAATCTCCCGTCTCACATCTGCATCCTCTCTCTTCTTATGCATAAAAAAATGTTCATGTCGATCGTCAACAAACTCTTTGTCATGTGTTTATTGTGCATCAATCTCTGTAGTAACTCCTTGTCACACGTAAACTATCTATTAGTGTCACGCGTTAATAAATAAACCCATTATCACACATCAATAACTTACCCCCTTGTCGTGCATCTACAATACGGGATATATCATATTGTTGAAAAATGTGAAGTAGAAGTGTTCTACCTGCGAATAATCTAGGATTATATAGGGATATTTTTCAAGGGTAGGTGAAGCCAACCACTAAAAAAATTAAAGTGTAATTTTTAGGTGAACAGTCACCGTGCAAGAAAAAATTTGACTTTTCAAAATTTTCAAAAATGGAATATTTTCCATATTATGACTATTCGCTAGTAAATTTTTCCTCTTTGGCCTGTAAGTTTTAGGGGCGATGGTGGTGGTGAAGTGGAGTCGGTGTGAAGGGGAACGATGGTGGTAGTGCGAGACATGGGCGGTGGAATAGGGGAGGTGTGCGGGGATAGGCAACAACATGGGCGGAGAAGGGATCTGTGGATGGGGAGTGGGAGAGTGTGGCGGAGGGGTCGGGAGTTTGCGCAGGTGTGGGAGGGGGCACTCCGCGGCGGTGGTGGTCGTAAATGGAGGGGGGAGGGGTTCGGCCCTCCCCCAAACCATGCACAAATTTTTTCATTTTGTTTATATATATATTTTTGTTTATAATATTTAAATCTTTGTTTAGTTTTTATTTGTATTAAGATATATATATATATATATATATATATATATATATAATACATTTATGTTATAATATGTAACAACTTTAGATATATAAAATAATATATTTAGTTTATAATAAATAAAATATAATACATCTACATCTATATATATATATATATATATTTTATAATAAATAAATATATAATATATATATATATATATTAAAATTTTAGAACATAATCTAGATTAAAATAGGATCACTAAGGAATCATAGGATGAAAAAGTATAACTAGATTAATGCCGAAAATAAATTTGCAACTATGTAAATTATTTAATAACCATCCATAAGTTGTGAATAATAAGGTCTAGTTTTGAAATCTATATGGACTATACAAATCTGAAAAACTACATGATCTATATGAGAAAAAGAGGTGATTCCCTTACTTATGTGAAGAGAGAAAGATGTAGAAAAGCTGCTTCACATGATAAAGAGATTTGGAGTTAAATTTTACAACTTAGTGAAGGAGAAGGAATGTTCATTTTTGCTTTTACTAATATTTCTATTTCATTTTGGTTAGAGAAAAGGAAAGAGAACTAGTTGTGCTCTATTCTCTAAGTTTCAAGAAAATTTAAGAAGAGATTGCACTCCAAGAATGATATTTCATTTTGCATTCAAACATGTTACAACATTTTGCAAGAAAGAATTTTATATCAAAAATAACACTACATCCAATGATCTATTTTCTCTCCAAGTGGGGTTACAACAAGTTCATATAAAAGAGAAACATCTAATACAATATTTCTTATCAAGGAGTTCAAAACTCACTATACATTGTTTCTTCTAAGATACATGAAACTACTCAAGAAAGACATATTACAAAGCTTCTTTACAAGGATGAAAGAGGTTGCTCAACTAAGCCTTACTCAAGTTTACAAGTAATTTTCAAATACAAAAGAAAGAGGAATTACAATAAAAAAATAAGTTTCCACAAAGCCATATCCAAAAGAGATACAATGAGGTAATGTCCACAAATAGAATGAAGATGACAATGAAACTCCAACTATCACCAACTTCCATCTTGAGATCCAACTTCAAATGCCTTCAAGGAATCCATACAAGGAGAAGAATGTTATTTTACCACCCAACCATAGGCATCATTACATGTCTTTCCAAGGTTGGAATGCATGCTAGCCTCCCCCAAGCCCATGGGAAAGAGGACTACTATCCACAAATTTTCACAAGAGTGAGGGTGAACAAACAATATTACATCCACATGAAACAAGAAAAATATAAAAACAAGACTCCAAATTTTACAAAGATGAAAAAGAGGAGAAACCATGTTCTACCTCTAAAATGGGGAAGAGAAAAGAGGAGTTCTCCAAAAATTGTAACCAACATTAGTTACACAAAACCAAGATCTCCATACCCTCCTTATTCCTCCAAATTCATTCAAGCCCTCCTTATTTCTCCACCCTTTCACCAATCCTTCTTGAAGGATTTTCAAACCCCAAAGGGGTTTCCTTACCAAGAATGGGGAAGGAGGTTCAAGCCAAATGAACCACCTTCCCCACCTCAACCATTTTAGGGAGTAACTAAAATCCTACAAGGCTTTCCCATCAAGCCTATGAGGATTCGGAGGGGAAATCCTCTCTCTTCCCCCACAAACTCCAAACTCCATCATGCCATATGATGGAGGGAGAAAAATCAATCAAACAACAACAAAAACTACATGCAACAAAAAACATGTCCAAGTAAATAAACTAATATCAAGCATGATATAACACATACAATAAAGCTCAAGAATCCTACCTCCAAAAATTTATTCCAAATTCAATCTCTTCCACTTCTTGACCCAAGCAAACTCTAGCTCCTAATCCACAAGCCTCCAAAAAATCTTAAAAAAAAAAAACATTCTCTTCTTTTCCCACAAGGGGGAATTTGAAGGGGAGAAAGCAAAATCCTCACAAATTAGGGGGTGAAATGTGTCACCCTCTCTTCCCTAAAAGTCAAAGATGCCAAAGATAAAAGAGAGAAAGGAGAAAATGACTTGTAGCCCTCTTCTCCCAAATTATCCAAGATGATAACAAAAAAATCTTGTGCAACTTTTAATAAAGCACACTTAACCATACCACTTACATGGATGTGACCAAAGGAGAACAATGGTCTAACTCCTTCTAAGCCTTGGATTTAAGGCCCCCTACCTATTATGTAGGGTCTAAGGGCCCATTTTCATGCTAAGGGAACTCCCAAAATAAAAAGGGGTCCCTAAAATGCCTAAAATAACCTAATTTCATGTTTGACACACTTGGGCACAAGGGTAGAGGGTGTGGGGCCACCCAAGGGTTCACATGTGACCCTAATCCATTTTAATTAAGTACATTATTAAACAAATTCAAAACTTAATGTAAGTGGGACCATTAATTCCCTAAAATAAGTTTACACCACAAACTAAACACCCTAAATGAGATTAATAATACAAGACATATTACATTACAAATGAGTGTCACACATGGTGCCCAAAGCAATAAACTCTAATACCAAGGCCTCGTGCAATAAACACGGCTAGAACTTAGCCCCGTGGGTTGCTTATGCAAAGTTGCGTAATCGCTCGAATCCCACATTCTCGTGTGGCCTATCACCTGCGCACACTCATTACACACGTTAAATGCACATGTCCGATAAAATGTGAAATAACTACTAAATAAGATATTAATGAATTATAAACTAAAATATCATCTTTCTGGAATGAAAAGTGTGAAAATGTGCACAATTATACATAATTCACCATAAGTTAGTCATAATGATAAAGTGACATGTATCCATAGAATCCCAACATGCAACAAACTGAGTATCCATCAATATAATTACGTTCCAAAACAACATCATACCAATTAGTATCCATGACATCATAAGATAATGGAAACAACATAGTAATCAAGCTAAATTAGCGCTATACGCCTAAATCTCCATACATGTCTAATAAGATCAAATCTCCTAATGTAATGTCCAAAATATAACAGATCCATGCCGAAACATGTCTATGAGTAAATGAACAACAAGTAACTGAGCTATGAAAATGTTGGCACTACAGAACATGAGCCTCGATTACTCTGTGACCTAGCCTACCCTTCCCCGCTATCCGCATTCTTAATTTTCATAAGAAAATATTTAAAATAAGGTTAAAGAGTAGAAAATTATATTTACCTGAACCTTCACTTTTCCCTTAAAATGGATTGTTAATATTCATCCAGAGGTACATTGAATCTGCATAGTGATACAACCACGGAGCAACAAATCACCACGACACGCTATATATAAAGGGGAAATCATACATGTCATAAGTGGAACATGTAGAGTGCGCAAAATCACTTGTTTTCTGAAAGAAAATCTACTCTTACTCCCGCACTAACCCTATTAAAGAGAATCTAAACAAATTCTACCACAAGCAGGGAGAAATAACTTCTCTTCTTTAAAAATGTGTCCATGTATATGATTTGGTACTGAACATGGCTCTTATTATGAGTGAGAAACCAACAAGAGGTCGATCCTCCACCCAAATCATCAAGGTATCAACATCAATCAAAAATACCTCCTCAAGCTAATTGGCATTGGACTCTTGGAGGTGTTGATGGTGACCCTTGGTGCTTTGATACTCATCCTCATGCCCTGGAGTGGGCATGACTGGTTTTGGCTTCTCCCTTGGCTCCAATGAAGCCAAGTACCTTATAAGGCATGGTCTGGTCCTTTGAATGTGTCCATGGTTCTGAATTTCAACTCCAAGAATGAAGTCTTCCTACGGACCTTCTTGGGTGGATGGTGTGGAGAGATGGGATCCTCGTGTTCTTTTCCTTCCTCCTCCTGAGAATAACATGGAATATTATGATCCTCCAACCTTGGTTCCAGAGGGCATTGTGATATGTAGGTTGTTTTCCTTGAATTCTTTCCTCTATGGAAGTGTAATCATGTACTTGGAAGGTGGATGATGGAGGAGAAAATAATGTGATTTCCTCGAGCTCCTCTCCATCAAGGAAATCATCCAAGTCATAAAGGTAATCTTCCTCCTCATTTTCTTGCTGCATATACTCAACCTCCTCCATTATGTCCTCCGGATTTGCAATTTTCTCACCATGGTTCCCCTCTTCCTCAAAATGAAGTTTGAAACCTCAAAATATTCTTCGATACTAGAGTTTGAAGGGGATTAAGTGGGAGGAAGGACTGAAGGTTATTCTATGGCTTGCTCCATACCCGGAGCCTATGGAACTACATGGTCATCCTCCACAACCAAAATGTACTACTCTTCTTTTGGATTTGGATTCATCCCTTCTTCCCTCGCTTGTGCTACAACTGAAGCTTCCACCACTTGTGGCTTGACCTTATCCTCCTCCATGGGCTTAACCAAAAAGGTGATATTTGTAATCCCAAATATGAGAGCCAATTTTACGAAGCCTTTGATCATTTATTCTTTTGGTGGCTCTTCTTCTTGTTGCTCCCTTGGATGGATCCCTGAGTTTCTTCCCAACATGGACTTGAGAGAGTAGGAGGAGTGGTGGGAGGTGTCTCCACTAGTTTTTTGTTTATCTATGCTTGGTAAGGTATTTCCTTTAGATCTTGTGGAGGGACTTGGGTTTGGAAGGGAAAAGGGAAGAGGAAATGAGATTATATTGAAGACTAGGGGATGTAGAAGGGAATTCAACACTTGGGGTAGTAGATGGGGAGCTAGAATCGGGACACTCTTGTGGTGATACTATTTGAGGAAGAGGAAAACAAAAGCTAGGAGGTGGTGGACTTACCCATTGATAAGGTTGTCTTTTTCCTAACTCATAGGCCTATATCTCCTCGTTCCATTGCACAAGTTGGGGCAATGTCTCAACCATGAAGTCAAGCTTCTCCTGCGAGTTATAGTGTCTTGGAAAAGGGCCGACCCATGAACAAGGTGCCTTACTGCAACTGATCCTTAATGCCTTCATTTATGGTGTATCCTTGATCGCACCATGCTAGCCTCAATTATTTTCATCTTCTCTAGTAGATCAGTGTTTTCCACATAACTATCACTATCATATGCATACCCTTGCTCTTGATAAGCTCAATGGAAAAAATAGTTTTAACACTACTCAAATGGGTAAGCATAATGGTTCGGGATTTGATCATAATGCTGATCTGGAAGTGTTGGGAAATACATTGAGGATAAATGTACCATGGTTGCTGCACGCTTGTGAATTCCAAAATGGGAATGAAGTCATGATTGCACAACTTCATGGGATGGGAGAAGATGAAAGATGTGGAAAGAAAAATGGATGAAAATGGATGGGAGAAAGTTTGCAACTTAGAGGATGGGTTGTTGACTAGATGGAGTCACCAGATGTTCTTGAAAGTGCCTCTAAAGTATGTAATCTTCACCAAGAGCACATCTAACCTGATGAAGTGAAGTGATAAGGTGTTTCAAACTGTCCCACCGGGCATGCCAAAAATGTTAGTGCAAAATCACAACACCGCTGAATGGCCTTAGATCTGAGTGGGGCATCCGATGTGATTGCATAAAATTAGACCATCTCTCAAGCTATGGGACTTGTGAACTTGAGATGGACCTCTGGAGAAATTTGGCTTCTTCTTCCTAAACTACCTGCCACAAGCTACTCCACCAGAAAACTATCTAATCCTAATCTAACTTTCCAAGGGACCAGGGAGAGAGTGAAATGCATGGAAATAGAGCCTACACCAAGTGGTGATACACTAGAAAAGGAAGTGGCTAATCAAAATCCTAGCTTCTTGAAGGGAGAGAGGTGAGAAATGAATAGGATGGAAAGATCCATCACAGAGACAAAATATAGAGTGCACACATAACACCACTTCAAACCCATTAAACACGGCTCTCCAGAACCTATAATAGACATCAAAAGTATCCATAGTATACCTTGCAAATGATGAGAGGAAAGAAGAGAATAAAACAAGGAAGGATAGACAAGATGCATCAGAAAATAGATTTTATTGCTCCATAAGTTCACATAGTACATCGTTAGTGGGGAAGAGGCAAGAAAAGGCCATTACAGAGCCAAGAGAGAAGGTGTAGACTCCACATTTTACCCTAAGGAAGAAAGAGAGAGGGGGCAAGACAGAAAAAATGAACAACCTTTAAAAATATGCCCCTCCTTTACAATATATAGAAGCAAGAGAGGAGAGAGGGAAGAATTTGAATCCTGCTTCAACCAGCCTAAGATATGCATTGAATCCAACTACTCCAACCACGCCAGAAGCATTAAAATTCACCTACAACAATGATGGGTTCCTTGATAGAGTTCATGCATTCATGTGTTGTTCCTTGTTGGGAAAGAAGGAGGTTTGTCATTCATTATGGTTATAGGTGAGAGACGTCATTGCCTCAAAATGGTAGAGTGAAACATGATGGTGGTGGGTGAGAAGTCGGCACCGAGAGCTTTCCAAAATGTCATCTCCCACTTGAATCGAGCTTCCAATCGAAATATATGGTTTTCTGAAGATCAGGGTCATGGGCTCACAATATTTAAAAGATTCCATCCATGCAAGACCCACACATAGCCACATGCACCTTGAGATTTCACCCCCTCCTCAACACTCTTGAAGTTTCACCAAAAGACATGTGGCATCATTCGCAGACCTACTCTATTTCATTTGTATTTTGCCTAAGTCACTCTCGTTGGAGAGACGATCTACGACGACCTATAGACACAAAACTTGGGTCACATTCCACTTGGTCCTTTGTCAAAAACCAATATGAACATACTCACCTAACCATGGCCACTTTCACCCCACATTAATATTAATTTAATTTAATTAATACCTATTGTCACAATATTCATCATTTAATTACATAAATTGACCTAATTACCACCTCACCTAGACACCTCATCTAGCCACCTCACCGTAGACCTATTCTTGGAATGTTTCCATAACTAACTAAGACCTAATCTCACTTGCCTTAATGACATAAGATTTGATCTAACCCTAAAATCAATCCCTAAAATCTCCCTAACCACCTTTCCACTCATAAAAACATAACGTCTGCTCCAAATATGCAGATCAAGGAATGAAGTTGAGCCAAAAGAGGAGAGGTCTGTAAATTTTAGTAAACCTAGGGAATCCCACCTTAATAGATGCCGGTCATCCTAAACCAATGCCGATCAACCCGGAACCCATATAGGTTACCATTTATTGAACCAAACAACCTTGTTTTTGGGTTGGCACATTGTGAGAGAAAGAAAGGAGATCAAAGCTACATGTAAGCAAAAAAAACATCCTTTTACACATCTAGACATCTAGAACCATTACAAGATCAATCATAGAGACATTGCATTCATGGGAGAACTTTGGGAAATCACCGCCTCAGTACCATACACGTATTCTCCGATCAACCACCTCCACCACTCAACCATCAGATCCTTAACACTGTAAGCATGGCCCTAGCCAATAGGTTTTATTTTAGTTAGTAGTCTTTATTACTCCTATTATTAATATATTCTTTGCATGCTTATTGCTTTGTCACGCACTTTCCCATGAATTCAAACATCCCTTCACCCATATCACCAAATCACCTATCCTCACCTGTTGTATACTTCTGAGCATACCTAAGACCTCTACAGACCTTCCCATTCACCCTTCCAAACTTTATTTGACCTCAAATCACCCCTGCCATTTAATATATTTGAGTTTCTTTTATCTCAACCATACCGACGCCGGTTTCCCACAACCACCATCGGTTCTACCTAAACCAGCATCGGTCATATTCATCCGACTTTGGTCTCTTTTTTTTATACCTTGACCAAGAAGAGACCCAAAAATCACGCTACCAGTTGACCCAAATAACCCAGAGTCAGACGTTTATTAGTCCCAGTACCTTAACAAACACCTCACTTCTTAGATCCAAATATAGCCTAGCTTGTTGTGGTTGGAATCACTTATGTAATTGAATGAAATACCTAAATCATATCAACTACAGTAGGAATTTGTTTATTTATCACATTAACTTATTTTAAATAGTGGATTGACAGCCATCTAGGAAGTATCACACTTCCCAGAACTAGCATACGCTAGGCAGTCCACTGTTATATATCATTTAACTATCTTTTTGTGGTCTTGTTTTCTATTACAGGTAGTTCCTCCTATCCAAAAGGAAGCTCTCACATTCAGCTGTGGATCAAGAAATCAGAACACATGCAACAACCATCAACTGTCTAAGATTTAACATGTATTCATCCTTGGCCTTTACACTTATCTCTGTTTCATCACTCTAAAAACATAAAGAAAATATTCAAACATGACCCGAGACACATGGAGGATTTGTGCTCATTTAGAAACTACCCCTATATTTTACCTTTGAATTTACGCATGCACACGAAGAACTTAGATGCTTCTACTTACATATTGTACTTAGCCAATTCAGCCTTCTACCTTTCTCGGTCCTTGACTATGTGGCGAGCTGGTGCAAGTTTGGTGACCGCTTTTGGATTTTCCTCTTGAAAGAGTGCCAAAGAGACATGTGCTTCCTTCCATGTATTTTCTCTATTTCTTTGTGTTTTGGCTAAGTCCCTTTTGTTTGGTGGGGCCATATGTATGACCCTAGACACGTGGAGGCTCAGTGCTCATTTGGGACCCGCTTTTGGATTCGCCTTTCAAGTTATGCCGAGATGACATGTGGAGGCTTCATTGATCCTTCTATACTTAATTGATTCAATGGCCCGCTCTACCCCATTTTTACTCGACGACATGGCAAGTGCACACTCAATTGGGAACCCACTCTTCATTCTTCATTTGAAGTTATCTTGAGACAACATATCGAGGCTTCTATCGCCTATCCCGAGCTTGGAATTTTCAATGGCTGGTGTACCCTTTTCAGACCCGGGAAACATGGAGGGATGGTGCTAGTTTAGGGTCTTTCTTTGGGCCATGCCTTTGAAAATGTGCAGATGAGACACACGGCACCATCTCTAGCTTGAGACTTTTCAACTACGCAATTCTATTTCCTTTTCGGACACTGGACACATGGAAAGATGACACTTATTTGGGGAAATGCCATTGGCTTTTAACCTTAAAGGTGCACCGTTGAGACACATGGAGGCTTCCACCAGTCGTGTTATACTTACCCAATTTGT
Source organism: Taxus wallichiana var. yunnanensis (assembly GCA_018340775.1). Taxonomy (NCBI): domain Eukaryota; kingdom Viridiplantae; phylum Streptophyta; class Pinopsida; order Cupressales; family Taxaceae; genus Taxus; species Taxus wallichiana. Next base: position 675,724,005 of record CM031234.1, read on the forward strand.
GTCTGCTTTCCCATTTGACTTCTACTTTGAACCTAGACATATGGAGAGTCCACGCATGTTTGGAGACCTGTTTGGACCTAACCTTCGGAGGTGCACCGAGTGGACACATGGAGTCTTTGGTGCATGTTTAGCTTTGCCTCCAAATTTTCCTTTGACTATGCACCGAGATGAAACATGGAGGCTTCCGTTGATCTTTCTATACTTAGCCGATTTAACGGCCAGCTCTACCCCCATTTTTACTCGACCACATGGTGAGCCTAAGCTTGTTTAGAGACTTCCCTTAGGTCCTCCACCTAAAGTGGCACTATTGAGGCACGTGGTACCTTTCGAGGGTCTGCGACTTCTTAACTGCCGATGAGACAAATTCTAGACCACTGGACAAGTGGAGAGCTAGCACACATTTAGAGACCACTTTTGAGCCTAACTTATGGAGTTGCATCATTGAGGTATGTGGCACCCTCCATGGCTTTACTTTATACTTAGTTGATTTAGGGCCTTGAGTGAACACTTCCTCGTCGCGTTCTGACTATGTGGAGGGTTCTACTAACCCAATTGCTTGCTCGATTTGACTCATATGAGAAGTTTGATACATTGATCCCTTTCTTTAGTCGAGATCTAATCTCCTTTAATGTTGTTCATCCCCATCTACCTATCTTGTTCCTCCATTTTCGAGCCCTCATGCCCCCCTCGAGGTGGGATTGATTACAATCTTGTAGGTCTAAACCACCCCTTATATTTTCTTCTATGTAGGGTCGTGTTTGATCAATTTTTCTCGGGGAGGGGGTAAAATTGGGATAACACACATCTAGTATGAAAATTTTTATAACCCTTTTAGAAGAACAATTATGTCAACTTGGATCACCCATCAATAGTTTCCTTTAAATTTGGACGTTATGTTGTACATCCACATATGTGAGAACATTATATGGAAGTTAGATGATGATGCAAATGAATTATTTTGGAAGCTACAATTTTTCTTGGTTAATATTATCCCATTTGAAATACACTTGAATTTGAACCATATTATATATTTCGTGAGGAATGTTTGTTGAGACAAAAAGAACATATATTTTCCTTAAATAGACCTTAATGTTGGACCTTCCCTTATGTGTGGGCATGTAGAGGTTTTAGAAAATGATGTTGATAACAATTTCCTTAGAAGCTACAAATTTCTTTAATTAAATTACTCTAAATGAGAGAAACAATTAGTACATGACCAAGTTTGAATTGGTGGGACATGCTTGTTATGGATAACAACAGCACAATATAAGATGACACCTCATGGGGTCATATCCCTATCTAGTCAAGTGACTTCTATAAGGAAGTCTAATTTTAGGAGATGGGGATGTAATGCCCACCTATATTTCTAATAGTTCTTTTACTGAATCATTTTTTTAAATCAGCTAAATGTTCGGCCACACAGATCTGAAAAAACTAAAATACAGGATCAAGAAAATAGATAAACAATCGAATACCACATAAAGAACTCGAAGAAACTAAAAGTAACAAAAAGGGGATCCCAAAAAAAAAAATAAGTCAAAGGATATTAATAGAGCTCAATGAGAAAAGCCTTAAGCCACACCCCGAGAGTGGTATGAGTAATATGATTATGCTTAGGGTAGACTATTTTCACCTATTTCTATCATTCCTAGGATCTAAAAGGTCATGAAGATCCACTACGATATTTTTACAATGTTTCACCAATATTCCCCACCATCTTCATTCCGATTGCACTAAATTTTCTCTTCATTTCATTTCATCCCCCAATAACCACAACGTAAGAGTTTAATTTGAATTTGGAAATAATGCCACCCAGTCACTTCTACTATCAATGGTCCTTTCCTCCATCATGGCATATTCAAATTTATTACCATTTAACTTAGATACCTTAGTCTATGTTGATGAGGCATTAAAAAAGAATTCAAATTTTAAATTTGTGGTACGACAACCTATCCTCCACTATTTTCAGATAGTTACATGTGTCCAAAAGTTGACCATTTCAAAATGGAACAACATGAACCGCCCGAATGAAAGCCACTACTTTGGCTCTAGCCATACTTAATGTGACTTACACCTAGCTTGCAGAGTGAGGGACCCATTCTCGCCAATGTGAGGAAACTAGCGGGATTAAGGCAACTAACTCATTATTTTTTATTTGATGATGGACATGGATTTTAGCATCATTTGGATACTATATGTTCTTATTATGGTTATTTTGACAACACTTGTGGTGATTTGGGTGCATAACACCAAGCTAGTATTATGGATATTTATCTTAGCTCTTGCATGGTATGGTTTTGAATATCAACATGTTACAGGTATAGTTTGTCTCATTTATAAGTGATGGATTATGTATGGTTTTGTCATATACTTGGTTATCATTTGTATTGTAATGGATAATTTGATGTCGACATGTATTGCTTAGATGGATAGTATAATTTGAGTTAGTATGGATGTATATGATTAACATTTAGCCATCTTATACTAAAATTTATTGTGGTATAGTTAGTGAGATGTATCCATGATTTATTTATTGATATTTCTTATTTAATATATTTTATCGGGTATGTATGTTTAATGTTTGCATTGAGTGTGTAGATTACAGGGAACATGAGAACATGGGTTTTAGATCTACACCTCGGGTTTGCGAAGTAAATGACTCAGCCGAGTCTATAGCTAGGTTTGATTATGTGTAGCCTTGTATGTTGTGACATATTCATGTTTGGCAACTATGAGTGATCCTTAATTCTTATTTTTAATTGTAATTTATTTAGTCTTATAATGAGCTAGTATAGGGACCTGGTCATTCCTACATGTGTTAATTATGTTCTAGGTTAATTAAGTATGATATTAGGAGGTTAGGACCACATAATCACCCCTAGGGTGGGCCCCACTACCTCAAACCTTGTGCCATTTAGCCCAATATCAAATTTGGGCTAAATGTGGCAATTTTGGGGACCTCTTTTCACTTTGGGAGCTTCCCTTTCATGGAAAAGGACCCTACCTATGGGTAGGGGGTCTCTTTTCAAGGCCAAATGGGATTTTCCCTCCCATTTGACCCCTCACACATCACTATCTTGTAAGAGAGGTTGATTTTGTTTTTTAAAAAAGTTATAGGGTGTTGGATTTATTTTCATTTTTGGGAATTTGGGAGATTACCTCATAAATGGGATTAATTTATTTCTTGTTGTGTTTTGGGAATATTTTCGGGAGATGAGATCAAGAAAAATTTCACCCTTTCATTTAGGAAGATTTAAAATGGTTATTTGTTTTATATTCCCTCATGGAGAGGGGTTCGAGAGGTTATGGTAATTCATTTATTTGGAGTTGGAGATTTCGAGAGTTCTTGTGGAGCTCGGAGCTTGGGAGTGTGCTGGATTTCTCTAAGTTTTGGGATAGCTTGATGGAGTTAGGTATACATGTATCTCTATCATTTTTTTCTTATGATAAGTTAATGTGATTTTGAAATAAAAATGGTGTCTATATGTGTTGTTGTTTGTGTGTTTGTGATGGGAGTGTTTGTGGATTTAGTTTTTTTTCTTTTCTCCATCCATCATGCTTTGTGATGGATTTTGGAGTGTTGGGGAAGAGGGAGGAAGACCCTTTTTAACAACATGGCTTTATGGGAAAGCCATGTTGGTCTTATTTTTATTCCTCCCCTCATATGGTTTGATGTGGGGAAGGATTTTCATATGGTTTGAACTTCCTTCCCCATCCTTGGAAAGGAAATCATATATGGTTTGAAAATCCTTCCAAGGAGAAGGTTTGGTGCTTGGAGTCCGAGAGACAAGGAGAGAATTTTTATTTAGAGAGATAAGGAGAGTGATTCAAGACTATTATTTTGTTCCTATGGTGGGTGCAAAATTGGATTCATATGGGATTCTTGTCACTCTTCTGATTTTGGGGAAACATGGATTTTTCCCTTATGTGTTTTTTATTTTTGTTGTTTTGTGTTTTGACAGATTATTCTTGTGTGTTTGTTACCCTTTCCTATTCACTTGTACATTCTTGAGGCTTGGAGGGATGCTAACATGTCCTCTAATTTTTTTGAGATGGAATGTTATGATGCCATATGTTTCAAAGGTAAACGGGCCCTTTATTCTTGTGCTACGAAGACTAATTTTGGAGTGGAAAAATGTTGTTTTTGCTTGAAGCCTCTAGAAGAAAGGTTGGGGATTTTGTAATGTTGTTCCCCCTTTTAGGGGAGAATTTTTCACTTGGGTTTTATTTGTCTCTTGTAATGATTTTGTAACTCTTGTTTATAATTATCACATCTTGGGATGAAACTTGTAGCTTGACTTCAATATGTTTCACCTATTGTAAAGTTTCTCCTTCCTTGAGAAGGAACTTGGACCTTTACATTCAAAAAGGATTAATATTTTATCCTCCCTTGAGAGGGAATGTTGGCATGATGTAACCTTACTCCTTCTTGTTGTAAAATATTTCTACCCTTTCTCTTGTGTATGTTCTGTAAACATTGTCTAATGACAAATTTGGTTATGCTTGTATCTTTTGAGAAGGTATATAGTTAAAATACAATCTTGATTCTATCATCTTGCAATAAAATTTTATTTTTGGATTTCGTATGTTTGATAAAATTTCTCAGTAGAAAATATGGGTATGCTTGTGTTATTTTAAAGGCATATTGAAAGGCTTGGGTTATTGATGGGATGTTTGCATTTTTATTGTATTGAAAAAAATGATTTGATGGCATAAATGAATGTTGAGTTTACTAAATTTTTACTCTTTCTCTATTTGTCTTACTTGTTGCACCTTTGATAAAAATGATAGTTTAGTTTAATAGATCCTTGTGTTTAAAAATGGATGGTCTATTGTGTGTGTTAAGAAAACCATGAATGCAGATTTTTGTGTTACTCTTAAGTATATGTTAGTAAAGGGGTGTATTTTTCTTCTATGAGAAAGTTATATCAATAGAAATGGTTCTTTTAAAATATGTTTTAATGTTTAGCTAGAAGAATTAAAACTTTTATCTCCCTTTGACATCTTAGAATTGTTATCTCAATTTTCCCCCAAAAAAATTGATCAAACCCGACCTACTAGTGAAAAGAAATTTAAGGGACGGTTCTGTTACATACAATCCCATGTGTTAAATACAAAAATAGGTTGCGAAGGGATCTAAAATGGAGGAACAAGGTCAAGCAAGGAAGCAAACAGTGTCAAAGAAAATGAGAGGTTCAAAGGAAAATAAATGAAGAAAAAATTGAAGTCTCAGGGGATTTACGAATGATTGAGAACGAGCCCAATATTTGCTAGATATGGGAGAATCAGCAGAATCTTCCACATGCCTCATCGGTGCATCTTTAAGCGCTAAACCCAAAAATAAGACTCAAATGAGTGTGGATCTTCCACGTGTCCTAGGACCAAAAAGGATAGAGCCGGCCCTTGAAAAGTCCAAAAAAGTATAAAGAAACATGCGTAAGCTTGACGCACTTTCAAGATGGGATCCCAAGGTGGAGACTCAAACTTGCGCCAACCCTCCATGTGGCCAAGGGTCACGAGAGGTCAAATTCAAACAGGGCACAAATCAGATAACTATAAGAGTATAGGTGGAAGTCACCACATGTCTTAACAATGCACATTCAAAGTTGAGGCCCAAAGCACAAAATCAAATGATCGTAAGGATTCCATGTGTCATCTTGGAAAATATTCAAAGATAAATCTAAATGTTGGGTCCTTAGACAAGTTCCAAGCCTCCATGTGTCCCACAGTCGATGTATGGCCCCGCCAAACAAAAGGACTTAATAAAAAACATAAAGCAACAAAATCAAAGTTGTGGAAGGAGCCATGTGTCATCCAAGTGCAAATTCAAATGCAAAATCCAAAAGAGGTCCCTAAACATGCGCCATCTCTCCACATGGCCATGTTCCAAGTCAAAGTGGGAAGGCGGGTCACCGGAGGTAATTTTAACTTTTGGCTTTGTTCCCAAGAGACATAAAGTATAAAAATGAGCCATTCCTCTGCCGATGCCCAAGGAGCCACATGTCAGGCCTAAATGAAATATGGACTAGTGGGCCTTGAATTGATTTTTTTCCCAAATGAAAAATGTAGATCGATAGGCCCGAAGATGGGTTTTTGACAAAAAGGTATTGTGGGGCTATGGGGAAATTTTTGCATTTTTGTATTTTTGTGTAAAAGGGGCACAAAGTGAATTTCAGGCCTACAGACCTGTTATACTAATTGGTTTCTGCCATTTTTGTATGGACCCAATTCCAATATTTAAATGGGCATATGTATTGATCCAGTGCCCAAAATCCAACAAATTTGGCACCATTGGAGAGATCTCAACCTCGTCTACACCATGGAAATTTGAAACTTTAATGTTGACAAGGTTATGTGGGTAAAAAATGGGAAACATCTTTGTTTCAATAATGTAGGATCCAATTGCTCCAACAACAAGATCAGATTTGATTTGATCCACCATTCTTCCTCCTTCAACGTGCCAAACAAGCAATCAAGATAGATTTGATAGATTTTGGGTGGATTTACAAGGGCATTGATGGTCGGTAGATGAGATTCAAATTAGTTTTCCCACCTCTCTCTTTCTTCTCTCCGTGTTGAATCTATAAAAGAAGAATTCAGGATTATTGTAAAGGGTTGGATAGTTTTGTCTTGCACCCTCCCTTCTTCCCTTATCTGTAAGAGAATTTGTGGAGCTTCAAAATCCCCCATTCAAGTTGTAATACAAAGTTTTTTCCTCTTATCTACTATAGTGTCTTATATCGATTCTAAAGTAATAATATATATCTGTGGATGATTCCCAACCCTTTCATGTGTTTAGTGTTGTTTTCTAATCTCTCATTACGGTTTTATTATATGTGCATGGTAGTTGTATTACATTCCTATTTTTTTTGTTAAATTACAAAACGGGTGTCTAACATTCCTTTCATGCATCACCTTGTTAGCTTAGGTTTATTTTCACATATTTTCTCAACCATGTCTCCTAGGTAAAATAGAGTAGGTTTTAGAATAGATCCTCTATAATTTATTTGTATGCACTTGAATAGAGGAATAGGAACCGACCATCATCTAGAGAGCTCTCTCGATTTAAAAGTCCCACACTTTAAGAGATGCTCCATGTTGTGCTTTATCAAACTAAGAGTCTCAATTTATCTAGTTGGAAGCACTCGGGGTGTTGTGATTACGCACTAATAGTTCCGGCACGTCCAAAGGGGGACTAAGAGGTCTCCATCTTTGTTGCAGCAAGAATGATGTGCACTTGCTATAATTTTAGATTTTAAAAAGCTTAGAAATTTCACATCCGATGACTCCCAAAGAGATAGAATCCATTGTTATCAATAGTCCAAGCTTGTCAAGATCATGAGAAAAATACAAACAAGGTCAAGAATGAAAGAGGAGGGACTATTTGTCTATTTGCACTTGTCCCCGGATAAAGGGGAGAGAGGGAGAAGAGCCTAGAGGTCTACATCACCACCAAATAGAACCTTTTCAACACCTCCACCTAGTAGGCCATTCATTCAATCAACAAGGGTTCTCAAGCCAATCAATATGACAGAACCACCCAAAACCTATGTAATAGTACCCCACTCACTCTCAATGTAAAAATTGAGTCCTAATTTCAGCATTAAAGAGCACTCCCCATTTCACTAGAGAGAACTAGAATTCTCTTAGTGAAAAATTAAAGACATCGTAAATGTCTACGTAATTCATGAGATCAATGAGATTGGCATTGCAGTCGGGTTTTTAGCTTCTTCACTTAAGGGTAAATCTTCACGATCGTTCAAGAGTCTAACAATAGGCTCTATTCGAGATGAAACCACTTGTGCAGAGATCTTCACAATAAATTCAGAAATAAGGGAGATAATTTATCCTTTTTGGAGCATTTGAAAACCATCAAGGGGTCCCCTAATGAGAAACTGACATATTTCAACTTTATATTCCAAAGGACACAAGATAGAATTCCATTCATTTGTAAGGTCCATAGATAAAGGTGCCTTCTTATACTTTATTAGAGCTCTAAATTCTTATACCTTACCTGTAGCTTGTAAAATTTTGTTTAGAGCTGAAAATTGTTTAATTCAGATGGAAAACTTGCTCCTAGGCCACCATGTCTCTATACCCGAACTAGGAGATCCAAGCACTATCCAGACCCCCACATTAGCTCCTATACCTACTCCTAGGAATCATAGTTCAGCTGAAGCCTCCACCTCATCTTCTAACACTTCAAAAGAGCTACAAGAAGTGATGAAATAGCTACATAACCTAGGGAATTAGCTAGTGACTATCAAAAGGCAATAGGACTAGAGTTATAGGCCATATCACCTCAAACTCGATGTCAAGATAGACCCCATATCAAAAAAATAGACAACCATCGCAAGCTATAAATTAGAACCCAAACCAAGGATAAACGCAAGCTACTAGGCCTTTCTAGTCATATGATCTAGACACAACTTCAACATCAATGGCGTTGGTTCCAACACAAAACAATATAGCACAAGAATATAACTAGTGTTTCCCATGAAATCAGCCCCATAACCAATAAATATGTTTTAATGGTGCAATGAACCAGCCTTGATGCTACATAGCATTGGTGTGTCCCAAGAGTCTAGTCAAGAGGGAAATCAGTAGCAATAAATTCAGCAAGAGGCACCTCCAACGAGACTATGCTTCTCAATTGGCGGTGAAGATTTTGTAGTATGAATCAATCTCCTTCTCAAAGTGTACCTACTAGTACATGATCTAAGAAAAGGAATATGGGAGAGGGAAAATGAGAAAACTTAGGAAATCCTCAACCATCCATTACTCCATGAGGTATTGGCACTCAAAATACAACTCCCAATATGCGATTCATCCCAAGCCACCTTCCAAACGGACTCGAATCCTTGGTTGTAATGACCCACGTAGAAGAGAAAAATGTACCAGAAAGGGGCATAAAATGGATATCTCATTTAACATCATTAAAAAAATGAAGAAGAAAAATTTGAATATTTCAATGTGGGAGTCATTGGCTATCCCATGGTAGAGAGACTTGTTGCAGTCATTATAGCCAATTTGGTGAAGCTCAAATCAGCCCCCTAACCAACAAGAGAAATTTTTTACCAATGTGGTTCAGCCTGAGGAAAACCATGGAGAACATCAAGGTAAGAATCTAAAGCCCCTCCATTCTATGTTTCATTGATCATTAGAGACAAATTGGTACATATTTACATGACCGATTCAAAGGGGAAAGTAGCTCTGTAATACCAAAACAGAGATAGCCGATCAACTGGGTCTTCAATACGAAGTCATCTCTAGGGGCATAGTGCAATTAGATGGGATAATGGTAACAACGGTTGGAGTCATCAAGGATTTTAACCTCACATTACACGCATGCCCCAATGTGACTATATTACAAAATGTATCAATCATAGACCTACCACCACATTTTTTATTGTGTTTGTCGAGAGACTTCACTTCTGGGATTGGACACTATTTTTATGCTTGATTGGTCACACATGATTTTTAGAACAAGGTATGGAGCTAAGGCCACGATCAGATATGAGCCCATTGCAAATTACCATATTGAGTCTTATGTACCTAGCCCAATCAATGTCATTTGTTTAACCTTTTATCAAGAGGACCTCCCAAGCACTTTTGAAGTAAACACCGAGGTAGGATGTATCTAAGACTTGACCTTTGATGAGTGGGAGAACAAGAGGCATTCTTTTAACCCCTATAAAGAAATGGAGGAATCTGAGCTAGGAGTCTACTTTTTACTTTAGGAGAATCATTATTTTCACCGAAATCATTAAGCCAAATCAAAAAGATGACAATAAGGTATGGCATTTATTCTTTGATGGCTCAAAAGTAGACAAGGAGCTAGAAAAGGAACTATGTTTGTTTCACCTCAAGGTATGAAGTATTACTCAAATTTTCATTTCTAATTTGGTTTCTAAACAACACAATGGAGTATGAATCTTTGGTCCATGGAGTGCATTAGGAAAGGAAAAGAGGAATAAAAAACTTACAAGTGTTTGGTGAAAGTGAGCTAGTTGCAAATCAAGTCTGAGGACAAAATGCCACTAAGAATGATTGGCTAAAGAGCTAAAAGAACCAGGTATAGGACCTCATCAAGGAATTTGAAGCATTTGGCATCAATTCCATCCCAAGAAAGAAAAATGAAGCAAAAGACAGATTGGAAGCTATTGGGGCAGCATTTTATGTTGTAGAGAGTATCAAGAGTGATAAGTCTCAGCCCCATATCAAAGTGGTTGTGAGACCAGTTGTCCCTGGTAATAACACAAGTTGGCGGTGTCTTGAAGAATGACCAGCAAATTTTCAACTTTCTACAAGAAGGGTTGATTTTTCCTCTAGAAAGGAAGAAAACTGGAGCAGAAATATGGTGATCAAGTTATGCTGCTGAGGACCAACAAACAACCAAAGGGACTTGTCACTTTGGAATCAATATTCAACCCAAATGACCAATTCCAAAGGAGAAACCAAGTGTTTAGGTAAAGGCTAAAGATTGAGCCCATTTCCATAGATGAAGGAAAAATGATTTGAATCGGAAGGTAAGTACCCAACAAGAAAAATCTTAGTTTGTTCAACTTTGTCAAGTATTCCCATATGTTTTTTCTTGGACATACAAAGATTTAAGAGGTTTTAACTCAAATTTGGCACAACACACTATCGAGCTAGATCCAGGATCCAATCCTTTCAGAAAGAAGCAAAGGCCAATAAATCCTCACATTGAGCCTCTCATGAGGAGAGAGTTAAATAAGCTAATTGAGACCAACATCATCTTCCTTATAAGGCACTCAAGTCCGGTTGCAAACTTGGTGCCTATGAGAAAAAGAAATGGAGAAATCAGACTATGTGTGGACTTTTCATATCTGAACAGAGCATCACTCAAGGATAATTATCCACTTCCATCAATGGAATAGATCCTAAAGGTTGTAGCTGGCTCTTAGAGGTTTTCATTGCTAGATGGATATTCAGGCTATAACCAATAATGGCGAAAGAGGAAAACCAATTTAATACAACCTTCAACACCAAATGGGGCACATATACTTATAAGAAGATGTCATTTGGACTATCAAATGTTGGAGCAAAATTTCAGCGAGCTATGGACATGGAATTCAAAGGATTAATCAACAATATTCTCCTGGTGTATCTAGAGGATATCACCGTCTTCTCAAAGAATGTTGCAGACCATATCTTCCACCTCAGACGGTGTGTTTCGAGAGTGTAGAAGGTTCTAAGTATCACCGAATCCAAAGAAATGTGTGTTCTTGGCAAATGAGGGGAATTTTTTTCGCAACATTATCTCAAGTGTGGGGTTGACATTTGATCCTGAAAGAGTTGAATCCATCCGAACACTTACATTGCTAAAACGTAAAAAGTCTCTCCAAAGCTTCTTGGGGAGGATAAACTTTGTTCTTAGGTTTGTACCTGATTTTACCACCCTTGTGAATCCTTTAATAATGATGTTAAAGAAGAGTCTTGAATTTAAATGGAAAACATAAGGCAAAGAGAGTTTTGAGGCCATCAAGCTTCATGACATCACAAGCCCCAACTATCATTAACCCAAACTTCTCAAAAGACTTCATGCTTTATGATTTTAGAGGGTAAGACACCATCTCAAAATGACCATCTTGGTCTAGCCTAACAAGGAAAGTTCGAGAACAACCCATAGCCTTCTTATGTCGAGCTTGGAGGACAAGAAGGTAAAGTAATCTTCATTGAATGAAAATTCCTTGCTGTTATTAAGAGTTTGAAGAAGTTCCAACACTTTTTTTCAAACAATAAGATTTAACTCCTCATATCTCATGCTTGGTGTTAAGGATTTTCTCCCCGAACAAGGACTTGAATGAGAAGAGAGTAGATTGGAATACTCATGTAATGTAGTATGAAATATAGATGAAGGTGACAAAACTAGTTCATGATAAGGGTCTATGTTAACAACTTGCCTCCAAGCAACAAGATGAGTCGAGTGGATGAAAAAGAGGATGTTCTATTACTGTATATTGATCAACAACAACCAACTAATGATGCACTATTCCATGTTGGACTCGAGCCTTGGTGCATTATCTCCAAATAGGTTTGTGCCCTCCAGAATGGAATAAAGCAAAGAGGAGATAATTTAGGTTACAAGCCATTCCATATGTTCTTGTTGGTGGTGTCTTGTTTAAAAAGGATATCAATAATGTTCTACTGAGGTGCATTGGAACATGCCAAATTGAGAGAGTGTTGCATGATTTCCATGATGGAGAAGTAGAAGGCCACTTTTCCCCTCAAGTAACAACTCTCAAGATCATGAAAGCTGTTATTATTGGCCTATAATGTTCAAGAATTGCTACTTGTGGATCAAGAAGTGTAAGAAGTGTTCCTTACTCACGGGGAAAGAAAAGTTATCAGCCCTACCTCTTTGCTCAATTTCAGCAGATCAGCCATTCATGCAATGGGGACTAGACTTCATTGGGGTGATTAACCCAAATTCAAGCTAGGGCCACAAGAGGATACTTACAACAACAAACTAATTCATAAGTGGACTAAGGCCGTGGCATATAAGGAAGAAAATGAATCCAACATCTTAGATGTCTACGAAGGAATAACCACCAAATTTGGATTCCCTTCCACTATTATATCGAGATAATGCATTGGCATTCCTGGGTATAAGGATCACTGAATGGGCTATGAAAAATGGTGTATAACTTAGCACTTCATCAAACTATTACCCTACGGTAATGGCCAAGAAGACTCAACAAATTAGAATATTAAGTATTATCAAATGACTATTGATGAAAATTAAGATAACTTGGCATACAAAGCTCAAATCAGCTCTATGGGCTAATAGGATCACATCGAAGAGGTCAAAAGTAACTCCCCATACAAGATTTTATATGGAAAAGAGGTATATTTCCCATATCATTAGAGTTTCCTGCTCTTGAGTTAATGAAACAGTTGATTGGAATTGGTGGATTTTTAACCAATGGAAATTAGGTATGTAGAGGTAATGGAAGTAGGATAAGTAAGAGAGCATGCAATGCAAAGCATGGAAAAGGATCAAGAATTGATCAAGAAGAGCTTTGATAAGAAAGCAAAAATGATGACCTTTCAAAAGGGGGACTTAGTTCTTAAGTGGTATGTAGATCAAGAAAATACATGAAGGCATTCCAAGTTTAATGCCATTTGGAGTGGCACTTATATGATCACATGGTAAAAAAGTAGCAATGCCTTCCAAATTGGATAAACTAGGATGACGAAGAAATTACGATCCCAAGAAACGAGATCTATATCAAAATTTCTACTGAAAAGGAAAATTCCACCCTTGTAAATATTAGCATAGGATTTTTAATTTCCATAAGTTCGTATGCACATTGTTTAGTTGTAGCGTAGGTTCTATTTCCCCTAAGTTCTTTGGAACAAGTTTTTTTGTTGCTCTAGGTTTTCGTCGTTATACAGCTCAATGTGCCTCCAGGTGAATGCATCAGGCCCTTCAGATTTTGCAACAGGGAGAACCATAGTTTCCATAATAGTTGCTCATTTTCTTATATAAAAATACGAGGAACTAAAATTAGGTCCCAAAAGTTCCATTTTCGGAAGAATAGGAATAATTTTAGGCCACCACCCATGATTCTATTCCCAATGGATATGATAAGACAACTATTCTATTCATCTATTAGGTAGACATCCCCACGAGTTGCCAAATTTTATATCAATTTTCCCTCAAAAAAATTGATCAAACATGACCTTGTGTAGAAAGAAATTCAAGGGAGGGTTACGTAAATGCACGAGCCCACATTTTAAATACAACAAACAAAGGTTGCATATGAGCTCTAAAAAGGAGGAGCAGGGTCGAGAAAGGAAGAAAACAATGTTAAAGAAAAACATAGGTTCAATGGAAGAGAAATGGAAAAAAACTCAAGTGTCCGGGCTGTACGAATGTTTTATAACAAGCCCAAAATTGTCTAAGTATGGGAGAATCAGTGAAAATTCCACGTGCCTCATTAACGCATCTCTAAGGGATAAACTCAAACAATATAATCAAATGAGTGTGGAGCTTCCACATGTCCCATTCCTAAAAAAGGATAGAGTCAGCTGTTGAAAATTCAAAACGAGGAGAAAGAACCACATGTCAGCTCGGCACAATTTCACGATGGGAGCCCAAGGTGGAGACTCAACTTGCACGAACGCTCCAAGTGGCTAGGGGTCAATAGAGGTAAAATTCAAAGCGGGCCCAAATCGGTTAAGTAGAAGAGTGCAGGAAGAAGTCACCATGTGTTTTAATAGAACACCTTCAAAGGCGCGACCAAAACTATAAACTCAATTAAATGCAAGGCTTCCATGTGTCATCCCAAAGTGCATCTTCAAAGATAAATCTAAATTTGGGTCCTTAGATAAGCGCAAAGCCTCCACATGTCCTTGGACAAATGTATGGCCCCCTAAACAAAAGGACTTAGTAAAAAACATAAAGGAACAAATTAAATCCATGAAAGGAGCCACGTGTCAACCACAGCAACTTCAAAATAAAAATCCAAAAGTGGTCCCTAAACATGTGCCGAGCCCTCCATGTCACCATTGACCAGGTCAAAGTGGGAAGGTGGGTCACTGGAGGTAATTTTAAATTTTGGGTTTGTTCCCAAGATACATAAAGTATAAAAAGAGCCATGCCTCTGCGCCGATACCCAAAGAGCCTCGTGTCGAGCCTAAATGAAATATGGACTAATGGGCCATTGAAGAGATTTTTTTCCCAAATGAAAAAATGCAGACTAGCGGGCCCGAAGAAGGTTTTTGACAAAAAGGTACTATGCGTTAGCAGGGAAATTTTTGCATTTTTGTATTTTTGTGTAAAAGTGGCGCAAAGTGAATTTCAAGCACGTGTACCCGTTTTGCTAACTGGTTTCTTCCATTTTTGTATGGACCTGATTCAAATATTCAAATGGGCATATCTTCTAATCCAGTTCCTAAAATCAAACAAATTTTGCACCATTGGAGAGATCTTGACCTCATCTACGCCATGGAGATATGAAAATTTAATTTTGATGAGGTTAGGCGGGTAAAAATGGAAAACGTCTTCGTGCCATTAATGTAGGATCCAATTGCTCCAACAACCAGATCAGATTCAATTTGATCTGTGCGTTCTTCCTCCTTGACATGCCAAACAAGCAATTGAGAAGATTTGACAGTTGTGGGTGTATTTTAGGGAATTGATGGTTGGTACCTAAGTTTTAGATTAGTTTTCCTACCTCTCTCTTTCTTCTCTCTGTGTTGAATCTATTAAAAAAGGAGCCGGACTTATTGTAAAGGGTTGGATAGTTTTGTTTTGCACCCTCCCTTCTTCCCTTGTTTGCAAGAGAATTTGTGGAGCTTCTAAACCTCCCATTCGAGTTGTAATACAAATTTTTTTCCTCTTGGCTAATGTAGTGTATTGTATCAATTCTAGAGAAATAATATATGTCTTTGGATGATTCCCAACCCTTTCATGTGTTTATTGTTGTCTTCTAATCTCTCATTACAGTTTGGTTATCTGTGCATGGTAGTTGTATTGCATTTCTATGGTTTTTGTTAAATTGTGAAATAGGTGTCTAACGTTACTTTGGTGCATCACCTCGTTATCTTAGGTTTCTTTTATCATATCTTCTCAACACTTTCTCCTTAGTAAGATAGAGTAGATATTATAATAGATCCTCTACAATTTATTTATATGCACTGGATAGAAAAAAATAGGAACCGGCCTTCATCCTGAGAGAGCTCTCTCGATTTCGAAGTCCCACACTTTGAGAGGATCTCCATGATGTACAATCAAATTGAGAGTATCAACTCATCTAGTAGCTTGACACTCGGGGTGTTGTGATTTATACTAACAATAATATATATAACTCTCATTCCTAAATTTGTAGAGGAAAATTTCTTAGTTAAGCAATAAAAGAGTAGTGTTTGATCTTAAGCTAAGTGTATTAATACTAGGTTCTTGAATTTATTACTCTGTTTATTGCATTTTTATGAGTTAGATTACTATAAAAGAAAATGAGAATTTGGGAGTCTATATTAAACAAGTGTTCATTGTAAGACCCATCTTATTTATTGTTGATTAAATATTTAAACTAGGATCTAACCACATACCTTTATATATATAGTTCTATACATTGTAAATAATGAAATATACCTCAATTTGTCAAATATGGTATTTTTATGGTGTGGGGAAATTCTAGAAGACCACGACTTATCTTTTCATGTAAATAATATAATAATAATATATATGCTTACATAGATATGAAAAATTAAATAATAATATGTTCCATTTTGTAAAATCTGATATACCTATAGTAGTTATAAAATATTAACAAATATCTAATAGCATACCCTTGCCATCATATTCACCCAATATTTCAATCTAATTAATCCCCACACACACACACACACACATATTTTTAAAAATAATAATAAAAATTTAATGGATGGGTAGTCTTTTATGTATAAATAATTTAAAAAAAAATTTCACAATGGTAAATCAGCCACGTTGTTTCTTTGTGTGTAAGTTAAGGAAATGGGGTTAATGGATAGGCCATTACCTACCCCTCCCTTGCCCACATTTTGATAGTGGTGTGGTCATATCCACACCACGAGCCACCGTGGTGTGGCTACGACGCACTAATGTGCCACCTCCATTGAAGACTCAACCATAATTACACCAACCACCTCCCTTTACCCAATGTGCCGACTCCTTTTAAGATTTGCACAGTCTGTTTTTGTATAAATAAATATGATCTCAAATATATAGACATATATATATATATATATATATATACACACACACACACACACACACACACACACACACACACACACACACACACACACACACACACACACACACACACACACACACATACCATGAAAAATATGTGGGTTTCCTAAAAGAAGGGTTTTTCAAACCCTAACAAAAACAAAATTACTAAGAAGAGGAAAACAAATGAAAGGTAAAATATTGAAACCCTAGATAAATAATAAAGAAGAAATTTAAGGGAATATCTTTCGTCCTTGCAAACGTAGCATAAAATGTAATGGATCTCAAAGAGAGAAATAAAATATATGTGGGTTTTAGTTGAAGAAATAAAAAATATGCCTCCATGATCTCCCTTTCTACCATCTCCTTCCTGCAAGAACAACATGTGCAAATGGAGGAAAAATAATTATAATAAAAGCTATAAATAAATTCATTAGGATGGATTACAAATTTTGGAAAATCCCTAAGATCAAGGGTAGAGATTAAAATAATCATATGGCTTAGATTTATCCCTCCCCTCATTTAAATTTGTGGGAATAAAATGATTTAAAGGGGTATGGATTAAATTAATAAAAAGGGAACCTAGGGGATTTTTATTAGGGCCATGGTAAGTATAAATCAATAGTGTGGCATTTAAGATTTTTTCTTAAATAATCAATTGTGGCATGGTCTCATTTAGTTATTTAAGGGACTTATGGGGATAGAGAATTAAATTAGAATTGTGAGAATTTTTTTTTAAGAAAACATTATGCAAGAGTTAGTATGGTTAGACACTTGGACCAAATTACGGATTAAAATTAAATATAAGTATTTAACATGGTAAAGAATTTGGAAACTAAAAAGTGTGAAATAAATTCTAGTACTAAATATTTTTAAAGTAAAGCATTTGTAAAAAAATCCGTAATTTTTAGTGCTTGCATTTTGGGTTTTGTGTATCAAAATGGGGAATCGTATATAGATATGATCCCTCATCCTAAAAATAGAGTGCAAAAACACCATTTGGAGTTCCTTTATAAAAATAGAATTCGGTTGAATTCATCTTTTTAAAATCAAGGGATTGAATCCCTAATTTTTACTCCATAACATGTTGCCACACTGGACCCCCTACGAAAAGAGTGGGGGAAAATCCCCCCATACCCCCCTTTACGTAGTGAGGTAAAAATTATGGTGCAAAAGGGATAAAAAATTAACTTTGTTGACACATATTAACAATTAAAAGGTCAAGATCAAGGCCTAGAGAGCACAAAATTCTATTTTATGTTGTTATAAAGTCTCCAAAACATCGAAAACATGTAATTCATTAATATAATGTGTCAAGGATTATTTGACTAGTTTCTTTTCTACTTTTGGTGCCAAACCAAGAAGATTTGTGCCAAGCTCGGGAAGGATATGATACATATGATAACACGAGATAAAATGCTACAAAAGCATTCACGTTCCACTATATGAGCATATGAAGCTCACTTTAATTAACTTATCCATTCGTAAGGATTAGTACTTGTGAATATAATTATTAAAAAATATGGTATCATGCATGCTCTCAATTTTTTTGTATCCGATGCTCGGTTGCATAATGAACCAAACTATGTCATCTAGAAAACGAAGTTGCACAAGATTCTCAAATTCAAAAAATTAGTGGAAATTTTCATTGGCATGATGATGCATTTGACTAGTGTTGATGTGAACAAAATATGATAAGGAAACACAAAATCCTTGATGTAAATCATTATCATAATTTCTCGGAAAATTTCAAACTCAAATTTGGGATGCGAAAACATCAAAGAAGTTTTGGGATTCTTTCTATCCACCATCCATGAAGAAAATAACTAGATGAAGCTCTTATATTTCAAGAAAAAATTCATACACTTAGTATGAAATAAAACAAGAGATTAGAGGAATAATTATATCGTGTGGAACAACTATGAGCAAGTGCATGTGGAACTCGGGTGAAAATATGTAAGAGAAATTTTTAATACCGATCACACCGAGAGCTCTTCCTTCCCAATCCAGGACTCTGGTCATAACATTGAACACCAAAAAACATGTGAGGTCATTTAAATAACAGGTAAAAATATTCTCGAGTATGAATAATCCATCCAGATAATACACGAGGATTTTTAAGGCAAGGCACTAATCTCGAGACAACAACATAGTCATAAATCTCGAAAGGGACAACAACATAATCAGTCCCAAAAAATCCCCAAAACCAACCATATACGAAAAGTATCATAAATTAGATCGATGTTGTCACATATGCACTAAAAATACACATGATACTACTATTTATTGGTATAATAGCTAGACTCAAGAAAATTATGACAAAGAGAAAGAATTTTTCATAGTGATCATAACAATCCGTATGTCATCCTCGCCATAGAAATCTGAAAGGACATGTCATGATTAAAAATATGATGACTTAGAAGAGGAAATTCCATATTTAGAATTTTTTTTCACACATCGATTGTTGTTTTAGTCTCCTTAACATCACAACCATGTCAAAGTGTTTAGTTGAGTATTGACAATAATCTTGTAAGCATATGATGGAAGATAGAAATATTTTTGATTCATTGACTAATAAACCCAATATATATCAGGTTCACACTATAGAAAATAAGGAGTATGTTGCAAATGGGATTGATACTTTCACCGTTCCCCTCAACACAAGAAGATGGATATCACAAAGTTGCTTTATATCCCTATCTTGACCACAAATCTCTTGTTTTTATGTCATCTCTTCAATGAGAAGATTAAGGTCAATTTCATGGTCTATAAAGGAATCAATCTCTGTTTGATCTCATGAAAATTGCAATACTCACTAGAGAATTTTTAAAGGATCATTTGTTTTCACTAGATGTAGTTTCATCCTCTACAGTTGATATATTTACCTCTACATTGGATTCTAATACACTCTGTCACTATCGAGATAGGAACGTTTCTATAGAATCCCTCTATCAACTCATATTTAATGAAATCGTATGAGGAATTCATCCACTCTCCACTCATTATGTATTTGTTATAGATTTTGGTGTTCAAACAATATTGGGATCCATTCAAAACTAGTTCCTTCCATGCCAAGAACCATCTTGAGGTGATACATATTGATCTATGTAGACACATACCTTGTTCATTTAAGGGTTTTCATTACTTCAAGTTATTAATTGATGACTATTCTTGTAAGACATTGGTTTTCTTCCTCCAGAAGAAGAGTGAAACATTTCCGAAATTTTAGGCCTTCTTTTAGTAAGTTATTAAGTATATTAGGCATCCTCTTCTTTTCCTCTACTAATATCAAGCGTGGAATTCATGTCAAATCAATTCTTGGCATTTTTAAAGAGTTAAAAATCACAAAACACTTTATGGAACCCTACAAACCAAACAGAAATGAATTCTAGAATGTCACAATTGGCACGGATATGGCTCATTGCATGTTTTCTAATTCAAAGTTGGACAACATATTTTGGGAAGAAGTAGAGCAGATAGTTTTATATATTATAAATAGATCACCTACAAAGATCTTTAAAGATAATAAACCAATAGCGTTTTGAAGCAATCACAAGCCTTGGTTCTATAATTTTAGAGTGTTTTTTTACAACATACACACATGTCGAGAGAAAAAATATTAATAAGATCAATCAAAGACCCTCTAGTGTATATTTTTGTCATACAATAATACCTAAAAGTAATATCATCCCATGGATCCTAAGACATAAAATATAAATGTGACTTGAGATGTGGCTTGTGATGAGTAATCATTTTACTCATTCCCACACATAATAGAGTTTTTACTTACCCCCTATCACAAATTGTTGTCATAGTTAGATGATGAGCACGAAGAGTCTTCACACATGGAAAATAAGTTGTGTGGAGATTTTTTTGTTGATCTTGGTCCTTTGGAAGCTTATTCTTCACATCAGCAGGAAGAAGTAATGTCCAAAAATGTTTAAAGAACCATATGAGACTCCTACTTGAACTCTCTCCTAGATACTTCACCTATATTTATAAAAATAAGATATGCAAGAAATTAAGAAAATCACAAACTCATAAGTTCATTGGTTGACAATATATAACTTGATACATTTCCATAGGCACTCATCAACTAGAGTGGGAAAAATTTGTGGATGTAGAATATGATTCCCGATTCATAATCATGCATGGGATATTATCAATCTACCTACATGAATGAAATCCATTGGATGTAAATTGATTTTCAAATCAAAATACAAGCAATATGGATCTATCGACAAATAAAATGCATTACTAGTTACAAATGGATATGGTAAGAATGAATTAATTGACTATGGCGAGACCTTTTCACCCAAATGAAAGATCAATACTATAAGATTTTTTTGCATTGGTAGGAAAAAAAGGATTGGAATTCAATAGATGGATGTAAATAGTTATTTATTTAATGGAGATCTTAAAGAAGTAGCATACATGACCTTTCTAGAAGTATTTTTCAACAAACATATTCCAAGTAAGTTATGTCATCTTATTAAGTCTCTTTACAAGAGTAAACAAGCATACATGGCATATTATATTAAAATATATGATGAAATATATCAACATTGATTCACCCATATCCCATCCGATTCAAATTTGTATATTAAGAAGGTAGCCATAGGGATTTCCATTCTTGTTTTTTATGTAGATGATTTTTTGATCATAAGGAGTTCAAATAATCTTGTTTATGATATAAATAATGACAAGAAGAAATCGTTCGATATGAAATTTTGGGGACACTTCATTATTATTTTTCCTTGGAAATAGGAAAGAAGAATCATCACATTTTTATCTCATAGATGAAATATACAAAGAGACACCTATAAACACATGGTATATTTGATTATAAACATGTGTCCACTTCCAATGGAGAAAGGTTTAAATATTTCTAAATTTTAGGATTCACCTCAAGTAGATGCCACTCTCTAGTCAAAGTTTTTTGGAGTCTCATTTACTTGAGGTATATGAAACTATAATTATCCCTAGTTGTCAACTATCTTTCAAGATTCACATAAAAACTAAGAAATGTCACTAGGTAGCTGCAAATCATATTTTGAGATATGTCTAAGGTACAGTTGATTATTATCAATAATATCATATGAAATATCAGTTTTTCTTACAGGGATATACTGAATAAGACTATGGCAGATCTGTTGATGATAGTAAATCAATTTATGGATATTAGTTTCATATCGCATTTGGACCTATCTCATAGATTAAAAAGAAGCAAATTGTTTTTATATCTCATGCAATAAGGAAAATTATTGTGTTGCACAAGGATATTTGTGTGAAGAAATATGTCTACATCACATAATAGTTGATATGGATATTCCTAAAGAAAAAATGACTACAAATCATTGCAGCAATCGGTGCATGTTGAAGCTTGTAAAGAAGCTAGTTTTCATGAATGAACAAAGCACATTAAGGTTGAATATAATTACATTCAAAACAAGTTTGGAATTACCACATCCAATTATTGTGATACCCAAGAAAATATCAAGTAGCTAATGAACTCACCAATTCATGTGGTAAGGTCAAATTTGAGTTGTTTTAGGGGTACATTATTTATAAAAATGTATTAAGGGGGAATGTTAGCTTACTACATTGATATATTTTATTCCTATGACCTGTAACCTTTATTTTCCATACATGATTGTTGTTTTTGACATATTTGTGCATGCATGTATATATTCTATTCTCTACACATTTAATAATATAATTAATATAATCTTCTTTGATTTTCCATTCAGAATTATTTAGAATATTGACTAGGATCCAAGTATATGTGAAAAAAATTATATGGATGGGTGATACATTTTGGTAAAAGGAATTATTATTCTTGAGCAAGAGTAAGAGACTCAAAATGAATGTTATCTTAGATGTTCATTCCTCTCCACTAGGTAGTCATTCTACGTTGTTGAAAACTTATTATAGAGTTAAACACGATTTTTATAGAAGGATAAAAAGGATATGTTCAAAAATGTGTAGAAGAAATTTTTTGAGTGCCAACAAAATAAGGGTCGACCATATTTCCACCATGTCTCCTATACAAATTTTCTATTCGTGGTTAGAGATGGGAAGGTATCTATGTATTTAATCAAAAGATTACCAAAATTAGATTGAAAATTTATAATCATAGTTGTGGTGGAAAAACTTACCAATTGTTGTATTTTTTCCCCTTATCTCATCCTTTTATAGCTAGTAGATTTTTCATCTCTTTTACGTATATAGTTCAAAGCTCCATGATGTATGCAAAATTATGGTCACTGATCATGACCCTATATTTAAGTGGAATATGTAGACTTATTTGTTCTCTTTTATGGGTACTTAGTTGGCTTAGATTATTTTTATCATCCCAAATATGATAGATAAACTAAGGTGGTGAATACATTTTGGAGGGTTGTCTTTAATTTTTAACTTTAGATAAAAATAAAAAAGGTTACAATGGTTTCCACTCGGAGAATGGTGGTATAATGCTTTGTTACACACTTCATCCAAAATATGAGGAAGTAAACAAGCCAACCTAACAGGGAAACAAGTACAAACACACATACTTAAACTAACAATGTCTAAGATAGTTGCACAAATGTTTTGTTATCGAGCTATAGTTCCCAAATGTTTGTGTATAACAACAAGGGTTAAAATTGGTGCCCCAAGAAAGGATACATGCAAGGGAAATATGGTGGATGTAGGGGTCTAATGAAAAAGCATTCGTGTGCTATGAAATAGTACTAGGCAACTCGTTGTGCCAAGATAGTATAGACGAAGCAAGCAGACCAAATTTGTTAATGAGGTAGATCCAAATGATCTCGTGAGTTGTTGTTACATAAAACAAGTGAAAATGTAATAAATATATAATCTGAATATGATGAATTTGACATAGATTTCATCTGCAAGTACATTTAACATTTTACAATTTTTTTCAATAAATTGATTTTTTACAATTTTTTGGATTTTTTAATGTTCTGAAAATATGAGGCAAGAAGGAACTTTCCGAGAGTACCTATGGAGGAAAGGTGATGGACCCTATGTGAGTACCATATCCCTCTTTTAATTATCAAGCATTTAACTACATTTATTAGGGTAGGAGGGGGGACAATAATGCATGTGTACACCTTAGGGGCGTGCATATGTTGTTGGTCATGTGTATGTGCTAGGTGACATGTTTACATGGGTGCACATGTTGAAAATGGGTGCTCAAGTATCCAAAATGGAGGTAAGGAAAAATGTGCATGGATGCATGTGCAAAACGGGACACACATATGTCATTAGGGGTGCATATGCATCAAAAAGAAGGGGAAAAAATGGTTATGCATGCACATGCTAGGATGAGTGCACAAGCGCTAGAAAGTGGGTGCATGTGTCATTGAGTGCGAATATGCCAACAAGGGCACACATGTGTTGCCAGGGGTGCACATGCATCGAAGAAATGCTTGGGAACACTTTGAAGAAAAAGTGGAAGTGTTTCAGAAGAGTGTATAAGAACCTAATAAATGTTATAAGAGCATAGGAATGTATAGGCTAAGTGTCCGCTCATATTATATAGAAGAAAGTATAATAAGTGTGTTGTTTGATTTTGTAGAGGTAGCTACTTTTTTATAGGTGTGGTAGAAACTTGATTGAATTGCTAACTTTGATGCGTCCCTCTCGCAATGCGAGAGAACTTCTTTGGACATCTATTTATATGTGACATGACTTAGTTAAGTTGCATAGATTCCACACATTAACATAGATCAAGATGTCTTGACAACATTAATTAATAGATGACATAGTGAGAGCTAGTTCTTTTGGCTCTAAATTGGTGAGATGACGATCACCATCGAGGACGTGTGGATGATCTTGCAAGTGCCTATCATGGGGATCTTGATTGAGTATGAGACGATGCACCACAACTCATAGAGAATTTGGTGGAGCTCTTTGGGGTAGATGTAATACCATGATAAGGTGTGACAATACATATTCATTCGTGTTTTGTTGATCCTTGGTTACATCGTGTACTTGTTTATCTCATGACACTTGTCAGTGGAATTTTGATAACTAACAAGACCGGCACATCCTTTCCTCTAGACCTAACTAGTGTGATTCACAACTTGATCCAGGAGGAGATACTCTTGAGTCAAGTGTATTCTTGCACATCTATACTAGGACCTACATTTGATTACTTACCATTGTTAGAAGATGGTGGGTCCAACTACTTAATTGCATATATGAGCATGGGACTACATAGCCATTGGTCACTCTACAAGATCATTAGAGGTTCAACTACAAGATGAGCCCTCGGTCATGGGTTAGGCACCCACAGTGATGATGTTCTAGAACACATGGGAAACACCTAATTCTATCACCTATATATAGCTATAGATAATTGTATCGAGGCCTTATATGCACTAGATCGAGAGACACCTACTTCTATCTCCAATATATAGCTATGGATGATTGTATCGAGGCCTTACAGCACTATCAATGGCCATAAGATGCAATTGAACTCGATGTTACCATGGTTGAGCATTTTATGATTAGCAGCTATGGATACATTATGGAGTACTATAGGATTGACCGAGTACAACAATAGTTTGGGGTAGTACATGATGTGCATGGGCCTGAGATGTGGAATGTGTTATCAAATTTTTCTCCTTGGGAGAAATTGGATAAACATGATCTTGCTTATAGAGAGGAAATTGAGAGGTTGATACAGGTCATGGGTGCTCACATTTTGATTCCAAAAATTAGGTTGCAGGTGGGCTCGATAATGGAAATGCACGATCGAAAATGAATGGCCAAGGGAACATCAAGGGAGATCAAAGCTCGAGTGGAAGAATGAAGGTAAAGTCCCGATTTTTTTGCACTTCAGGAATTTAACATTTCAGAGATAGTATGAGATAAAAAGAAGGAAAAAAATTCTAGAATCCCCCGAATTTTGAATTTCAGACTTCAGGATTTTAGAGTTTTGGAGGCTTGGGCTTCATATTTTTGAAGATAGGAAATGACCGGTTAAAAGAAATATATTAAATACCTAAATCCCAAAATTCAAGTCTGAAAGGGTTCATATTTCAAAGGTCAAACGTTCTTTCAAGGTCAATGTGATAGCAATTTCCAATTTTGGAGGTTCCAATTTCAGACTTTAAGAGGTCCTAGTTTTGTAGGTTTGGGTTTCGGAGTTTCGAACTCGAAAGGTGATTTGAATGATGAATAGTGTCATGTTCCCAAAAGCCCAAATGTCTAAAACCAAAAGTTTGAATTTCAAACTTTGGGGTTTTGAGGTTCGTGTTTCATAGTTTCGATTCTTCACATGCCCAATCAAATGAATATTAACATCAACATCTGAATTAAAGATGCCCGAAAGTCTAAATTTCAGATTTTGGAGGTTGTAGGCAATTTCATACTCCAAAGAAATAGAGCCACACACTCATCTTTAATGTAGTATGGTACCCGATCTTCGATGACCATAACTTATAGAGGATGTTCTAGGTTTCTCACCTACCACAATAATGAAGTATGGGCTTCCTTTCTTTCCCAACAAGGAAAAGTACATGGAGGTATGGGTTTTACAGTGGTACCCATCATTGTTTTAGAAAAATTATATTCATTTTTTTGTGGTTTAAGAAATATTTTGAATTCTTCTCTCCCCCTTTCTCTCATTCTTCATATATATTGTAAGGGTCATTTTTCTAATGTTGGATAATTTTTCTTTGAACCCTCCCTTCTTCTTTTGTCTGTAATTTGAATTGTGGAGTTCAAACATTCCATCAAAATTGTAAATGCAATGTTGCCTCTTGGCCATTGTAATACATTGTGTGAAATTTTTGGTGTAATAATACATTTTTTTGGATGAATTTCAAATGTCTCTTATATTGATTACATCTTCCTTGTCTCTCATTGTAATCCTAGTTATCTATGCATGGTGGTCATATTATATTTTTAATGGTTTTTTTAATCATTAGTGGATTCTCATTAGTGGATTGATTTGTGGTTTGTTTTCATCCTTATTAATCTTATTGTGGTTTTTTCTCCATTAAAGTTAGGTGTTCAACATTCCTTATAGTGTATCACCTCTATTAGTTTAGGTCTAATTATCTCAATCTTCTTAACCCTGTCTTCTTGGTAAGTTATAGTATATTTTAATAGTAGACCCTCTACAATTTGGATATGTGCATCGAAAAGAGGAAAAGGAACCGACCTTCATCCGGAGAGATTTTCAAATTGCAAAATCCACACATTAGGCAAAGCTTCATGTTATGCAATCACACTGACTGTAACAATCCTTTGATTCACAAAATGGATAAGGGATATTGTGATTATGCATCAACAGATGGGTTCCATGCCGTGGATACCTTTAACATTGGCCCTTTCATTAGGATGCAACGGTCTATAGATAGCTTGAATAAGATGGGTTCACTAGTATGGGATCCATTATGATAGATTATAGATAAAGGCACTACAATGGCCTATGTTACACGATATGTTATAGTTTTCCTAGGCGGCTCACCATACCATAGGTTGTATGGGATGTAGGAGTGTTATCACCATGAGAGAAGGTACATTATAGATGGAGAGGACAACGGAGGGGTCGGTAGAGTAGTGAGTGTTAAAAGGGGAGTGATGAGGATGTCTCATTTGGAGATGGTGGGGGTAAAAGGGACATAGCTATGGGTAGAAACATGGAAAGAGGGGAATAAGACATGGTCATGGAAAGCCACATGCGTACACACACAGATTCAGATGACCTGTGGGAATAAACGTGGGATTATATGTTCTTTTGTAGCATGAAATTCCACAGAACATGTAAAACATCCTCCACAGTAGGATCCCATTGTTAGTATGCCACATAACCATGGAGGAGGCAGAGGAGATGGATGGGGGTCTTCACCATAGAGTCATGGATGTGGGGGATGGGAGCAAGTTTTAGAGGTCCTCGATGATCTAGCTTCTTTACAATAGCGATTCTGAGGTTATATTTTTCTACTTCGAGTTCACCTCAAAGAGAGCCAAGGTTATTATTGAGAGGGACCAAGCATTAATATATAGGGCCCAACTCTAGGTTCGAGAGAGACCAACTGGTAGCATAGCTATAACAAGTGATGGTGGAGCAAGATCAGCCTAGATATAGAGATATTAGTTGTGTACAATAGGGAATAGGTACAAGAAGTAATTACAAAGCAAGATCAGATCTAAGTTGAGTCAATTATAGCATAGGCTGAGGTGGCTAGAGTTTCAATAGAGATAATATATTTACGAAAGACAGTTGGAGCTATTGTTACACATTAGGTACATATGAACCTAGTTGCAGATATAAGAAAGGCCGCATATTATATGTCTCTATATTATGATGTCTTCCTTGAGGGATAGAGGGCTCCTTATTTTAGCCTCATCTAGATTAGTAGAGAAGCCATAGGAACAACAGGGGCCACAGGTGATGGGGCCTCCACCACCACCTCTAAATTCATGCATTCCCCATGAGGGATTGAGTCAAACATGATTATTTATTCATGATGTACTTACAAATGTATACAATTTTTTATGTACGCTTCGATATAAAGGCACATATTTTATTGATGTATATTTATTATTTATGGCAATGCCTTTCTATGAAGGAACATTTTTGATCGATGCTCATGATGGAATACTATGTATCAGATGATTATATCTAGAGACACATTATATATGGATAATGATATTTTGACACACATATATATGGTGATTATTATGGACCTTTATAATGATGTTTTATGATGATATCACATGTGTTTGATTTATGATTTTCCACATTTTTATTATGGTCAATGTTTGAGGGCGAGATAAAAGGAGGTCCCTCTTGCCCCTCATGGTGATATAATATGATGTTAACATTAACATACAAGCTTGTTTTTTAGGTTCATGATGATGTAGCTTAGCTTTGATTTATATATGATGTATATATTTGATGATAGATGGTAAATGAAATGAGAAGACAACAAAATGTACAACAAATAAAACTTAATTAAATCTAATTAACACGAAAAAACTATATTAAAGTATCTAATGTAAAATAAACTCAATTCCCATATACAAGTAGATTAAAGTAAAACTTTAAAATAATAAAATGAATCCACTTTTATAGAATACAACATGGAAATATAATGCAATCAAAACTATACAAATCTGTTAACTAAAAGTAAGAAAACCAATAATTTTTGTTTAGGGACAATTTAGACTCATTTTTCTTTATTTTTGATGTCTTTTTAAACACAATTTTCAAGGGTACTATTCACACTGTTTTTGTAATTTTTTTCCCTAACACAAAGTTTTCTCAAAATTTTAGGGTTTTTTTCTAACATATTTGAATGTTTTTATGTTTTCAGAAAGTTTTTCTAAAGCTACAAACAACAAACAAAGAAGCATGGATGCCCCCAACGTTAGATGGGAATATACAAACAAAAATTTCCACTTGTTATATGCTAGATGGTGAATATGTGAAGGTACCACCAGTGTTAGATGGGAATGTACAAAATTTATTTTTTCACATTCATACAAGAATATATGAGCCAAATCAAGGCCAAAATGATGATATCAATACTTAGAAAAATCTATCCCTAAATTAAAGCAAATGTATACCTTCCTGATATGAGATATGCTTGTGAATATCATTCCCTCCCAAGGAATCAGAAACATGTTTTCACCTAAGGACTTTCCCAATGTGCCAAAATTGTGTAGCTTTCATAGTTGGACAACCTATTTTTGTTTATCTTTTCTTTATTTTTTTTTATTTTTCTTATTTTCTAGGGAACCTCATACTCAAAGCATCGAACCGATTGATATGTATTATGTTCAAGGGTTACTTTAATTCACACCAATAGATTGATTCATTTTATATGCTCCCAAACCATACTTACTGACCACCACATATGGTCCTAACAAGTTGGGTTCAAAATTTTCCCATCTTGTCTTGATCCTTAGTAGTGTTGAACTAATTTTATTTTAGTACTAAATCTCCTACCTCAAACTACAGAGGTATCATCCACTTGTTGTAGTGTCCCAAGACTCGATTCTATTATTCTTTCAAGTGATTAAGTTCTCTCATGCATTTCTCATCTAGTATCTCTAACTCTACTAGTCAATCCACTCAGTAGTCTTCATCCTTGTCAGGATATTCTTAGAGAGATTTTATCGGAGAAGAAAGCTCAATCTACAATGGTATTATGGCCTTTGTTCCAAGACTAGAGAGTGGTGGGTAACACCGGTGGGAGTGCATAATTAAGTTCTATAAGCCTTGAGGGTGGGATGGATTTGTAACTGCCAATTACGGCATGTTTTACTTACCATTTTTTCCATTATGTGAAAAAGTGTTTTATTAGTGGCCTCTGCTTGTCCATTACCTTGAGGGTAATAGGGAGTGGACCATTTTAAATGGATTTGAAAGTGTTGACACAACGCTTTAACTATCTTGTTCTTGAAATACTTACCATTGTCTGCTACAATGGTGGAGGGATGTTGTAACGTCCAAAGATGAGGTGGTTCATAATGAATTTTGATATTTGTGCACTGGTAACATATGTAAGAGGCACAACCTCTACCCATTTTTTGAAATACTCGGTGGTAGTTATGATATGCATATGGCCATCTGAGGAGGTAAGAGTGAGCTTGCCTATGAGATACAATCCCCATTTTGAGAATGACCATGGTGTTGTGATTGGTTGTAAAGTTTGTACTAGTGCATGAATAAAGTTCCCATACTTTTGAAAAAGTTCACATTTGTTGACATAATTATAGTAATTTGCTTCCATGGTAGGCCAATAATACGGTACCCTTAGTAGTTTCTTAGTGAGCACCATGTCACTTATGTGTGCTCCACAAACTCCTTCATGTACTTCTTTGATCACTTAGACCGATTCAAATGAATCAAGATAGTGTAGTAAATTCCCATCATAACCTTTATGATAGATGGTGCCTCTTAATATGGTATAGTAGACTATATGATGGATACGAGGTCTTTTCTTCATGTGGGAAATGTTTGAAGGGAAGGTATTGTCTTGTAGGTAATTAAATATGGGCTCATACTAGGGGAGAAAGGACCAACAACTTCACATACCAGACATGATTCTAGTAGGTCATACATTGATTCTTATAGATGTTCCACAAAGAGAGGTATTCTCTTTAATTGGGATGGGATGCAAAGTAAAGCTCCTATTGTGGCCATGGTGTCTGCCGATCCATTTTTGCCCTTAGAATCTGCTTCAAAAGTGATACCCACAAAGTACTCCTTTAAAGTTTCAACCATATTTTTATATGGGATGAGCTTATCATCCTTGAACTTGCAATCATCATTCATTTGTTTGATGATCAATTACGAATCAACCATAACTCTTAACTATATAATATTCCATTTAATAGCAATTTTCAACCCGATAATGAGTGCCTCATATTCTGCAATGTTATTAGTACACGAGAAACTCATCCTAAAAGCATGTGGGATGAACTCTCATGTTAGATTGATAAGAAACACACCTGCTCCTGAACAATGGTAATTGAACGATCCATCAAATTACATCTTCCATAGAATAGATTCCTCAATATGCATCATAGAAGCATAAAAAGATATAGAAACAATGGTTCACTCCCTAGTAGGGGAGTTGTTGCTAATCGATCTACAAGTACTTGTCCGTTGAGTGACTTCGATTAAAAACTCAATGTAAACTTTTCTTAGGAGGATGATCGAATTTACCATCCATCCGGTGAGCATTGGTTTAGATAGAAAGTATTTTAAAGGGTCAACTTTGGAAATCAGCTTAGTTTCATGATTTAGTAGATAATGGTGAAGCTTTTGGAAAGAAAAGACTATAACTAAGAAAGATTTCTTGATCTAGGGATAATTGAGCTCATATGCAATCAAAGTGTAACTTAATTAATAAACCACCCTCTCTTTTTGGCTCATATCATATTGGGAAATTAGTGCACTAGTAGCGTCTTCGAGTGGCTAAAATATAAAATAACAAGGGTTCATCAAAGGTAGGTGGCATGAGAACATGAGGGCTAGTTAGGTACATTTTGAGCATTTTAAAGGATTTTTGACACTCAGGACCCCAATTGAAGGTAACATCTTTCTTGGGAAGATGTGTGAAAGGATGGAACTTATCCGCAAGCTGTGATATGAATCGGTGGATTGCCTAAATTTTACCTTGTAAAATGTGCAATTGCACAAGGTTTATTGGTGGAGGTATCTCGGTGATAAGCACAAGTTTAGCGGGATCCACCTTGATCCCTCTTCTAGACATAATGAAACCTAAGAGCTTTCTCGATTATATGTCGAAGATGCACTTCTTAGGATTCATTCTAACTTTTTAGTCATAGAGGCTTTAAAAGATACACTTTAGCACTTCTAGGTGCTCTTCTCTAGTTCTAGAATTTCCCAAAATATCATCCACATAATCCTCCATGATGTCATTTATCATGTCATGGAAGATGACGGTCATTGCTCTTTGATAAGTGGCTTCAACATTCTTTAGACCAAAGGGAATTAATTGGTAGAAAAATTTCCCTCAAGGGGTTATCAATGTCATCTTTTGTTGATTATCTTTTGCAATATTAATCTGATTATAGCTTGAAAAGCCATCCATGAGGGACAAAATTTCATAACCCACAGTTGAATCGAAAATCATGTCGATGGTAGGCAAATAGAAATCTTCCTCGTGGCATGATTTTTAATATCCCTCAAGTGTAAGTACACAAAGATAGGGCACCAAAAGGGGGTTAAAAAGGGACACCTTTTTCCTAAAATTAGTTAAACCTAGACTTCATTGAATAATTCAACATGCCTATGCTCAAAATTTGAAGAAGTGATAAGAATAAGTACCGTAAAGCTCGGAATCTAGTTTATAAACTATAGTTTTTTTTTAAAATGGTTGAGATTACGAGGCTCAAATGTGGTGCACAAAAATGTGTGTGTGCCCCCCCCCAACATTTTTGAGTTGTATATTTTTTTCAAATCCTTTTAGTAGAAAGTTGGTTAAGACCATGTACGAGGTCCCACTATATTTTCATAATTTTTAACGAATATATAATTTTTTTAATTAATTTTCAAAGTAGAGATATCCTAAAAATGAAAGATTTTGTGTGTAACCCCATAAATTTGAGATAAAAGTCATTATTTAGTTTTTTTGAGTGCATGAAGAATGGAGTTTAGGAAAAACTAATTTTTTTAATTTGGATGAAAAAATCATAAACAATGGACCAAAATGTATGTATAGGTTTTTACAAGAACACAAGGCACTTTGTAAAAGAAATTATGGATGGAAGCCTTAAACTAATCAGATTTGAGAAATAATTATATCATCATGAAGGATAAAATGAGCGTTGCATCATAGTATAATTTATTTTTGAATATTATGTTTTAATGCATAATATATTGGGGTGCACATGTGAAATTTTGAATTTTTTAGTCAAACATGGTTTTAATCACGTAATACACCATCCAAACCTCTACTTTGAAATCAAAGTCTTTGGATTAGGTATTCCAAACCCCAATAAGATTAAATGTGAGCGTGTTATAACGCACTCACATTCTCTATTTCCAATGCGAGAATATGTCAATTTGGCGGGGATAACTTTGAAAAACACATAGAAAACCATAATGTGAGTGTGTTTTGGTTTGGTAAACCTTAGCCATAACGTGCTTATGTTAAAACGTGACCTAGATTTTCCATTTTTACATTATAGCATGAGAGAGCCATAACATGAATGCGTATGGAAAAATTGCTAAAAACATATTTGTGTGCATGTTTTGGCCCCCATATTTTTGTATGCTCCACAAGTCCATACGAATTCGATACCCGATTGTTTCTTTTATCTTGGCACTATGTTTGATATCCATTATGAGTAATCAATTGGTCTGATGAAACCTTTTGCCAATAAATTTTCCAGTTCTTCTTTTAACAGAAGTGTAAATTTTTGGTGCATATTTCTTAACTTCTGTTTGATAGGGTTGACATCCGGGTGTACAACAAGGTTATGCATGACTAGGTTAGGTCCAAACTTGTCATATTTGTGTAGGACCATGTAAATATGTTTACAAATTCTTTTAGCAGCTCTAAAAGAATTTTTTTGTCTCTGATGCCGAGAGTGAATCTCCCATCTTTACCATTTTTGGATCCTCTTCTGATATGATATTAACATTGAGAGTCTCCTAGACCAACATTTTTGATGTATATTCCATGCATGTAGGATCAAGGGCAAGAGTAAGATCCACTTCTACTGGTGTCTACAAGAGAGATTTATATTCATGTGGGTCAACTATCTTGTCCATTGATTTTTCTATTTTTTCATCGATAATCACCTCAAAGACTTTTCCACTATGGGAACTATGCTTACTCTTTTCGCAAAGCTTTTTTTTATAATTTTTTTTTGTTGTATACTATTTTTTGCTTAAGCGACCACAATATTCCACCTCTTCTTTAATGTACATGCATGCATTGAATTTGAAGGATATACTTTTCTTATGGTCACCGATTAACATGACATCTCGGTACAAATGAAATCTGTAATGTCCTCATCATTTTTACAGAAATCAACCGACACATGAAGTTGGTGGCCCAAATCAATGAGGTGACATATGCGAGTGTGATTTAGAAATCAGTTTGGGGTTGGAGTGTGATAGGGTAATGATGGTGAAATATAGGAAAATGTTAGTAGAGGAAAGGTCCCCTTATATGGTACAATAGGAATCTATGTCACTTTCTCGAATGAGGTAAATCATTCTCAAATTCCAAATAAGTGTCATCAATTTTGAAGGGTGGAAGATTATGAGGCTTAATTCCAAGGCCATGATTGTTTTCTTTCCAAGGGGGACTACAAGAGGCTATACTCTTCCTTGTGCATCTAGGCCACATAAAAATCCTTTCTACCCTATGAGGCACATCACTGTGTGGTTTGGCATACTTTTGAGTTTGGTTACATGAATCCTTTATTCTTTTAGGTATCTAACTTGTAGGTGTATCTAGCATCTTATCATCTAACAAAATACCAAAAGGAACAAACTTCTCTAAGGGCTATAAAAACTATCCCAAGCGCTTGTGAATTGTAAACCAAGTCTACCACATGTTTTAGTTGATAGTGAGAGGTCAGAA
This sequence comes from Taxus wallichiana var. yunnanensis, assembly GCA_018340775.1. Classification (NCBI taxonomy): domain Eukaryota; kingdom Viridiplantae; phylum Streptophyta; class Pinopsida; order Cupressales; family Taxaceae; genus Taxus; species Taxus wallichiana. Next base: position 675,758,847 of record CM031234.1, read on the forward strand.
ACTAAAAGGACCTATTGAAGATTGAAATCCTTGATTGGGCCATACGATCCAACCTTTAGCTCCCATGAAGCAAAGGGAGAGAGTGATGAGGAAGGATCCTTATTATTTTCTTGCAATATGTCAAGATCAACTTGAGATTTCAAAGCTTCCATTTTTAATGGTATGATGATGTTTTGTGAAGGACATTCATACATTGATCAAGAGAACTATGTAATGCTCTATAATGCACAATTACCTCGAGGATCTTCTAGGATGGTGATCGTCTTCCATCTCATGATACAACTTAATGCATTGATGAAATGTGGAGGGTATAGCTTGCATGGCATGGATCCATGGGTGACCTAGGAGCATGTTATAAGGAAGATCTAGATCAAGGACATGGAACTTCATATCATGATTTTTTGGCCCTACTTCCATAGGTAATACAATGATTCTAGATGATTCCCACTTGACATTATCATAAACCGTGATTGTGATTACATGAGAATCTTGCTCTACTTCTATTTTCCCTATCGTTTTGATGAGCTTCAAGGTACAAATATTTATACCTCACCTGTTAACCAAAAATACTCTTTTAATATTTTTGGGAGTAACAAATACTTCAATGTACATGGGTAAGTTGTGCGTATGGTTATTGCGTGTGAGTTCACTATGGTCAAAGGAGATACAATCATTCTAATTAATATTTGAAACCATGGCCTAGAGTCATGAAGGATAAAATGATTGCCACTCCCCGACCCTAAAGGGTTTTATAATGGATATATTTATGACTACTTGATATCTTGAGATGTTCTAAGATTGAAATATTATCGGGATTTTTCTCAAGTTGATCCACCACATCATATTGTCTTTTCAAATGGGTAGTTAGAGGAGGTTTAGGGATCACTAGATGAGTGTGTAATGGTACCATGGTGCAATAATTACTAATGATTCTAATAGTGTTCACATTATTGGTGCTCAAAATGGTCTCGCCCCATCTGTGCCTTTGAAAAATTATTCATTCACAACCTCTGTCATTTTCTCCTTCCCCGTATGGTGCTTGGTCAGTCTTATTGCCATTTTTAGTCTACTCCTAGGTCAAGGATCATGTGTGGGTCTGTATTTGTCTCATGGTTCCTTTGTTCCTCTGAAAAAGCTCTGTATTTTGAGTCTCTCATGCTCTGTTCCTTCAAAACTCATGTTTTCCCATTTCCTCCATTTTCCACAGTCAAGATCTGTTGTCCCTGTCATTTTTTCCCTAAATACTCAAGGATAAATGAGTTGATGTGTCCCTAAGGATCGTGTTTGAGCCTTGCAACAGTTTAAATTCTTTGTCCTTGAAGAAAACCTCATTTCCTAGCTCAAATGGTCATTTCTCTGTGTTTTAATGTTTGACAGGTGTTTCTCCCGGTCAAATTTACATCATTCAGTTGACAGGGAAATGTGGCACTTTTGGTTGATGCAGTCAGCTTAATACTTCAGAAATTCTATAAAAATCCTCAACTTTAAAATGTGTCCACGTGGAGGAACGACGCTCGTTTGAGAATCAACTTTTTGGTTTGGCTTTGAAGTAGTGCCAGGAGGACACATGGAGGGTTGACAGAAAGAGACATGTGGAGACTTCCGATGGGTTTCCCATACTTACACAAATTTCAAATGTTTTTGGAAATCTAGGACATGTGGACGAATAGCGCTCATTTGAAGATCTCGCTTTAGGGCTTTGCCTTGAGTAGTGCCAAGAGGACACATGGAGGCCTTAGTTTGCTTTGCATTTTGCTTATACTTTTCAATGGCCAATAGGAGACTACCTCGGAGCTTGACAAATGACACCTTCCACTGAGCTTCAATCTTTCAAACAAATTTTGGTAGAGCAGGACATGCGGCAAGCCCGCGCTCATTCAAGGTATCAAATTTTTGGGAGCACCTCAAGGTGTGCCATGGTGACATGTGGCAATTTGAAAAGTCATAGGGGCGGGGAGGTAGACCATTGGAGGTAATTCAAAAAAATTTCATCTCTTTGCTTCATAAAGGTTAAAAGAGAAAAAATGGCCCACAAGCCCGATGGGAAATAGTCAATACTTTTCCCCGGTCAACGATAGAGGCGGACCCACGAGAGCAAAAATTGGAAAATTTTCCTTCTGAGAAAAAAGAATTAAAAGTAAAAGGGGAAGTGTAGTTCCATTAGGACCCACATTGGGACACGTGTCAAAAGTATTTCTCAAGGGTGGGGCTACGGGAAAACTTGGAAAATTTTCCTTTTTCCAAAAGAGAGTCAAATGGCTGAATTTCTCCATGTTTCTTTTAGGGCCCACCTCAAGACACGTGTCAGGTCCATTTTCAGAGGTGGAGGCACAGAGAAAAATGGGAAAATTTTCCATTTTTTAAAAAGGGTAAGAAAAGGTCAAAGGAAGCCCCCGAGTCTATTTTTGGATCTTCCACGTGGATGGCCCACATTCAAAATAAAAGATCAATGGCTAGTGAGCATCTATATTTGATTTCCCCCCCATTTTTTCTCTAAGACTCCTAGGAGTGCGAGTCTTCAAGATTTCTTTCTTTTTTCTACATGCCAAATGGAGGAGCACATTAATTTTGATATCTAGAGTTTGGTGGGAGAAATCTGGAGACGTCTTTCTCCATTAAAATTGTCTAACTCTGAAGCCCGATCTGGTTTTTGTTTTTCTTCTCCTAAGCATGCAAGGGGTCAAATTTGATTAATATGGGGTGGAAGTGGTTAGCGAAATGGATGGAGGCATATTTTTCCCTAGAAAGAGTTGAATGTAGGAAGAAACCAAAGATATTTTCCCTCGAGCACCCGGAGACTTTTGCAGATCTAATTCTACCAATCATCAAAGAATCATGGGTAGCACTAGTGCATTCAACTTTTTGTCTTTTAGAATGAGGGGCTCTATTGGAAATGCTATAAAGGGAATGAATTCATTGTGAAAATGGTTAGGAGTTTTTAAAGATAAGGACCGATTTTCTCAATAGAAAAATCTTGATAGAGCCCATCCATTTTGAGAAGCCCGTATATCTCTCTTTGTGTCAAATTTGATCATGTCAACATGGTTGTAAGTGTACAACCATTGAAAATCTTTGAGATTGTTCTAGAAAATTTCCCTTGCTCATAAATTTGATCAAACTTTTAGTTATCCTCTGTCAAACTTGAGTTAAGTATATTTATTTTATTTCGAATGCCTACAAGTGGTTTTTCTTGTTTCTATTGCAATCTTGTACCAAATATAGTCTAATCACACAAGTCTCAATCCTTTCGATAGTTTAGTGGCATCTGAATTTCATTTCTAAGAAGAGCCTTCATCTAGGAATGGGATAAATGGTTTAAAATAACTTTTCTTTCATTTTTTTGATAGAGATTATATGTAAGCCTCTGGGTGTACCTCAGGCATGACTTGGTTTAAATATTGGTGCTTTATTGGGTCCTCTGACTTGAGCCTTCATGACAGAATCCCACAGGTTGTGTGAAAGAGTGTTGATCTGGGCCTCCATTGAAGCACATATTCTAGTTGAGGAAACAATTTAACTTTTTGTAGCATTTTGTTGATTGAATCTTTCCATTTTGCATAAGCTCTCAAGGATCTGGTGAATCAAATCCATCATGTCTCCCCTCCCACCAAAATTCATTTAAAAACAACCAATCCTACCCATACTACCCCTGTTTTTGTTCTGTATACCCATACTAGACAAAAATCCTTTTACTAAAGTATGCAGAACAGATCAAGTTTCCAAATGTCTTTAGTAACCTTTGCCTTGTTGTGAGAATATCTCCATAATCTAGAAGTGACAACTTGTGAGAGTCATATTTGGTGTGTTGATCATATTTTCCCCAAGGCCTTCTCTATAAAATTTATGCAAAATAAAGGTACATGTATCTCCTTTCAAATAACAAAGGTTACACAATAGGTTCTCTTACCTTGGTTGAAAGGCACAACCTAAAATAGTTAGGATAAGATCACATCCTTTTGAGGTGTTATCCATCTCTCCACAAATCCAAGTAACAAAGGGATAGCTAGATTTCTCGCCAAGCTACAAAATGACATACACTTATGATCTATCTGCCTCTAAGCTCCCTTTGAATCTGATGGCTGCTTGGTTTGAAAAGGAGAACAAATTTGGGTATCAACACACATATTCATTGGATGAATGGATAAAACCTATGAATCAATCAAAGGAGTTGTTAATGGAAGTATATACGTAATTTGTGGCTCTATTGTCATCGATGATTGACCTTGATAAAAAATCTTTGTGCCTTATTTATTATGATTAGGGAAGGACTATTTGAAAATTCCCCTTTTTCCATTAGCCCCTTGTCCTGATTCAGGTGAATCCACTTTAATCTTCCCATCCTCTATGATATCTTCAATAAAGTTTTTCAATTTTAAACATCGATCTATGTTGTGTCCCTTGAGGTGATGAAAATCATAGTAGTCATTATCTCTATACCCCCATTGTTTTGGTGCATCATCTATGTAGGGAACTATGTTTGGATATTCAACCATGTTTACCACCTCTAATTGTCTCAAAATTGTGGATAATGTGTAAACACTTGTCGCTTGACTTGATTTTCAATAGGCCCTTTTGTCAGTTTTAAGAGAGGACTTCTTTTAAAAACTTGAATTGTTTAAAATCATTAATACTCTGTGATGCCATCGCCTACTATATTCTTATTCTTGTTAATAAATTTTAGTTTATTTACAGATTTTGACTCTTGTTAGTCTTTTGAGAAAGGCTTTATTGTCCCCTTCACTATTAAAGCCTTTGATATTTGGATTCCTTTCTCAATAACTTATTTGAAGTTAGTAACACAATGCATTTGTGAGCGGAATGGAATGTCCATATTCAAATTGGATATATAGATATTGACCAATTGCTTCTCAAGAACTATGCATGGGAAGCGACTAGCTAACCCCGCCATCGTTGTAAAAAACTAGGGAATGTTTTGGTGGGAATTTGTTTATCATCGTAGATGTCTAACATGGTTACATCATTCTCCATGTTGAATTATAAGTGATGCATGCAAATTTTTTATAGTGAGGTCCATGTGACTATAGACCCCTTTGGTAAATGAAGGAACCATTCCAGTGATTTTCCTCCTAAACTACGAGGGAACAAATGTATGAGGTAATTGTTGTTATAGGCTACTTCTTGGCAAGCCATGTAAAAGTATTTGATGTGATCACGAGGATCACCCTTGCCTTTATATTTATCAAATTTTGGGAAATAAAACATTTTTGGAAATGGTGTTAGCAACATCTCCATTTCAAAAGGATAAATATATAGCTCATCATATTCACAATTCTTGCAATGGCTTACCTTACTCTCTCTTTGAAGAGTTGTAAGCCTATGTTTCACCGATTAAAACTTTTTTGTAACGAGTTGCTCTTTTGTAGGAGAAGATGGTCTAAGCACTTGATTTTTCTTACAGGATTCATCTTATGAAGGTTCAGTATAAATTTAACTAACCTTAGTCCTTGGTCTTCCTTGATTTCTATCCTTTCCTTTGTTCTTATTTATAGAAGAAGCTAAGTTCACAAGCTATTGGCTAAGGGTTTCTATTTGGCTTTGTATAGTGACTTCTTAATTTTGAGGGTCTTCATCTTCATCATTTTGATGAGGAGGTAACTCCTCATGTTCACATTCTACTCTAACTTGTCGACACATATTAAGGGGTGGTGGTCGAGAACAACCTCTTTGTCTTGATGTTTCACCTTCCATGTGGGTACCAGAGGTAGAAGCATGTATTCCTTCAACACTATCATCCATGGGAGGTATTTTTGTTTCTTCTTCCTTTCCATTAATATATTAGCTAGGATATTCTCATTCTTGTGGTAGTGTGACACCTAGCTCTAGAACTCGTGAAAGTACTTGATCTCTATTTTGGAATAGGAAGTCGTCTAATTGAGAGACATCAATGTTGTCGATATCTTTAAATGAATCACTCTCATCCCCAATATGATAAATTAACTCATTTGTTTCCTTTACTTGGGAGAAGAGATCACCTAAATTGTTTCCCTTTAAAGGGTTTAACTCTATCATCTTGGATTTCATGGTCTTGATATGGAATTTCCTAAGTTTTGTTTACAAAATGTTTCATATAATTTACTCAATGGTATAACAAATTTAGGTGAATCATGTAACAATTTTTCTCTATGGTTTCAAAGTATGTTAATAAATAGACCAAAATAATAAGAATAAAAATCATGCAAGTTTCCAGTAAACCAATCAATCAATCAAGAAACTAAACCCTATACTAGTGTTTTCAAAGATAGTTCAATGCTTATATGGTAAAAAAAAGTTCATACTTAAGTCAACTTCAAAATGAATAAGGCATAAGTAATCTTTGTTAGAGTAGGTATTTACCTTATCTCATGTTCACCTAGGTACTTTATTTACCTTTATTGTATTTATCCTCACCCACTTATGTTTGGATATTTCTTTTATCTTATTTAGATATTAGGAGATATTATCTAGTTGTTAGGTATAGTTCTTTCCTTGATCTATGGTATTGACTAGATCCTTGATGTCTAGTTCTCTCCTAAATCTATGGTCTTGACTAGTTCTTTGATGACTAGTTATTTCCTTGATTTATGGCTTGATCTACGACCTTGACTGGTTCTTATATTTTTATTCCTTTGTCACTTAAGCAAGGCCCATTCTCAATGTATTGCATTGAGTTCCATAATAATATATGATATTGCTACTCATTTGTTTGCAAAGTTTTATGGATAGCTATTCTAATGAATCGCTTTCATCTTATTGATCGTGGTGTTCGATTAACATCTGTGTTCTAGGCTTGGTATGATCTGGTTATCGTTCCTTTCACTAGCAAGGATTTGATGTGATCTCGAAATTAAGGATACTTATGACATGTTTCTAGACAAACAACACCGAAATCCTAAAATAAGTGGAGGTTCGTATATGATCCATGCAACAATACTATAAAGATACATTACCCAATATTTGTGAGAAAGTGAGGTATTAGTACTAGTATCGAGATGATGCAAATAAAGTAATCAAAACTCTTTCAAAATAGAGGTAATGTTTTGAAATAAAACCATGTAAAATTATGCTAAGGATTTTCTAAGATGTGGGTAGTCTAGCATCACAATATGGACACATAGACTACATTTTGTAGAAATGAGATGTAATTATTAGAATTTTGGTGAGGTGATTCGAATAACAAAACACTTCTAAGGAGGATAAATGGTGATTCAAGCCTAAATACGATGATAATGTTTCCCAACATGGATTTGAGACAAGGGGCCTACTAAAATATGATTATGTACCATTCAAACTTTGCATTCGGCATTGCAACCTAGTTATGCAAGGAGACTACAAAAGTGGTGGACACGATTATTCTAGCAGTATCCGCATGTGTTTTTCTCTTTTATCCTAAAATGGAAAACAAGATAACAAAGGTGTAAATCAAGTGAGGATGAAGCAAACTAATCATAAATTCCACAACGCTTTCACTTTGTCTTAATACAAGTGAAAAATAGACCAAAGTAACATGTCATAGGTCTCATGATCAATAATAGTTAGCTTCAACTTAAATGGACTCACGCTTTGTTTGAATAACAAGTTTTTGACTCTAAAAAAATTGTCACTAGGTGATATCTCTATAAAATAAAATAGATTGATTTTACAAAGTGGGCTCCAAGATGATATGGTTTCCTATGTAGTTCTCTCAACTAGGTTCCACATACGACCTCTCCAACCTTGGTTTTCTAAGAAAGTCACACTAACTAGTCTTGGAGTATCACAACTTTAATTTACCCGCTTACACAAAATGAGCATAAAAACATGTTCACTTGTGCTTTCACTAGGGTCGCAATGAAGAAAATTTTGAATCTAACTCACAAAATGTATAACTAGCCAAGTGGGTAATCGGGGTGCTTTCCATTTCCTCGACAAGGTTACCTCTTATGTGGACTACTTTGGGGTTCCTAGGAACATCTCTTTTGTTGTAGCTTAAGGCTTATGCCAAAGAGAATTTTCCTAGTTCAAAGTGGATGGGTTTACCCTTATCTAAACCTATAAATCAAGTTTTTGAATATGGTGTGTTTTTTATATTTTGAGCTTAATGTGGTTTTTTTCGCACATTGTTTGACAACCTACAAGAAATGAGTTAGCCTTTGTTTAGACTTCGATTCTTTTGCAAGCGATATTTGGTCCTACACACCAAGATTAGTAGTTTAAGGAATCATAAAAAGGAGATTTGAATGATGTTTTTTATTCCCAAGATCGTCCTAAGATGCAAAGGAATAGCATATGCAATGAACAAAATCACTAGCCTAGAAAACAATGAAAAATGCCTATAAACCAAATGCACAACTTATTTCCTTTTTATCCAAATCTAACTATTGTTTTGAAAGCATGAGAAATTTATTCAACCATCTTTTATTCTTAAGATCACCAAGAAAGTGCAAGGAAGAGCATACAAAATCCTAATACAAGCAAAAATGCAACATTCATTAATTTTGAATAAGAAAATGAACAAAAAATGAACTCTAAGACACCCCGTAAGCCACTTATTAGTTTCACAAAGATCCTACAAAGTGTTAGAATAATCAAGAGAATGAAATTGTAAACTTTAAGAAATTGTTTATCATTACACCGTGACACCTATAAACCCTTCACGACATGTGCACGTACCAAATAACATATGAATGAGCTTTATGATGTTTGTGTGCCTCTGTCAAAACCCACGATTAACAATAACATATTCGTTTGCCAAGAGGCAATCAAAAAAATTTAATGATCGCGCATATTTTCAATCATATACACATGTCTTCAAGAAAATAGATAACACAAAGGAAAAATTTAGCATATGCATGTCCCGAGAGACATATGTTCATGGCTTATAGCTTATGCGCACCTTTCTTGACGTATGTGTGCATATGTAGAATTTAAGCGTAGAGGGTCAAAAATACAAGCCAACATGTGCCCGGCTGATAAACGTGTGCATGTTCTTGGGAATTTATGTGCGCCAAGGAAACTAGTACACCTAGGTTTTAACATGTGCATACCCTTTTACAAAACATGCATGCCTCCTGGAACAAGATAAAGAAGGACAATTAAATAAATTATGAAATTACCAACATGTTAGAAATTTTCTATTACTATCACTTTCTAACTAATACCCATTAATCTTGCATGCAAAAGAGAGATTAAAAACCTATAAGGTTTCTAAATGGCTTAGACAAAGCTATTTAAACTTCAAAATTCATAAAAATGGTTACAAGATGATATAAATGACAAAGCTTAAAATTAACTTCTAATGGACTATAGAGTAAGTCCCATCGAGAATGTCAAATGTATTCATGTAAAGATTAGAAATCTTAAGGAATGAAACTTGAACACCTAAAAAGTTTCAAAGCTTAACCAACCTAATAAGAATCATCAAGATAAGAACTTAAATAGAGTTACTTATTTAAAAATTCAATATAACTTTGAAAAATCATCAAAACTAACATGTTTAAGATATTCTCTACTCTTTGAATGCTAATAAAACACAAACCTATGAAGATCCTAACAATCAAATTTTATTTTTGATGTGGTTCTCAAGATTTCAAGAATGAAGTCTCACCATTAATAGCTATAAGGCCATATGGTTCTCTCCATATTAGTCAAAGGTTAGTTTAATCGATGAAATGGTGAAGAAAATAGCTCACTACAAAAAGAAGAAATGCTTAAGATTCTACATTCCTATAGTTTATACTTTGAAGAAAAAAATTCTTAGAAATGATGAGGAGGGTTCTATTTATAGGTTTCCAATTCCAAGAATGGAATTATTTTTGTGCATGTGGGATAATAGGTAAGTCCAAAAAGCACTTTTAAGAAGTCAAAACAAGATTTGACTAGGTTTAGAGGCTAATTAATCTTTTAGGATTAATTAGGGATCCCAAGTAAGCTTTAGGAAGATTTTTGGGAGCATCTAGAGGAGGTTTTGATTGATTTTGAAAGTGTTAGAAGTGGGAGTTGGCTAATAAGAAGATTTATTGGTCAACCGCAAGATAGGAGGCTCAATCAACATATATTAGTTGATAATTAAGATTATTTTGAGGGAAAATTAGCCTAATTGACGAAGTTTCATCAATTTGTAGGTAGTAGAATAGTTAGTGCAATGTTAGTAATAACATTACTTTGATCAAATTATAGGTTTTTACAGTGTCCAATATTGTGCACCTAGAAATTGGCCAAGAAAGTCATCATTGTATAACACTAGATACTCATTTTTTAACATTATATTGTTGAGTTCTAAATAGTTTATATCAAGGGACCAAGTTTGTAACACCACCTAAAATCTCCGACTTGAGACCCATGAACAACCTAGGTTTAGTTAGAAAATTATGGAATAATTTTTTTAATTTTTTTTTAAAGTGTTAACGACCAAAGTCTCAAGGAAAATTAAATTCAAATGATAACTTTTCCCATTATAATAATTAATAATTCCACATTAGAAAGCAACAAGTGTAATAATTCCACACCTAGCTCAAATCTTCCTAGGGATTAATTTAATCACCGATTACATTGACATTTTAACTAAATATTCCCCGATTAAAATTTTAGGATTAAGATACCAAAACAATTAAATACCAAAGGTATTTAATTCCACAAGATCTAAGACAAAATAAAGGTTTAATTACGGGGGGAAAGAGTACATATTTAAAATCATCGAGTAAATTCTAACTTATCCACTCCCGAACCGGTTAAATATTCAATCATATTTTTCTCATTATAAACGAATTAAAATTTCTCGAAAATATATCCATTTGATAGAAAATTTCCTCACCTTTCCAAAGTGATATAAAGAATTCCTCCTAAATCCTCATATTTCTCAAGTTATGGACCGAGTGAACTTGAAGTGAAAATTTTCCTAAGAGCGGGCCCAGGGGCCAGGGAGAAACTTTTCCCAACTCGAGCCTGCGCACTTTGAAGAGAAAATTCACCCATAGGAGAAAAGTGGACCAGCGAGAGCGGGAAGTAATTTAGCACTTTTACACTTTTGGGAGAAAGGCTCAATTTATCTCCGTGCGCTGCGAGTTTGTAAGGGACCACATATCAAAAAATTTAATCGGGAGGAAGGTGGGTCACCGAGACGAAGAGGAATTTTTGAATTTTAACTTACAATGGAAAAAAGGATAAAGTTTACTCTCTCATCTACCAACGCTCAGAGACTCCACATGTCGGCCAACTATTGGTTGCGGTGTGGCGGCGCGGTGGAGAACTTAGGAAAAAATTGAATTTTAAGAAGAACGCATTAAGGGTTTAAACAAACCCGCACCTCTGCTGATGCCATAAGGTGCCACGTGTCATGCCACAAAGACTAATAGAAAGGCAGGCCGCTAGGGAGACTTAGAAGATTTTAACTTTAAGAAGAAAGATTTAAAGGTTTAAAACTCTCTGCGCTTCCGCCTACCCTAGGTATGCCACGTGTTAGACAACCATTGGCTGCGGGTTGGCGGGCCGGTGGAAGAAATTAAGAAATTTTGCCAAAAAAATATTTTGAAAGAGTTAAGGTTTTAAAAGGATCCATGCCTCCATCGACGCCCAAGAAGCCATGTGGCGCTTGATTAGGCTGGTCTTGGTGGGGTCATGGAAGAAACTAGCAAATTTTTCCAAAAAAAAAAATTTGAACTTAGATTATTATATTTTTTTATACAAAACAACCAAGGTTCGAGGTTAGCGGAATAGCGGGGAACTCCATGAATTTTGTACTTTTTTAGCAAAATAAAAAAAAAAGGAAAGTTTTAGCCCGATGGGTCCACCAACGAATATTTTAATAATTAAATTAGACAATTATATTATTTTTGAAGACAAAAATAAAAACTTCCAAGGCCATAACTTTTGATTGGGAAATCGGTTTTGGAAGACAAGGACTTTCTGAAATCTTTCGACATCCTCTTTGTATAAAAACCTTATGAATTTGATTTCAACAAATTTTAAAGGGTAAGTTTTTAAGAAAATGTCTTTTATCACTTAGAAAGTGAACTTGTATTTTTAACTTATCAATTATTTGTTCAAATCCACCATTAATTCTTTCTCAACATGCCAAACAGACATGGAGGGTTTCACTTGGAAGGATTTAGGATAGATTTCAAGGGTTAAATTGTTTGATTGAATATCAATTCGAATTTCCCCAATTTAACAGCAACAAACGACTGAGAAATTGTTTGAGCTCAATTTTAAAAGGTTCTATGAAAATTTCTTAAGTATTATAGTTTGTTTGGGATCATTTTGATCTTTCTTAGCTTGTATTAATGTTTCAAATGTCTTTCCTAGTCTGGCAGGAATCGTTCTGTACATTTTCTGATAATTATTTTCCAGTTGAAAATCATCTAACAGAGCTCTACAACTTCCAACTCGAATTGATCCATTTACATTTACCAAACTTTAAAATATGATTTCATTCTAATCCAATATTACAATGTTCTATTTCCTTCAATCAAAATGTAGAAACAAGAAAGCAATTTCTATTTCCTTTCCAAAAACATGCTTTTCAAAACATAGAGGATGCAATAATTTTGAATATATTTTCCACATTCGAATGGAGAGTTGTACAACATTTTCAAAGTAGATTTCAAACAATAATAACTTCATTGTATAAGGTAAAGAAATATCTATTCAATTGAAAAGATTTCTTTTACAACTTCTCTTTTATATTGATCAAATACAACTTTCAGAATACATCTCTTTCACATTCAAAAGGGGATTTCATTTCCAAAATAGAGTAACTCTTCATCACAAAAATAATATACAATGTCATCCACTTCAAAGTGGGAAATGGTTACAATAAGAAAAATCTCAACAAGGACTGTCCAACTTGTCTTTTTTTCCTCTGCTCGAACAACATGAATATCCTCCATTTTTTTTATTTTAATTTGGTCTCAATAGAATAGGGGGAAAGGCAATGCTCTCCACCCAACCAAGACATCCAATGACAAGGGGAAGTCTCCCTCTTCATTGGCCCTTGAGCCCCAACCACACTGCAATTAAAAATGTTTTTCAACTCATAGCAAAAAAAAACTTCCACAACATAAAAACAATCTTTTATATTCAACACATAATCTAGGACATAATGTATTTTGCAACCACATAAAAACAACAAACAAAACTTAGGATTCATCATGCAAGCAAAAGGAGCAATAACTATGGAGGAAGCTACTTGTGCCTCCTAAAGTGGAAATGGGTATCACCACTTGAAAAAAACTACCAAAATATATCAATTAAAATCCCTGACATGCCATTATGCCTCCCCCAAATACCCTTATACCTCACATTTCCTTATGCCTCCCTAACCTTTATGGCACCCCATAATGAGTAAATAAATGCAAGCTATTTATTTTATAAGGTGGAACCCAAATCCCAACTCCCTCCACACTTATACCTCCCTAAAACACTTATGTCTCCCCAAAAGAATCCTCATAGTCTTCTCCTACACCATACCTAGGCCATTTACATAACTATCAGATGCATACATAAGAGAAGAGAATTTTAAAGAGCCAAGCTCCTACCTCTCCATGATGGAGTTTGTTCCAAAGTTCCAAACAACAAGCTTTCTAATGTAAAATAGTCCAAGATCAATAATCCACAAGCATTCAACAATCTCCAACTTTCTCCAAAATTGAAAGAGCTCCAAAAACCAAAAGAAGTCACCCAAAATGAAGCAATGCAAGGTGAAGTAACCCCCAAAAAAAGCCAAGGAATTTGAATATATAAAAGAAGAAAGAGAAAGGATGAGGTAGATCCATGTGGCATGCCACATCACACATCCTAAACTCTAACTCATAAGTCAACTTCAATCTCCAAGGCACAATAAATAAGTGAATAAATGATAGTTTACTTACACACTCAAATCAAACCCACACCCCAAAGGACTGAAATTAAACCATGTAAGAAAAGTGCAATTAAAACTTACAATTTGTCTTCTAAAAAATATTTTAAAAAGTCTAAATTCCACTCTACAACCATAGGTATGGTTGGTAAATAAATTTAAGAGGTGCAGGGACAAGTTTAACATGTCCCACAAACCTCCAAAATCAGCCTCCAAGGAAAATTCAAATTTCTAAGAAGGTGGAGTGTTTCACACTCAAAAGTTAACTTACACATCATTTACACATCTCTTACAACACTTTAATTCAAGGCCAACAATTCTATTAATTACTTTCTTATGACATATTTTAATTAATTAACTTAACATAATGATCACTCACAATATTACACACCATTTAATAAATAATGAAAGGGTCAATGCACCACAAAATAAACACATGCAAACATCAATAAAAAGGAACCAAATAAATAAATACACATAACCCTTGGTCACATTTAAAGGTGATCCCCTATGAGAATCCCTAACAATCAAACACACACATACGAACAATACAAGTTGCCATGGTGACCATGTTGAATTCATCTAGAATTCCAATGTGGTTTACCTCTAATCCCTGATGTTTCTTGTGATATTTTTAACCTGCACAATACAAATACCCCTTCGGCCTCGTGGCCATATCGAACATCCAAATGAATATAAATATAATTTCAAAATTATCAATATACATATGAATCACAACAACATCCAGACAATCAATAATATCACTTGTAATTTCATCAGCAACTATATAATCATCAATTTTAAATTCAATTTTCTCGTCTACTCAATATATCCAAATATCACATTTCCTAACAACATCCATAAATATAACCATGTCGGACAGTATATCATCCTCAATATATAAAATGTCTCTAGTAATCATCATGCATCATATATGAATCAGAGTCAACAATAATCCATGCTCTAACATCTAATCATCATACTAAATCAGAAGTCACAATAATGTCCATAATATAGTCAACAGTGTCATAGTCAATATCAAAATGTGTTGAAGGGAAGTGGGCACTACAAAGTCCCATATATTTTTTAGATCAAGGACTATCACAATCTCATGAGAGGGAGTTATTGGCATGAGCTTGGCATCATCCAAGAGACATGGTTAATGATGTAATGTTTTTTCTTCTCCAATCCATAAGGATATAGAAATTTTCCATGTTCTTAATTTCAACACATAAGAATGAATGAGTATTAAAAAATATGCGTTTATTTAGATTTAACGTGGTTATAATAATCAATCACACAGAAAATTCATAAATAGCCAAAATTTTATGCACTAGCCGTAGAAAATAGTTGAAAGTAGTGTGAATGCACCGACTAGATAGGGGCTCCCCATAAGATGTATTCTTGAGAATTCAACAAGCCTCTCTAAAATAATAAATAAATTTTTTTATAAAGGCACTACTTTTAGTGTAGTCATAGTTATGGGACTCGAGAATGGTTAGGAAATTAACAATATATATTTTTAGGCAAATTGAACATAATTTCTATAGCGCCCACAAAAACGACATTCTAGGAACACATTAAAACTTAACTCTTATCCCAAAATTTGTGACAATTTTTTTTAACAGATAAAAGCTAACATGGGTGTTAACCCCTAGAGTACATTTAATTTAATTTACACCAACAATCTCAACTTTACAATTGATAGACCAAGTCTAGTTAAATGATTAAATATTTAATTTACTTTATCTCTAAGGTCGATTAATTAAAAGTCATTTAGTAAGGTGCCCTAATTTAATTTACTTGGTTAAGTGTTTTCTCCTCTTTAGTTAATGTTTAATCCCAAAATGGTTAACCTCATGCTTAATTATTTTAGTTTCATTATCCTAATAACTTAAAGTCATTTTTATAATTTCCTAAAATATACTAAGAACTAATAAAGTCTTATCACCCTAAGGCAATTAAATTGCCACATTCACCCATTTATACATACCCTAAAATTTAATTAAAATATTTAAAAAAAACATTCCTACCAAACAAAAGAAGGGTTTAGCCTCACCCCTTAGATCTAATCAATGGTGGCCACTAGATCTTAAGGCTCCAAACTAACTCTAGAAATCCTTAAGCATTCTTATTAAAACCTCTTCTTACCCTATTATCCTCATTTGGTCTATTTTTCTCTTGTCTAATTTGTAGGTTGGAGCAAAGGAAGCCATGGGAGCAAGAAAGGAAGACTATGAAGGATTTTCTTCAAGATCAAGCTTAGGGTAGTTTTTTTATGGATTTATCATTGTAATTTATTTCATTCAAGGATTGAAGGGATTACCTTTACCAATCTAGTTTTATTTCAAAGCCATTTGTATTTGGGGTTTTCCATTTGGGGCAAACCCTACTCCCATTAATATAAATGAGAATGAGTGCTTTTAATTTACCATTTATAGATGTATTTTCTTTAAACAATAAGATTTAGCCATTATTTATTTGCTTGGTAGTCTCCTTGGTAATTTTACAAGCTTAAAATTTTAATTAGGCCAAGTTAAAGTTTGTACAGTCGCTGATCTTGAGATTTCTTCGCAAGTGATGGTAACCGCCGCCCATAGCAGGTCGGTGGTCCTATGACCGTCACCTCATCTAGGTGACAAACCATGAACCACTACCTTACAAAGCGACGGTTCTGAGACCGACACCTTGCTTGAGCAGTGGTTACAAGACCGTCGCTCTACACAAGGCGACAGTCATGTTCCTTAGGAACAAAACCTAAAATTATGGGTTTTCTCAAAAACAAAATTTTCTAAAATGTTCAAAAATACATTCTGAACTTGATTTTGTATGCCTAGAGTTTCCAGTTGTAAGATTTAGTTCCATTTATTCATTCCTTAGATAAAACTACTCATTTTAAAGCATTATCTATTCCAATAATAACACAACTACTACAAGATCATTTTCATTTTGTTCAACTAATTTTCTTTCAATTCCAAGAGTAAAAAGGATCTAAATCTACTTCTAACATTGTCATTTTTCCTTACTACAAAATGCAACATATCAATATAACAATATACTTCAAATTTGTTGCCTCTTTCCATTTTCACTACAACATATATATTCAAAATAACTATAACAACTTTTCTCTACATTCAAGTTTACTATGCATACATTTTTAACATCTTACAACTTTTATATTTCTTCTTTCTCATTTACAATAATACAATTTCACAATGAAAGTAAAATTTCTTTTCCCATTGAGCATAGCTCATTTATTTTAAAACAAAGAACTTCTTTTCTCACATTACAAACTAAAACTAAGCTTTTACACAAACTTTCCATCTTGATTCTTTTCTTTCCATACTACAATCTAAAGAGAAGGAAAATTTTACAACTCTTCAATGAACTTCATCAAATCATATTACAACTTACAATACAACATTTCTTTTAAAAAAATATAATATTATAATCTTCCACCATGAGTGGGAATAACAATAAGGATTCTCACAAGAATGTATTTCTTAAGGACTCCAACAAAATCTCCAAGCTTCACATCACCAACAAGAGAGCTCTTTCATGATTGCTTGATTCAAAAAAAATGGGGTGAGAAGTAACACTCCACCCAACCAAAGTATCTAATGGGGAGGATAATTCATCCTCCTCATTGGCCCCGAGCCTCAACCACATTCAAGTCAAAGGTGGATCCAACACATGACAAAAATAAGCTTCCACAACACAAATACAAGTATTTCATAACCATTCCAAAAATACAACCAACTCAACTACAACCATAAGGAGGAAAAACAACAAAATATACAATGCTTTAAGTACGAAAATCTAAAGGAGCAAGAACCTATGAGGAGGTCACTTATGCATCCCAATAGGGATTTGGGTGCCCACTTAAAACCTCTAACACATATCTAAAAACCCCTACACACTCTTATGCATCCCTCAAGTACCTCTTATCTCATATGTCTCCCTCATTCTCTTATGCCTCCCTCATAGAACAACCAAGTAAGAAATGTAAGTATTCTTTATCTAAGGTGGGGCACCCAACCCAAACATGAAATAAAATCTTATGTCTCCCTAAATGAATTACCCCCATAGTCCCCTCCTACACCACACTTAGAAAAATACCCAAGCACTCAACAAGCATAACAAAATGTAACGCCAGGAAAAGACGACGCCACGCCACAGACATACGATCTGAAAATGCGACAATTTTTTATTTATTTTTTCTTTGCAGGGTGAGTCCGCATACAGGCTCGAACTACAACAGTCACGGTAATGCTTCGTGATCAATGATGTTTAATTTAATCTCATTCGACGTTTCACAAAAGAAAAGGAGGGTCGTCTTTCGAGTTAATTTGTCTAATGTCTGGTGATATCGTAATAGCAATGTTTTCAATGTTAACCTTAGGGTATGATGTAATTTATTATGAAATGAATTCACTGACCACTCAATTTTTATTTTTATTTTATTATCCAGTTATATTACATATATCGCGATTTAATACATTATAATATATATATATATATATATATATATATATATATATATATATATATATATATATATATATATACACATGTATATTGAAAGGAGTCGCACATTACGATATACATACTTTGGCACTAATCTATTTTATTGCATTGTATAATTTTATATGTTTAGGTATATATAATACCTTATTTATATCTAGTGTAATTATTATTTGAAAATTTTATTACATATCATACCACTACTACCTAGTATAGTATCTAATACCCAACTACCTAACTGGTTATCCCCATTTTAAAAAAAGACTTGTAAAGTATGGCATTTCAAACTAATACTAAATACTATGGTTGGGGCGGTGGAAGCTCAACTACCAACTGTCCCCTTTATGACTCCCTGCCTCCTTGCGTGCAGGCTTCACCCAACCGGCCACCTAAACATTTACTTGTCTAGATTTTGCAAATCCATCTCTGAATAGCCGCCCTGTCGCTTCTCAGTTGTCCTGGCTGCACAAAAGAAAATGGAGGTGGTAGGAGGAGCTACGGATCAGAGGAGCAGGTGAGGACGTCGTTTCAAACGCCCGGACCATGTGGAAGAAGGTGAAGGAGGTTGGGAACGAACTACGGGCGAGAAAACAGGCATTTTTTCCTATTCTTCTCACCCCTGGCCGTGCATGCTACAAGGAGGTAGAAAATATAGTCACCGGCGCGTGGGACAAGAAAGGGTGTGTAGAATGGAGCTCGACGCGTGAGGAGATGAGTTACTTCCACTTTCATTGGGTGCCACAAGGTGAGAGCGGGGAGAACAGGATGTGAGGACGTCTAAATGAGCAGGCTATCCAACTATGTTGTTATCTGTTTAGTATTGAATGCATCCTCAAACGTGGTTCTCCTTCGCGAGATTTTATCAAAATCCATTGAGGGACAGTGAACGTGCTGATAGAAAGCTTGGTGGGAAGCTAAAGCGCAGTTCTTCTACTAAGTCCCATCGCATAGACAGAATGGCTCGTGGAAGGAGCCTCTTAGAGGTGGATCTGTTTCATATCAGAATATTCATGAAGCCAAATTTGCTTTGCAAAAAGTGTGACTTCTCAGAAGAAGGGGGGAGGGGTCTGTTTCACTACAATCAGCGCATGAAGCGCAGTTAGCAGTGTAATAAGATGACGCCTCCTTCATGGAGGTAGGTCATTTGACGAGACCATGATACAAAGGCACAGTCGCTTGCACAAGGAAAAAAAAAGAGCGAGATCATTCATGGACCTAGGGTGGGGCGCATACAGAATTTGCACATGCGTCTGTTCCCTTTTATAAAGTTTAATGAAATTGTTTGGCTGTGGTACAGTTTATTCCTTTCTAATATAAGAGAAGCATCAATAGTATACTGTTATTAATGAAATCCTATATTAGTAAATCCATTAGTAGTCATATTGTTAAACATGGATAATATTTAAGATATTAGTTCCCTTATTAATGAAACGTGGTTATGAACTTATTAAGCTTAGAATTTTGCATTAAAATCTCCTTTCACACAATTCAATAGATATAGCATGGGTTTTCAAAGAGATTCGATTTCATTTTCTTTGTTAATTTGCAATGGATTTTACAATAAATTCATGAATGAATAGAAACATAAAGGGGCTAGAACTTGAAATGCTTCTTTGGCATCTTAAAAGCCATTTAAAACTTAAGTCCTTCCATCAACTACACAAGAAGAGATGATGCACTATTTTTCCAATCTTTCCAACACATCACTTTCAAGTATCCAAACAAAATTTTAATATATTTTCTTTTGTAATTTCTTTCCAACATTCCACAAAGAATTTCAACAACATTTCCAATAAATTTTAGAGTAAGAAATACTATCATTTCTTTATTTCCTTACAATCTTTTCAATAATGTAAACATCTTTCAAGTAAAATTTGCATTCAACCATGTGACTTTTGGTGCAAATATAGATTACAATGTCCTTTATTTTTGAAATGAAAACAAGATGATACAACTTTCTTTCTCATACAAATTTACAACAAAATAATGTATATAAGGGAAATGGAAAGAGTCTTCACAAGCTCCAAGGTGTTCTTCATCCATGCTCCAAGTTCCAAGTAGCTCAAATCACAACCAAGATAGGGGGAGAGGCAACACTCTCCTCCCAACCAAAACTCAATGGAGAAGAGAAGCAATCTCCTCCATTGACCCCCGAGCCCCAAACACAACACAATGAAAGGGTGGTCTCCAACTCAAGGAAACAATACTTGCTTCCACAATACAATTTCTTCACAACATTCAAGACTAAAATAAGAGAACAAAAAAGACACACAAATAACACAAACATTTCACAACAAGGCTTTCATCCAAGCCAACAAGAGAAGGAACTATGGGAAAGTTTTCCTTATGCCTCCCAATTGAGATGAGATGCCCATCCAAACCCTCCACAATAAAACTCAAGCCCCTAAGACTCTTATGCCTCCCTCAAGTACCCCTTTTTCCTCCCATACTCTTATGCCTCCCTCCTCTTATGGCTCCCTCAAGGACAAGGTAAGAATGTGAACATTCTTACCCAAGATGGGCATCCCTCTCAAACTCCCTCCACAATATCCTATTCTACTCTTATGCCTCCCTCATGAGTTTTCCCATAGACCTCTCCTACACTACACATTAAGCATTCTATCCATTTTTCACAATACACAAAAGTAAACATACATTATTCACAAATTTAGCATAGAAGCAACAACAATATGAAAGCAAAAAAAGGAGAAGGTTTCCTACCTCTCCATTGGAGAAGCCTAAACCAAGAAGCTTTGTCCAAGCTCCCTCCAAAACAATCCAAGCATGCAAGTCCAAGCTCCTTCTTTTTCTTTCTCCCATTCTTTTCTCTCCCCAAAAGAAAATAACAAAAAGAACTCTCCCACAAAAACCTCCAACCCCCTCAACAAGAGAGGAAATTTCCATAAATAGACAAAAGGGAAGAGTGAGGGTGATGTGGCTCCTTGTAGGATGCCACATCACACATCCTCAAGACCACCTCCCTTTAGTCAACTCAAATCCCAAAACACCATAAATGGGTGGTTGGGTTGAATGACATCTCTTTTCCACATCCATCCCTTCCCATGTGTCTTAAGGCACAATTAAATGCAAAAAGGAAGACAAGTGCACTCCAAAGTCACATTTCCCTTCCCAAAACAATAAATAATCCCCTTTTTGGCTTCCCAACCCATAGATATGGTTGGTAAGGGGTTTTGGGAAGTGTGGGACAAGTTCAACTTGTCCCACAAGTCCCCCAAAGTTGCCCTACATCTCAAATTCGAGATTCAAAGGATTTGGAGTGGTCAACACTCAAAACAAGCATTCAATACAAGAGGCAAACACAAGGCTCAAGGAGCCAACCATCAAAATTAATTACACCCACTAGACTTCCCTCCAAAACTTAAAAATTAAAACAAGATGTTAATTTAATCTAAACATACTTAGCAAAGAATTTTTTTTTTTTTTAAAAGATATCACAAATAAAATCACCTACTAAAGTAAGTTAAAACAAGTAATTAAAATTCTTACCCCCTTGGTCACATTAGAAAATTTCCCCCTCATGGAAATTTTTCTTAACACATAAAAGAACAAAGGTAACACAATACAATTCACTAGTTGCCTTGATGACCAAATGTTGTAACCACCCGACATCCTGTTGTGTTTGGTTCCCAATCCCCCTCATGGTTGTGATCATGTTGTGTTTCCTGCAAAATACAAAATACCTCCTTTGGCCTTGCGGCCATGTCAAAATGTCCAAAATAACCATATGCATGAAATTTATTAACATCTATACGTAATTCAATTATCCATTATTTCAAGGTTTAAATCACAACTTAATTATGCATTCCATCATTATCCAAAGTTATAGCAATGTAAATTCAACAACTACATTCTACTTATCACGGCGAAGAAATCCAATGTTAGGACACATGCAATATATCCATATAAAAATAATATCAGTATCCAATAGTCTATCCATGAGCCAGTGTAGATCATACTGAAAACAAAATCCAATCATAACCCAAATGCATCTACTCACAAAACATCATGCTAATCAACGTAAGTATAAGTCATGTCCATATCCAAAAGTCTGCATAACTCAAAATGATAATCAACTAAGTGTCATAGGGAAGTGGGCATTACACAAAACATTCAAAACAAACACATACATAGAAAAATAAAAGAAATTCATTAAGAAATAGTATATCTTCTACCTTTCCATAGTAGAGCTTGATCCAATAGTCCAACACCAAGCTGCTTTAAGACCACAAAATCACCAAAAGCTCCAACCAAGAATACAAATACTCTAAAATCCTCTAACTCCAAAAATTCAAGAGCACAATAAATGAAGTAACCCCCAAACGAGCAAAAAAACTTCAATAAATAGAAAAAGGGACAAAGGAGGGTGAGGTGGCTCCATGTAGGATGCCACATCACTCATCCTCAACTCCACCTCACAAGTCAAACCTCAACCCCAATGCACCATAAATTGGTGGGTGAGAGGAATGAAAAGTTACTTACACACACAATCCAAGCCCATACCCCCTAGAACAAAATTAATTATAAGGAATAAAATGCAATAAAATTTTACTTTTTATCTTCCCAAAATACATAATGGGATCTATTTTTAACCCCACCCATAGGTAGGGTTGGTATAAAAATTTAAGAGGTGTGGGACAAGTTTGACTTGTCCCACAAGCCTCCAAAATTGTCCCTTAAGGCCAAATTTGAATTTCCATGAAGGGGTAGAGTGTACAACACTCAAGATCACAAGCACTCAACTTACAACACATAATCCAAGAGCCATCTAGTCTAATAAATGAAAATCTTTGTCCCATCCATGATTAGTTTAGAACAAGATTAATTACATAAAAGAGACACTTAAACCCATTAATGATAAGGGGAAAAATACACCAAATTCTAAATAATTAATACAATAAATTACATCACTAAAAATCACATACTAACATTAAATAAAGGAAGCTAAATAAAAGACAACACATAACCCCTTGGTCATAATTGGAGGTGATCCCCCATGGGAAACCCCTAACAACAATTCAAACACACATACACAAAAATACATGTTGTCATGGTGACCCTTGTTGAATTCACCTAGCATTCCAATGTGGTTGGTCTCTAATCCCCCCGTTGTTTGTTGTGAATATATTTACCTAAAACACATAATACCTCCTTCGGCCTCGTGGCCGCATCAAAACATCCAAGATAAAATATGAAATTTAAATCCACAATCATCTACATATGAAACAAATCATCATCTAGGCAATTACGATATCATTTACAATTTCTAACATCTCTATTCTACATTTCATCCATGTCAAAATGATCACAACATTAGTTCAATTATCAAGGCCTACTCAGTGTGACGAAAATATCGCATGTCAGAAATATATATAACCATGTCAATAGCATATCATCATCAATATCAAAATGTCTCTAAAAGTCCACACACATCATACTAAGAATCAAAACCAACAATAGTCTCAGTATCTCTAACATCTAATCATTATACTAAATCAAAGAGCTACAATAATATCCATAAATATAGTCGACAATATAAAAATTAATAATAAAAAGGTGTCGAAGGGAAATGGGCACTACAATTTCAATAGTTAATAAAATTTATCATATTACTTAAAATCTAATCTATTGTATTACATTTTGTAATGCTTAATTACCCTCGATCTGAAATTTCCTAAAACAAGCTGCTTTCCCCTATTCACATCTATTGTAAGATGAAACATGTAAAATCACTCAAACCAGAATTTCGTGAAGAAATTTTCCCGATTAATACAAATGTGTTCATACTCTCAATATGACCGGCTTTAACCTGTGTTTGAGGCTCGAGAAGGCTTCCCCATTAATAAAGAATACTACTTTATACAGACCCTCAATCTAATATCCCGTTAAAGTAAATAGTACAGTGCGTAAAGCGAATTCATAAAACAAAAACCTAAAGAAAACACAGAGAGAAATCGAGAAAAAGAAAAAGGTTCTCGGTATTCAAGATAACATATACACAATCATGTCCGCTTGTGGAAGGTCGAAGTTTCAATCGCTTTTGTTAAGGACTTTAAATAAGTGTTTCACGTCAATTTTCTAATTAATTTATAGCCAACGACGGTTTTAACATTTTAGGTTTAAATAAATCTGAGTAACATGTACGTTAGAAAGAATCGAAACATTGGATAGAGACGTCCATTGTTAACTGGCACCCCACACAGGTGTATTATTTGTTGCCCTTACATTCACCTTTACACTTTGCTTTTAATTATTCGGTGCTGAACTCGCTGTGTAGAATCTTGTGCACAGTAATGTTTTTTATCTCTGATTTCTCTGGCCGTGGGTTGTAATATAAAGACGGATCGGGTAATACGAAATAGAAGTATTGAAGAGCAGCTTTAAAAATAAAAATGGTTGTCAAGTGGTTATTGAGAATGATATGTTGTAGCAAATCAAAGAAAAAGCAGTGTAAGCGTGGTCCTTGTAAACAGTTGAGCGCAGAGACTTGTGAATCTCCGTCTTCATTTCAATCGGCAGACAGTGGGTACGAATCCGCTTCTCAACGCTGTTTCAAGGGCAGTGAAGAAGAAGATGTATATAACGCTTCAGAGATTTTCATACGCACCTTTAACAGGGACTTGAAGTTGCAGAAATCACTATCTGAAGCTCGCTACCAAGGATACCTGGAGAGGGCTATATAAACTATGGACAACATTACTTTTCCTCTTATTTTTAACAAATATCTATAATGTTTTTTATCCTAATCTAAATGTTTGTAATTTAACTGGTTAGATGGTGATCAATCCCTCTAAATATTTGATGCAAATAAGATCAGCAAAATTCCTCTATGTGGCTGCTTTTCTGTTAAGATATATTTTTTTTAGATTCTCGAATTTTAAGTTCATCATTGAATGGTAGTCCCGTTAATAGTAGTGCAACATTTTTTGTTTCAAAATCCGTAATGACATGTATTTATATTTGTGATTCTTCTTAAAATTGAATCGTTTGAATGCACAAATAATTGATAAGCTTTATCTCACATGAATTACTCTCTATGGTTCAGAGTTTTTCTGCAATTGTAATTCTTTTTCACAAATATGTTCCCACTTTTCCAAAGAGGAGCGACGAGCTTATTAATGTTCGACTTAGTTTTTCTTGGAGTTGGATTTTCTCACTTTGCACTGAGCATTTGTTCGTCGATTCAACGGATTCGCAAGTAAAATGTTTGGTAGTTCAGGTTCCATGTACAATCTTTAAAATACTATAGAAGGAACACCCTAACATCTTTAGTAAAGCACTTATAGAATTTGATAACATAAATGTTACTTCACGGCCGCAAACTATGCTGCTACTAAAACGCCTTCTCATCAGGGAAAATGTTCTTGACATGTACATGAAGATGAGAGAAATTGAGCTTAACGGGGCGCTGCAATATGAAAAGTTGCGTTCTCCTACTTTAAATTAAATACTATATATAAATATTTATCTAAGAGCAGAAAAACCTCAAGTAGTCTAGAAGCAGAAATACATCAATTACAATGTGTATACATATTCTGGAAGCATGTAATGCAATTCTAACATTTCATACAAACTCAATGTTTGATTTAAAAATTTGTGATATGGTTTGGAATATACTTAGCCAAATCTGAATTAATTTACTTGACATTGATTTGAAATTGTGCAAAGAGGATATGTACAGTGTTTCTGAGTTACCCTAAAATTACATGTTAGAAGGGAGGATGAAGTCACCAGACGATTTTTCTATGATGAATGACTTTGACATATGAAAGGATCCGTTGGATCTTTGTTTTA
Source organism: Taxus wallichiana var. yunnanensis (assembly GCA_018340775.1). Classification (NCBI taxonomy): domain Eukaryota; kingdom Viridiplantae; phylum Streptophyta; class Pinopsida; order Cupressales; family Taxaceae; genus Taxus; species Taxus wallichiana. The sequence continues at coordinate 675,785,014 of CM031234.1, forward strand.
GAATAGTGATATTCCGTGTCTTTAGAGTTGTTTTCCAAGTCCAATATTTCATGATCATGACTATACGAACAATTAAGGCTTCTCCATTTCAAACCCTAGCACTCTCATTGGAGTTAGTCCAAAAGATTGGATTAACCTCAACCCACTGTTATGGTGTGATGAGCATGTCACTATGAAAGAATAATTTAAATTAAGGTCATACATCACATAAATCTCCCTTAATGTGAATTTGCCAAAATGTGTAATAAACAACGTATTGTCAATCTCTGTAAGTGGCTCTTTGACGAATGAAAATGATCTTGGTTCTAGATAATAGCTCTATAAAATTTCCTAGTGATGTCATATGAGATATATGAGAACTTAGTCTTGGGTGACATCTTTGAGATAGTTACTTACGAATTGGGTTTTCTATATGCAATCTCATAGGTAGTACAAAAGTTGTTAGATTATAGGACATATTAATGAGTGTGGTAAGTGTTCCTTTATAGGTGACCTCTAAGAAACATTTTCGTACTCAATTGATGTTAAGACAATAAAGTTAACTTGTTAATTTGAAAACATGCTATTAAGAAAATGATGGATAACACCAGTAGATGGTGTTTTTAAACATTGAAAAATTTCATGAGGATAAAAATTAAATTTTGTCTATTGGAGAAGGTGGAAATATACTTGAAAATATGTAATATGTTTAAAAGTGTGGTTTTGATTTGTTAAGGATGACTAACAAGTGTGACTTAGTGGATAAGTGGTGCTTAGATTGAGAGAAATACGTATAAGAATTAATGATTTAAGTGAGAAATGATCAATTAGATGAGATAAACACTAGGTATATTGTTTAAAATATTACTTCTCTAGACTAAGGCTTATATATTGTACCTCTATTTTTACTTAGTATTATAAACTATTGATTCATCAAAAATAACTTCAAACAAAAACATTCTATAAGGAAAATGTTTGGGAAAAAGAATGTATGTTTTTCTTTTCTTTTATTTGTTTCCATACATTTGAACTTATGTGTCGATACAATAAATTGTATAAATTCCAATAAAAATTATCTTAAAAAATAAGTAAAAATCACAAAACATATATACTTTTATCCCTTGAATGTCACACATAAAGGGAAGAAAAATATTAAGAAAAGAGAAATATAGTTATTAAGGTTGCTACATGAATTCATATCTAGAAATTGGGTCTTATGAATCGAATACATATGTATCCATTAGGATTAATATATGAATCTATATTAAAAAATTGTTGGACGAATGGATGCATATCTAAAAAGTAATATTTTTTGTTTGTTTCCATATAAATGTCATAATGCATTGTAGTAAAATAAATTTATATACAACATCATATAACTAAATCCGAACAACGGTATGATCTATAATATACATAATCATGTTAGAGAATACTATTATACATCCTAGTTTTACCGTGAAAGATATTACAAGGGAGCATTTTCTATAACGAGACACTATTGTATGAATAAAAAGAGTAAAATTCAATGATATAAAAAAGTTAAGTAGATAAACACACAAGGTAATGTGTAGATAATTCTCAACATATAATAATTTTAAAGAACAAGGACTATGTATCATCAAAAAGTGAAACATGTAATTAATGTGTTCATGGGAGAGAGTAAATTATAAAAATTAATGTTTATGATTCATAATATGTATATCTTGATGTTAAGAATAAGTTTCTATATATCATCAAAAGCATTGAACATTTAATGAGACACTTATTATCTTATTTGGCAAGATGCAATATAAATTATATGATGATTAGTCTGATCATAACCGATGACTCAACCCCTAATGGATTTAAACGAACTTAATACATGACATTATCTAATATGACATGAGAACACCATTATGAGGAAACATTGCTAACAGCGCATGACAAGAAAATCCAATGGCAGTAATTTTAATAGTTATTTTATGCGTGATAAAACAAGTATTTAATGATTATTGATATAAATAAAAGCGTACATGCAGTAATTATACAGTTATAAAAAATTAAATGATAGTAAGAAAACTGTATTGTAATTATACAGTTTTCTTAATATGAATTTTCCCCTGCGTACGCCCCTAAACCACTATAGGTGAAATACAGTTTCGTTTGCCCCTGCATACAAAATTGTTGACGTCAGATAATTCAGTGGAAATCTGTCAGATAGAGTCAGCGGTGGAGGTGAATGTAATCTCGCCTAAGGAAATTACAAACTCACCGCTTTCTACTCCAATTTTATCTAGAACGTGTAATGTCCATATTTTACCACACAAATACAACACACATAATAATATCATAAAATTTCTTTTTCTTTTAATTTGAATGCTCACTACACAACACCACATGGACTCCAATAGATAAACTTAACATCACATAAGACACTTACACAAAACCTCGACCCACATAGACAACATGATAACACCATATATACATCGAGGCCACATGTCCAAAAATGAAAAAGTACAACAACAACCCACTACAATATACACTTACTCATAGGCACTTCCCACAACACATCATTGTTCATGGTGAAATATTTATTACAATCCTATTTTTCTATTAGTTGACTATAATTTTCTAAAGAACATATAACATGGGACCCTCCATTCCTTTACAACTGGGGTGTATGTTTATAGTTAACATTTCACCTATAGTGGTTCCTTTAGAATTCAATAGTTTCACTCGTGGAAATAACTTTATATAGCATGATTGAGATTAGGAACGTATGTACACACATGCATCTCCTAATATTTGACTTAAAGATTTTTTTGAGAGAGTCGTGTTTACCTGGTTTGGAAACATATTATCATTACATGTAAGAAAATTCATATTAAGAAAATTGTATTGTTAGTATAAAAATTCTTAGTTTTTTCTTAATTATCCTTTTACTAACTACATTTATGCCATTTCTTTGGAACATCATTTTGGAACAAATGTAATTCTTATAGCACCTATGTATTCGATGTTTAAATTTTACCTTTGCTAGACAAGGGAAACTATCGTGAGATCAAGGAAGGAATTATTAGGATTTAAGGGTGATTTAGATTCAAGATACCTCTTCCCATAAAAATCCTTCCATCATAGTACCCTATTTTTCCTATTACAGTTTGTTATAATTCAACAGTTAGTTTAAGTAGATTTAACATTTACATGTCATAAATTTCTTTTTTTGTTATATAAGAGTTTGTGTTGGCTCAAATGCTTGATTTCTCCAAGAATAATTCATTTATTTTTCTTTCTTAACAACAAGAGAATGCCTAAATCAATTATGAAGACTTCAAGCATAAATTTATTCCTAAACAATATCTTATTTACTCTTGTTTCCCATTACTCTTACATGGTTAATTTGGAATCTTATGGGCATTGTTTTAGAACAATTGTAATTCAAATAACACATAATTTACACTTAGGGATTTAAGACTACAAGGAGTATGACCTCACACAAGACAACTCATTTCATTGTTCTTAGACACACAAGTATTAAGTGTATATTGCAAGAGAGATATCCCAAATAATTTTATGCATTACTAGATCATCTTAAGGGCCTATTTCAATTGTTGGGTAAATACACAAGTAGTTCAAAATGTAGTCTCCACTCACATAATTGGTTGTTATCGAGGTACAATTCACCAACCAACGTAGGTATAACAAGAGATCAATCGGAGGTACAATTCACCTGCTATCTTTCAAGGATTTGGCCACCCACTAGGGTAACTAGGGAAATCACGGACAAGGGGGTTAACTTATTTATGATATAGTCAAACTAACAATACCTAGACATGATCACCTCACTCGTCCCAAAATGATAGGTTTCACAACATAAATGCACCACCTCATAAAATATCGAGAAAATATTCCTTAATAAGACATCTTAGGTGTGAAGCATGAAGATGATTAATGACATCACAATATTTTATCAACATGATCAATGTTTTATACCTTAGAAAAATTTAAATGGGGGATGAAGTACAACATGAATTATAACTTGTTCTTTTAGTTTCATTAGTTGTGATGAGAGGATATTCTAGCTAACATTATGGATCTCAAGGAAATATATAAATAATTAACTTAGTAAAAGACTAGTTTAATATCTTCATAACATAGGTACAACATTAAGTAGAACTTCACATCCAATTTGAACTATAAATATAGCCACATTGGTATTTCCTTTTCAAAATATACCAAGAATAATTATTCGAACAACAATACATATCATTATTCTATGGTAATACATGTATTGTAATATGAATACAACTTTACAATGAAAACTCATTAATTACAACATATCACATCTAGAAAATATCCTTTGTTCAAGTACCTACAACCAACGTTCCTTCATCCTAGGATTGAGTATGGAAATCCCTTACACTCAAGCATAAATCCACATATTCATCACTTTAACATTTTCAATTAAACAGAAGAAAGAGAGATATAGGTAGAGGGAAGAATACAAATTTCTTTTCTTATGCATTCACGCTTTCACATTCAGTTGCACTTAATATTTTGGTACTAGAGAGAGAGTAAGGATGAGAGAGAAAGTTAAGAGAAATTTTATTCTACATTCATAATAGTATAACCATTTTCATTTCATTTTCAACCAATTTAAATTTCCCAATTCATTTACATTTTCAAATCAATCGAGTATCATAGTCATTTCTAGAGAGAGAAGAGGGTAGAGAGAGAAAATCACCATACATTTCAAAATTTATTTATACAAGATAAAAGATTGAATAAAATTATACATAGCATTACAATGGTATTACGAGGTCACACACATTGCTAGAAGTCGGATGAGACTCCAAAAGGGGATACTAGCTCAAGTTGAGGAAATGAACAAAAACATCAAAATTGCCTACAAAATGGGTATTTAAAACACTTGGTTTAATTTTGATCACAAAGTTTGATGATTCCTACTTACTCTCCCATATATAGAGAATTCTTCATGTCCGATGGAAGTTGATTACGAAGAGCAGAGCTCAAGTTACAAGGGAAACTTCAGGGCAAGTTATCATAATTACGTCGGCCCGATCTTGTCAAATAAAACTAGTGGGCCCAAAAATCACCCGCAAAATTAGATTCGGAAGGTTTTTTCAATGAATTGAAGGTTGGTTATGATCCTCCTATTGGAATTCTAGAGACAGGAGGTAGTGGTTTCAATTTTCTCTTAAGCTAAGTGAAAATCGTATGACAAAACCGATCATGTATTATTAAAATGACCATGTCACCATAAGTGATTAATAAGCTAAGGTGGTTTAGGAATATGAATTCCAAGAATGTTAATTAATTTTAAACAACTCGGTTAAGGTTACCTAACGTGTTCCATGTTACTGGGGTTATGCAGAGAGTTTTGGTTTTTGATACATTTGGGTGTGATGCTCCATACGCATGAATTTTGAGATCATTTTTTTTTTTTAGGTTCATGTCAAGGTAATATTTTGTCTATTGTTGGGGTTACATCCATCTATCATTCAACATTTAAATTTTAAAAAATGGAAATGATGAAGCGGTATTTGGTGGAAGTAAAAATGGTAAAACCATACCTATTTTAGCCAAACTCACAATCACCGCATTCGATAAGACAGTGTAATGCCCACAATTTACACTCACAAATACAATAGTAAAAATACCAGAATAATTTTTTTAAATTACATTGTATTATGCATGACACTATAGGAGATCACTTAGGACAACACACAACACATTATATGTTTTCACAAAGATTAAATCGCATGGATAACAAGAAAACACATGATGCACATCAAGGACACTTTTTTAAAATGATAAGGCACAAGAAAATAATTCAACTACAATATAAAATTGTAGGTAGGGTCTTCCCATGACATAATAGTTTTAGGGTTATATGATTATTATAATCATGTTTCAATCTTTAACTTAAGTTCTAGAATCACTCATAATATGTGAATCACAAACTCCTTTTTTCTTTTTTAGATTTCATTTTTATAATGTTTAATATTGAACTTACGATGTAGCTCATGAATAAGGATCACCAACATTATTTTGATTAGTTTTTTAATTCACTTGTTTGTTAATAGGGTATTTATTTACACATAAGGGTACTAGGTATTATCCCTAAGATTCACTCTTTAGGGCATCCATATTTATCTTATATCATACCTAGTTACGCAATAGAACAAGTGTGAGCCCAAAGGAGGGAAGGTTTGCATATTTTTTCTCAAGGATTTAGGGTGAAGATTGTGTTGGTGCATAAGATAGTCTCGCCCATTTGTGCCTTTTTCAATTTAGTGATTTACGACCTCTATGATTTTCTACTTCCCCATGTTGTGCTTGGTCAGTATTTGTTGCTATTTTTAGTCATCTCTTGGGTCAAAGATCACGTATGGGTCCATGTTTTCCTCCTCATTTTTTTTTTCCTCTTGAAAGGTCTATATTTTGAGTCTCTCGTGCTCTATTCTTTCAGAAACTCATGTTTTTCCATTCTCCCTATTTCCCATAATCAGGATTTGTTGTCCTTGACATTTTTATCTTAGATACTTGAAGAAGAATGAATTAATGTGTCCCTGAAGAACATATTTGAGCCTTACAACATTTCTAAACTTTCAGTGCTTGAAGAAAATTGAATTTCTAGGGTCAAATGGTCAGTTTTCTATATTTTACGATTTGACGGGCATTTCTCCCAGTCAAATTTGCATCCTTGCATCTACATGGGACATGGCCCTTTTTGGTTGAACACGGCTTGGCTAATTACTTCAAAAATTCTATAAAAAGACTTAACTAAAAATGTGTCACGTGGAAGAACAACGCTCGTTTGAGGATCTATTGTTTTTGTTTGGCCTTGGAGTAGCATCGGGAGGACATGTGGAGGTTTCGCTACTTTTTCTTGACTTAGAAACTTTCATGAAGCTAAAATAGTATGGCAGAAAACAACGACACGTGGCGATCCTGTGCTCATTCGGGGTCTCTACTTTGGGCACCATCTTAAAATTGTGCCATGGAGACAGGTGGAGGTTTCCGCTGGTCTTCTCATACTTAGTATTTTTTCAAAAAAAAATTGGAATTCCAGGACACATGGAGGAGCCGCACATGTTGGGGATTGGCCTTTTAGGTTCCATTTTGAAGGAGCACCATAAGGACACATGGAGACCTCCATTCACTTTGCATTTTTCTTATAATTTTCAATAGCCAAAGGAGACTACCTCAAAGCATGACACGTAGTGCCTTCCACCGAGTTGTAAGCATTAAAACAAGCCTTGTCGGGCGAGGACACGTGGAAAGCCCCTACTCATTCAAGGTATCAATTTTTTGGGACTACCTCAAGGTGCACCATGGTGACACGTAGTGATTTGAAAATTCAAAGGGGTGGGGAGACGGATCATTGGGGGTATTTCATCTTTTTTTCCCTTGACATGCAAATGACTAAAAACATCAAAATGGCCCACAAGCCCAATAAAGGAAGGGTCAAAGCTTGCTCCAGTCAATGGTGGAGGTGTAGAATCTTAGGGGAAATTTTGAAAAATTCCTTTTGGGAGAAATGGATTAAAATCTCAAAATGGCCCAAAGCCCAATGAGGGCAATAGGTAATATTGTTCCCAGGTTAACGACGGAAGGGTGGAGGTATGGGAAAAACTTGGAAAAGTTTTCTTTTTTTTCCAAAAAGAGGGTCAAATGGTAGAATTTATCCATGGTTCCACTGGGGCCCACCTTAGGACACATGTTAGGATCAATTCCCAAGCGTATAGGTGCGGAGTAAAATGGAAAAAAAAACTCATTTTTCCAAAAAGTTGTAAAAGGTCAAAGGAAGCCCCCGGTCTGTTCTTAATTTTGAATCTTCCACATGTATGACCCAAATTCAAAGCAAAGATCAATGGTAGCTGAGAGTATGAAGATGATTTTCCCCCATTTTTCTAAAACACGTCTAGAAGTGTGAGTCTCCATGATTTCTTGGTCTTTTATACATGCCAAACAGAGAGGGGAGTTAATTTTGATATCTAAGTTTGGTGGGGAGATCTGGAAAGTGTCTTTTTCCATTAAGAGGGTCTGACTATCAGGCCTGATCTTGTTTTACATTTTCTTTCTCCCGAGCATGCAAGGGGCTATATTTAACATATTAGGGGTAGAAGTGGTTGGAGAATGGAAGGAAGTGTGATTTTCTAGAGGAAGGAGTTGAATGTGGGAGATATTCGAAGAGATATTCCCTCGAGCACCTGGTGACTTTTTGTAGATCGGATCCCGAAATTGATTGTGATCATGGCAAGCACTAGTACACTTAATGTCTGCATTTTTGGGGAAACTCTTGTTGTAAATGTTATAAATGGCACGAAATTTTTGTGCAAATGGTTGAAATTTTTAGAGAGGTCGGGACTGATTTTTCTAGCAGAAAAATCTTGACAAAGCCCATCCCTTTTGAGAAGCCATCTAAGAAGCCTATATATCTCTCTTTGTGTCAAATTTAATCATGTCAAGGTGGTTACAAGTGTACAGCCATTGAAAAGCTTTGAGATTGTTCTGGAAACTTTCCCTTGCTGATAAATTTGATCAAACTTGAGTTATTCTATGTTAATCTTGAGTAAAGTGTATTTATTTCATCTCTTAATGCATGCAAGTAGTTTTTCTTGTTTCTGTTGCAATCTTGTATCAAAATCAAGTCAAATAACATAGGTCTCAAAACTTGTGATAGTTTAGTGGCATCTACAATTTCATTTCTTAGAAGAGCCTTCATCTGGGAATGAGATAAATGGTTTAAAATCACTTTTCTTTCATTTTGTTGAAAAATATTACATGTAAGCATCTAGTTATACCTCAAAGCATGATTTGGTTTGAATCTTGGTGCTTTATTGGGTTCTTTGACTCGAGCCTTTGTGATAGAATCCCATAGGTGTATGAAAAAGTGCCAATTTGGGCCTCCATTGAAGCACATATTCTAGTTGAAGAAACATTTTTAACTTTTGTGGCATTTTGTTGTTTGAATCTTTCCATTTTGCATAAGCTCTCAAGGATCTGGTGAGTCAAGTGCATCATGTCTCCCCTCCCACAAAAAATTTTATTTAAAACAACTAATCCTACCCATACTACCCCTATTTTTCTCTCGTATACCCACACAAGACCAAAATCCATTTGCTAAAGTATGTAGAACATATCAGGATTCCAAATGTCTTTAGTAACCTTAGCCTTGTGTTGAAAATATCTCCATAATATGGAAGTGACAACTCGTGAGAGTTCAGATTTGGTGTGTTGATCATATTTTCCCAAGGTCTTCTCTATAAAATTTATGCAAAAGAAAGGTACCTGTATCTCCTTTCATATAATAGAGGTTACAAAATAGGTTCTCTTACCTTGGTTGAAAGGCACAACCTAAAATAGTGAGGATAGATCAAATCCTCTTGAAGGTGCTATCCATCTCTCCACAAATCCAAGTAACAAAGGGATAGTTAGATTCCTCCCCAGCTACAAAACGACATATATTTATGATCTAGCTGCCTCTAAGCTCCCTATTGAATCTGTGTTGTTGCTTGGCTTGAAAAGGAGAACAAATTTGGATACCAACACTAGTGGTGCCATTGCCAGGGACCAATTTTGAATAGGCTGGGAACTAATTTTCATCACTGAGGCTAATTTTTTGTTTCACTACCAATTCATGTCTATTTGGCCCATCAATAACACTAGTGCCGTTCTTAGGGACTATTTTGAAATTTGTTGAGAACTGATTTGTTCATTGAGATGCAATTCATACTTGTGATTTTGGTTCTAGTAAACATTTCTTGTATGCTCTAAAGTGCTAGAAATCTATTTTAAATATTATCTTGTGTTCGAAAGTTTCAAGTTACAAGTGTTATATGTAACTTTTCTAGTCTCTACAAGTTTTGCACTGGTATTCATTGATAAATCTTGGTAAAGGAAGGTTAGAGCTTTCATCTCTAGTTTATAAGTGCTGACAGAGCATATTTTAGTGCATTTGCACAACTAAGGTGGAAATCCTTAGTGGTGACTCCTGATTGATTTGATTTTGATAAGGACCAGTGTCTTAAACCTCTTTCAAGTAATATTTGTTACTAATATTTGCAAAGTTGGAAGGAAGAAGATATTTATTTGTTAGAGATCCTACTAGGACATTGTTTCCTGAGTTAGGAAAAGAAAAGTCAGAAGGAAGAAGAGCTTGGAGAGTTGTGGGAGAATAGCAAAACAAGAAGAGGATCTCCATTGATGAAAGTGAACAACCTATCATTGAAGACTACCATTCAAGTGACTCTGAATCAGGTAGCCTCTTTGTGGAATTGAATTCTCCAACTAGAGAGGGGCCTTCATTTGATTTTGAAAGGTTTGCTTCCCATTTTTCCCCTATCTTTTCAAAAGTTAATAGGGATTTCCAAGAAGCTAGGCCTTTGGAGGGTGTCCATTTTGAAAGCTACACTCCTGTATTTTAGAGACCCCTTGCCCCTCATCAATTTTTTCTCCCCCAAGATCACCTCCTCGAATTAATATGGCTCAACCCAGACCTCCATTTTTTGTAAACACCTTTGGACCTATAAATTTTGTGGGAATGGCTGGTTTTCAAATGCAAGTACATCAAGATGTAAGGAACAAACTACCAAGGTTCAAGGAAAGAATGTTATAACTAGTGATTAGCATCTAAACCTTTTCTCAATATGATGGAAGACTTTGAGATTGAGCATGAGGATGTATACATCAAATTTTTTGTCCACACTTTAGAAGAGGATGCAAGGGACTGGTATAAAGCATTACCAGATAACTCTATTGATTCTTGGGCTAAAATGAACAATGCATTTAGATTACAATATGGTGATAGGACTGACCCTAGGTTTCTTCTATCAGAGTTTGAAAACATCAAGAAGAATCCCAATGAGTTAGTACATGACTTCAATACAAGGTTTAATAAAAATTTGAGGAGATTTCCTATTAGGATAAGGCCATGTGATGAGTCATGTTTGATCAAATATACTGATGCATTTGATAAAAAGGTTGCATATTACTTAAGAGACAAGAACCCCACAAATTTGAGGCAAGCCTTCACCATGGCTCTGCAAATAGAGAACAACATCAAGGAAATTGGGAAGCCTCCAAAGAGGGAAGGTGTAAAGTTGGTTAACCTAGAAAAACCCCAAACAAGCAAGGTTGTTGATTTGGAAGAAGTTGTGAAGACTTTGGTAGGGGTTGTCAAGGAGATCTCCTACAAGCTAGCTCGAGCTGAGAAAGGAGTTGGGCAGAGTTCCCAAGGACAACACAAGCAACAAGGCCAAGATAGATTTACAAATCATCAAAGAATTGATGACAGAGGCAAAAGGACTTATTGGATTTGGAAATAGGCAACCCCAAGGCAGAGAAAATAGAATGGTGCCTGATCCTTTGGCTGCTAGAGTTGTTGTGGTGGAGGAGACAAATGTCATTGATTGGTGTGACAGATGTTTCATGCCTCATGCTCCTTGTGAAGAATATCAACAAGAAGAAGAGGAAGTGTGATGAAATGATGATGATGTCTTCATGATGGGTTGTTCCACGAGCTCACAATAAGGGGCAACTTCAACTGAGGTGATAAGTGCCCAAACTACTACCATTTTTGGGATTGCATTCATAGGGTACCTATTCTTCCTCCATCTCATACTTTAGAAGTATATGATGTACAAGATTTTGAATTACCCAATAATGACTTTGAATATTTAAGGGATTTAATGATAAATAAGTATGATGGAGGAATCCCATATGAGGAAGATAGATAGTTACTGATGAATGTTGTTGTGGCTCAAGAGAAGGAATATAACACAAGAAGTAAGGCTGTCAAAGGGGTAGGGCCTCAAGCTAAGCCTAAAGCTCCCTTACTTTCAAACATTCCTAAAGAGGCTCCTAGGAAAGATGCACCTGCTAAAATCCTGCAGTTCCAAACAAAAATCATACCCCTCCCCATGCCCAAGTTGTCAAAAATCTTGTACCATCTAATGAGTGTGTTGGCTTCCCTTCCAATGTTGCCTTGCCAAGGAATGTCCCATATGATATTGCCCAAGTGCTGAGTCAAATCAAAGTCTATGTTCCAATTTTTAGTTGCTTTAGATTCTGAGCAAAAAAAGAGAGCATTTGAATACTTGGGGTTGAAAGATAAAAGACTTCTCTAAGCACAAATATAAACAATGTGGAGACTCCTCCAATCACTGAAGAGTTAGAAGCACCACCAGCATCAGAAGAGATAGATGAACCACCTGAGGTCTATTTGGGAGCATCCTTGGTGGACTCTCAGCTGAATGTGGATCCATTCTTCACCACTCTGATCATCAAGGATAGGCTGAACTACATAATTGTATGTTTGACTCAAGGGCATCTTGCAATGTCATACATCTGGAAGTCATGAATGAGCTGAATATTAAAGTAACAACAACATATGGGAAGTGTACTTCCATGGACTCTAGAGAAGTGCCAATAGTGGGATGTGTGAAGGGTTTAGTGGTGCAGCTTGCAGCTTACCTAGGTAAAAATTTAAAACTTGATGTTGTCATTGTTGATTACCCAGCCAAGTGGGGTATGTTGTTGTCAAGAAAATGGGCTGTAAGTGTTGGTGGGAGTGTCCAAATGGACATGTCTTATGCCACCATCCCAGTTGAGGCAGCCTTGTCAGGTTGTATGGAGAGAAGAAAATGTTGCACCTTATTGAGGATCCCAACAATGCATCCTATGAAGTATTGTACACAAATGTTGATCCTGACAACTTTGTGGGATTTGCTGATGGAAAGGAGCACAAGATTGAAGAATAAAATGTCTTGAAAAACAGGGTTCTCCTTGGACTCTATTGTTTGATGGAGCTTGCTCCAAGTTTGGGAATGGTGTTGGTGTTGTTTTGCTTTCTCCAAGCCAAGAAAGATTTGTTTTCTCCTTCAAGCTTAACTTTGAATGCACTAACAACATTGTTGAGTATGAGGCATTGTTGCTAGGTTTAAGAATTGCTTGGAAATATGGTGTCAAGGACATTATTGTCAAGGGAGATTCAGAGTTAGTTGTCAAACAAGTCAGAAAACTATATGCCACAAAGAATCGAGAATGAAACAATACAAGCATGCATTTTGGGACTTCATTGAGATGTTTGATTCATTCAACATAGTGCATCATGATAGGAAATTCAATGACTTGGCTGAAAAGATTTAGTGTTGGGTTCTTTGTTTGGCAATCAGTACAATGTCCTCATATTGTGAATATGAGGTTGAGGTATTGACAAGACCCTCTATCCCCGACAATAGTAAACACTGGAAGTTTTTGAGATGATACTCATATAAGAAGATTTTTACAAAGTAAGGGGAGTTTTATGATTAGTACATTGATTGGGAGCCAATGGTATGTGTAATAGAGGGAAAGGAAACCTTGTTTGGCAAGGGCATCATCCAGCTAAAGACCAATACCATCCCTAGAGGGCTAGTGGCTCTTGAGTCCAATTTTGATAATGTTGATCACATTATTAATAGATGTATGGCAGCCTCAAGGGATATTGAGGAGCATGACCTTGGCAAAAGAGAAGCCAAGGAAGATTTGGTTAGGTATTAATCTCAACAAAGAGGAAAAGTATTCATACATCCAATTGTTGAAAAATACCAAGATTACATGGATTGGACCTATTCTAGCTCAAAGCATACAGAGAAGATTTGTTTCAACATGAGATTCCCTTAGATCCCAATGCAAGACCATTCAGGTAGAAGACAGAGGCCAATCAATCCACTTCTATCTCTTAAAATGCAAGAGGAACTGAAGAAACTAAGAGATGGAGGGATTATCCATCCCATAAGGTATTCTTCTTGGGTTGCTAACCTAGTACCAGTAAGAAAGAAGAATGGTGATATCAGGTTATGTGTGGACTTCAGGAATCTGAACAAAGCTTCAATGAAGGATAACTATCCTTTACCTAACATGGAACACATGCTGTAGTTGGTGACTGGTTCTGAGTTGCTCTCTACTTTAGATGGTTTCTCTGGTTATAACCAGGTCATGGTAAAAGAATCAGAAAGGATCAAGACAACCTTCACTACTCCTTGGGGAACATATGTGTATATCAAGATGCCCTTTGGTCTGATGAACACCTGTCCACCTTTCAATGAATGGATTTTTTTTGCTTGGTTATATCAATGAGTTTATTGTTGTGTACTAGGATGATGTAACATTGTTTTATAGAAGAGAAGTGATCACCTGCTACACTTAGAGAATATGCTAGTAAGATGTAGGGAATATGGCATCTCACTCAATCCAAAGAAATTCCATTTTGGAGTGCAGAAGGAAAATTTGCTAGGCCACATTGTGTCACAAGAAGGAGTGATGATTGATCTAAAAAGAGTGGAGGCCATCAGCAAAGTCCCAATTCCAAGAACCAAGAAAGGAATTCAGTCCTTCTTTGGGTAGATAAACTTCATTAGAATATTTATATCAAACTTTGTTGAGTTGACCATCCCAATCACTTCCATGCTAAAGAAGGACCAGGTCATCAAATGGGAGGAGGATGCCATCCAAATTTCAATGGAATCAAAGAGGCATTGAAGCATGCCCCTATTTTGGCAGCCCCATATTATAAGAAACCTTTCCAACTGTTTTCCTTTTCTTCAGAAAACACTATTTCTTCTGTCCTATTGTAGAAGGATAATGAAGGGGCTGAGAGGCCAATTTCCTTTTTCAGTAAGGCATTGCAAGGTAGAACTAAAGTACACCATTATGGAAAAGCAAGCATTTGCCTTGGTAAAAGAAACAAAGGTTTTTAGGCCTTATATTCTAAGTTCAAAGGTTGTTGCTTATGTTCCCCATACCATGGTAAAGGACATCTTGTCAGAGATGGAGGTCTCAAGAAAATATGTAGATGGGTGAACAAGTTGCAAGAATATGATATGGACATCCAAACCACGAATTTGGTGAGAGGTTTGGGCTTGGCTAAGCTTATGGCTAAGAGAAACTTGTAGACTATTGAGGTAAATGAGGTTGAAGAAGAAAGGGTAGGTGTTTTTGAAAAGTTGATGAATTCTGAGTGGTACAAGGATGTGATGTTCTATCTCAGACATTTAAACTTCCCTGAGCATTTAAGTAAGAACCAAAAAGAGCTCTTAAGTTGGCTTCCCAGAAATATGTCATTACTGATTTTGGGTTGGCATGGAAGAACTCAGAGGGAGTCCTCTTAAGATTCATTACTGAAGAAGAAGCCCCTAAGATAATTTTTCCTCTCCATGGAGGAGTTTGTGGGGGAATTTTTCTAAAGAGTCACAACACACAAGATCTTGAGGGCTGGTTATTGGTGGCAAAATCTCTTTCAAGGATACAACTTTGTTAGTTAGAAGATGTGAAAGTTTCCAACACTTCTCTGGAAGACTGAAAGCTTTGGGCTCCCTTCATTTACAACACGTATCAATTAAAGCTCCATTTAAGCAATGGGGAATGGATTTCATTGGTGAGATTTTAGACCCTTCAAGTTTTGGCCATAAATGGATTATTATAGCAACTGATTATTTTACTAAATGGGTGGAGGCAATCCCCACCAAGAAGGAAACACACCAATTTGTCATGGACTTTGTGCTAAACAACATCATCTGTAGGTTTGGGGTACTAGTTAAGATTATTACTGATAATGCCATGAGCTTTAGAGCTAAACCTTTGGTGGAAATGTGCAAAGAATATGGAATCAACTTGACATATGCCTCCAATTAAAATCCCCAAGGAAATGGACAAGCTGAGTCTAGTAATAAAAATTTGTTGAAGATTATCAGAAGAACATTGGAGCAAGAACAAGAGAAAGTGGGGTGAATAATTGAAGTTTGTTGTTTGGGTAGATAGGATCACTATCAAGAGGGTCACTAGAAAGAGTCCATTTGAGTTGGTATATGGGACTCAGGCCTTGCTACCCCTTCATATGCAACTATCTTCTTATCAGTTCATTCAATAACTGGAGGATCAAGAGGTAATTCCTTATGATGCTTGTATTAACCAGATTGTTGAGCTTGATGAAGAGAGGAGGGCATCCCACTAGAGGCATATAAAGTTCAGAGAAAAGATGAAGAAATTATTTGACAAGAAGGTTACTCCCAGAGCTTTCAATATTAGAGATCTTGTGCTACTATGGGATAACATGCATGAAGATAAGGGAAAGCATGGAAAATTTGACTCATTATGGGTGGGCCCTTACTCCATTAACATTAGAATTGGTGAACACACCTTCTTATTGAAGGATTTGGATGGTGAATTTCTTGAATTACCTATTAATGATAGGAATCTAAAGCATTTCTTGGATTAATTACCCATAATCAAGGTAAATATCTTTTATACAGTGTATAATTGGTTGTTTGTTTCCTTTTTTTGTGTTTTTGCTCGTTCTGGTCCTTGGTGACCTATTTTTTCTAGATTTCTCTATTTTTTTTGGAGATGGATTTGTTTCTTTGTCATGCAAACAAAATTTGTCGTCCAATGGATATTTTGGCACTTGGTCTACCATTTTCTTGTGGCACTCGTAGGGAGTGCCCATCCCCGAGTCGAGCCAATGTTGGTGCTCAGAATAGTCTTGCCCCATTTGTGCCTTTGAAAATTTATTGATTTACAACCTCTGTCATTTTCTCCTTCCCCGTGTTGTGCTTGGTCAGTCTTTGTTGCTATTTTTAGTCAGCTCCTGGGTCGAAGATCATGTATGGGTCCATGTTTGTCTCCTCGTTTCTTTGTTCCTCTAGAAAGGTCTATATTTTGAGTCTCCCATGCTCTATTCTTCGAAACTCATGTTTTCCCATTCTCCCTATTTCCCATAGTCAGGATTTTTTCCTTGACATTTCTATCCTAGATACTTGAAGAAGAATGAATTGATGTGTCCCTGAAGAACATATTTGAGCCTTGTAACATTTCTAAACTTTCTGTCCTTGAAGAAAATTTCATTTCCTGAATCAAATGGTCATTTTCTTGTATTTTATAGTTTAACGGGCATTTCTCCTAGTCAAATTTACATCCTTGCATCTACAAGGGACGTGGCACTTTTTGGTTGGACGCAGCTTGGCTAAATACTTCAAAAATTGTATAAAAATCCTCAACTCAAAAATGTGTCCACGTGGAAGAACGAAGCTCATTTAAGGATCTATTTTTTTGTTTTTCCTTGGAGTAGTTCTGGGAGGACACGTGGAGGTTTTCGCTACTTTTCCCGGACTTACAAACTTTCATGTAGCTAAAATAGTATGGCAGAAAATGGGGACACGTGGCGATTCCACTTTTTATTTAGGGTCTCCACTTTGGTCATCATCTTAAAATTGTGCCATGGAGATGTGTGGAGGTTTCGATGGTCTTCCCATACTTAGTATTTTTTTTTTAAAATTGAAGTCCAAGACACGTGGAGGAGCTGCGCATGTTGGGGACTAGCCTTTTAGGTTCCATTTTGAAGGAGCACCATGAGGACACATGGAGGCCTCTACTCACTTTGAATTTTTCTTAGACTTTTCAATGGCCAAAGGAGACTACCTCGAGCATGACATGTGGTGCCTTTCGTTGAGCTTCAAGTATTGAAAAAAGCTTTGCCAGGTCGGACATGTGGCGAGCCTGCTGCTCGTTCAAGGTATCAAATTTTTGGGACCACCTCAAGGTGTGCCATGGTGACACGTGGTGGTTTTAAAATTAAAAGGGGTGGGGAGGTGGACCATCGAGGACAATTTGGATTTTTTTCCCCTTGACATGCAAATGACTAAAAAACATCAAAATTCCCCAGAGGCTCGATAAAGGAAGGGTCAAATCTTTCTCCAGTCAATGGTGGAGGTGTGGATTCTTGGGGAAAATTTACAGAAATTTCCTTTTGGGAGAAACGGATTAAAATCTCAAAATGGCCCGCACGCCCGATGAGGTAAATGGTCAATATTTTGCCCCGATGAACAGTGAAAGGGCGGAGCTGCGGGGAAAACTTGGAAATTTTTGGTGTTTTCCAAAAAGAGGGTCAATTTGTAGAATTTATTCATTTTTCCACTGGGGCCCACATTAGGACATGTGTTAGGCTAATTTCCCAAGGGCATAGGTGCGAGCAAAATGGAAAAAAATTCATTTTTCCAAAAAGTTGTAAAAGGTAAAATGAATCCCCTATTTTAAGTTTGAATCTTCCACGTGGATACCCCAAATTCAAAGTAAAGATCAATGGAAAGCTAGAGTTTGAATATGGTTTTCCCCTCATTTTTCTAAACACTTCTGGAAGTTCGAGTCTCCATGATTTCTTGGTCTTTTCTATATGCCAAACAAAGAGGGGAGTTAATTTTGATATCTAGTTTGGTGGGGAGATCTGGAAGGTTTCTTTCACCATTAAAATGATTTGGTTTTCTATTTTCCTTCTCCCGATCATGCAAGGAGCTAGATTTGAAAGATTATTGCTAAAAGTGGTTGGTGAATGGAAGGAAGCGTGATTTTCATAGAGGAAGGAGTTGAATGCATGAGATATTCAAAAGATATGCCCTCTAGAGCAAACTGGCAACATTTTGCGAGATCGGATCCCAAATGCGGTTGTGATCATGGAAAGCACTTGGTACACTCAATGTCTTATTTTTGGGGGAAACTATGTTGTAAATGTTATAAATGACACAAAATTTTGATGGAAATGGTCGGGATTATGTGGAGAGGTCAGGGACTGATTTTTCTAGCAGAAAACACTTGACAGAGCCCATCCCGTTGTGAGAAGACATCTAAGAAGCCTGTATATCTCTCTTTGTGTCAAATTTAATTGTGTCAAGGTGGTTGTAAGTGTACAGCCATTGAAAAGCTTTGAGATTGTTTTAGAGACTTTCCCTTGCTAATAAATTTGATTAAACTTGAGTTATTCTATGTTAATCTGTAGTAAAGTGTATTTATTTCATCTTTGAATGCATGCAAGTAGTTTTTCTTATTTTTGTAGGAATCTTGTATCAAAATCTAGTCTAATCACATAGGTCTCAATCCTTGTGATAGTTTAGTGGCATCTGTAATTTCATTTCTTAAAAGATCCTTTGTATTAGAATGAGATAAACAATTTAAAATCACTTTTCTTTCATTTATTGTTGATAGAGATTATTTGTAAGCCTCTGGGTGTAGCTCAGACATGGTTTGGTTTGAATCTTAGTGCTTTATTTTGTTCTTTGATTCGAGCCTTCATGACAGAATCCCATAGGCTATGTGAAAAGTGCTAATCTAGAGCCTCCATTAAAGCACATATTCTAGTTGAAGAAACAATTTCAACTTTTGTGGCATTTTTATGTTTGAATCTTTCCATTTTGCATAAGCTCTCAAGGATTTGGTGATTCAAGTGCATCCTGTCTCCCCTCCCACAAAATTTTTATTTAAAACTAATCCTACCCATACTACCCTTGTTTTTTCTCTGTATACCCACACAAGGCCAAAATCCATTTGCTAAAGTATGCAAAACAAATTAGGATTCCAAATGTCTTTAGTAACCTTAGCCTTGTGTTGAAAATATCTCTATAATTTGGAAGTGACAACTCATGAGAGTCAAATTTGGTGTGTTGATTATATTTTCGCAATGTCTTCTCTATTAAATTTATGCAAAAGAAAGGTACATGTATCTCTATTTAGATAAAAAGATTACAAAATAGGTTCTCTTAACTTGGTTGAAACAAACAACCTAAAATAGTGAGGATAGATCAAATCCTCTTAAAGGTGTTATCCATCTCTTCACAAATCCAAGTAACAAAGGGACAGTTAGATTCCTCCCCAGCTACAAAATGACATATATTTATGATCTGACATCTAAGCTCCTTGATTGAATCATGTTGCTTCTTGTCTTGAAAAGGAGAACAAATTTAAATACCAATAGATTGTTTCATTCATATTTTAATTAGTAATAGATATAATACACAATAACTATTATATACAAGGTAGATTCTTTATTCACACCAACAACATTTAATCCCATTAGAATGAAAATCATGTTTTACTTTACCTGTGCAATAACATCCCACACTTTCACTTCCCAAGGCCAAGCATCATTTATAAGTTTACATAGTTATGTTCTATCACCAATCCGCACTATGATAATTATTTACCTCCTTATTTATTTACTAATGCACAGTGGTGGATGTAATCTGGAAACACAACAACAAACATAACACAAGAATACCATAGACTATGATAAAAAGGAATGATGATAAATCTGAAATATCAGAGTAAATTATAATATTAGCATGAAATTGTTACAATCTCACCCATGAGGTACTTCAAGTGTTATTGACTTCACTTTCCTTCACCAATACTATGGGAGAAACTTCACATTACACCTCTTAATGGCTTCTTCAACACACCTTTAAACTGATGGCTTCCTTTACACACTTACTCATACAATATTTCTCACTACTTCCTTCTATGCTAAATGAGGGGGGTGGCCTCTTTATTTATAGAACTTCTAGGCTTATCCATCTTATCTCTAAGATAGGATAAGAAATCCACTATGACGAATCATATTCCATACCTTAACTCTTATATGTACATGTAAGCTTATCTTTTAAGATAAGATAAACCTTATCATTTCACATGGGTTCCACATTTTTAGACTTTTTACAAATAAAATACACAAAATATTTATGACCTCACTCCTTGTCCTTATTACCAATATAATATTTCTAATTCCTAATCATGTAGACCCTACTTCTCTACTTACCCCAACTTTGACATTTTAACATTACTGGACCACTTACGACAACTATTTACTTTTTACCACAACATTCCTATTGTACTTTTGACTATTACCGTACTATACATTATTGGTGGCGTCGTACTGGCAGCGCCGTTATCTTCTATCGGACGCTACTACTAATTATACTTAACAACATCCTATTCCTAATACATACATTAATGAAATAGAAATTACGGAGGAAAATTTTAGTGTCGACATCTTCCCCCTTCCTAGCTTCTACTCCGTCCTCGGAGTAGACTATTCTGGTGCTTGGAAAATCTTCAACTTGTTGTGGTTGACCCATTTCGTAATGGGAGTGCCATCCAATTCCTCCAGTCGATACGTACCATTTTCATGCACAACTACTATTTTGTAGGGCCCCATCCATTTTGGAAGAAATTTTCTCTCTTCTTTTTTTGTATCTAGAATCATATACTAGAACCAAGTCATTCACATGAAATGGAGACCACCGGATCTTTTGATCAAAGTATTCCTTCTGCTTCATTTTCTTCTTATAGCTTGTATCCTTAGCTATTTCCCTCATTTCCTCTAGCAAATGAAGATGTACCAACCTTTCTTTTACTGAATCACTTTCATCCATTCTTTCATTTTCCATTACTCTGACCGTGGGAATATCAAACTCAATAGGAAGAACTGGATCAATGCCATAAGCCAACTGAAATGGGGAGTATCCTGTTGCTGACTTTGATGTTGCCCTATATGCCCACAATGCTGCATGAATCCTCTTATCCCATTTATGTACCTGCAAGGTTGCATCTTTTGCTAGAATTTGACACAACACAAAATTTGTTCGTTCCACCTGTCCATTTGTGCTTGGCTTGTATGTTGTTGCCTTCATATGCTTAATAGAAAACTTATTGACTAGGGCTTCTACCACCTCATTAATGAGTGGCTTCCTTGATCATTACAATTTCTAATGGACAACCAAATCTGGTGACAATGCGTTCATATATGAACCTTGCCACTTCATCCATGGAAGTTGTTTTCAATGGCCTAGCTTGACCCACTTGGTTAAATAATCATGTGCTACTGATATACTTATTTTGGCGTGAGGTAGTTGGAAGTGGACCTACTGATGTCTATTCCCCACTTTTCAAAGGGACCAAGTGGAAGAATAGGGCATAATGGAGCTGATGAAGTCTTACGGTTACCATGTGTTTGACAAATATCACATGTCTTACAATAATTATAACAATCTTTAAAAAGAGTGGGCGGTGATAACTTTGCATCCAAGATCCTTCTTGTTGTAAGTTGTCAGAGAAAGTGCCCTCCACATGTACCATTGTGGAATTCTTCTAGCAGATTCCTTCCCTTGATCACGTCCAACTTGCCCTCTTGTATTGTCCATCGGGTCTATTCGAAATAATACTCCATGCGAGAATAGAATATGGGTGACTGGGCTTGAGTAATCTTTCTCTTAGTCTTTGCATTGGCACCATCAGGAAACTTGAATTCATTCAGATAATTCCAAATATCTATGTATTCACTAGGGATTGTGTCAAGGGATAACAATGTTGCATCGGGAAATCATCATCATCACAAGATGATCCTAAACCATCATAGGCTCGAGAGAGTGCATCTGCATTGACATGCTTCTTTCCTGGCCTATCTATAATATCAAATTCAAATTCTTGTAGCAAAATTATCCATCTTGCTATCCTCCCTGATGGGTTAGGCTTATTGACAATATATTTTAGAGCATGATGATTTGTTACAACTATAAATTTCTACCCTAGCAAGTAATTTCTAAACTTCTTTACAGCAAAAATGATAGCTAGAGCCTCTTTTTCAGTTACAGTATAATTTACCTCAGCACTGCTCATTTGTCTGCTCCCAAAGTAAATTGGATGTTCATTCCCATTTTCATCCTTTTGGCTCAAAGTACTTCCTAGTGCTTTGCATCTGAGGCATCAGTGTACACAATGAATGGCTTGCTCTAATCTGGATTCTTTAAAACAGGTGAAGACACCAGGGCTTCCTTGATTGTCCAAAATCTTCATGCGCCTTATTTCTGGTTCATAAGTAACATCCTTCTTGAAATGGGTTAGTGGCTGTGCAATCTTTGAGAAATTCTTGATGAACCTTCTATAGTAACCCACATGGCCTAAAAATGATCTCAACTTACTTCTATTCATAGGAAATGGTAAATCTTTGATTTTTGAAACTTTATCAGGATCAATACCAATACCATCTCTGGATCTGACATGCCCTAACAAAACACCTTTAGAACATCCAAAGACACACTTTGTAGGGTTTAGTGAGGCTTGTGCTTCATCTAACCTTTGAAATGATGTCTCCATCTTGTGCAGGTGGTCCATCTTGCTCCCATAGATGCAAAAATCATCCAAAAATACTCTGATGAAGTTCCCAATGTAGGGTTCGAACACCCTATTCATCAAACATTTGGAATGTTGTTCTTTGGAGCATTACACAACCCAAAACATAACTCTATAAGAAAATGTTCCCCAAGGAGTGGTGAACGTGGTCTTGACTGATCTTTCTCTCGCTATATACGGACTTGGTTGTATCATTATATCCATCGTGAAAACTATAACACTCTGGCCAGCTACTTCATCCAGATCTGATCGAAAATGGAAGAGGGTAATGATCCTTCTTTGTTGCCTTATTGAGCTTCCTGTAATCAACACAAATGCGTAGCTTCCCATTCTTTTTTATTGAGATCACAATGGGAGAAACCCATTCTGAATTCTCCACAACAAATATGAATCCTGCATCAAGCAACTTATCTATTTCTTCTTTTACAGTCTTGGAAAAATTAGGATTCATTCTATATGGCATTTGCTTTATAGGCTTAGCACCATCTACCAACTCAATAGAATGTTCTACCCAACTTACTTGACGGAGTTCCTTGTAATCAAAAGTGAATATGTGTATGTACCTTCGAAAGAGCTGGAGGTAGGATTCCTTCTCACTCTCCATCACAGCATCACCAATCTTTATTTGTTGGAGATGATCATCAACTTCTTCTTCAGATAATTTTATGGGGTCATGAGTTGGTGTGACTGGAAGGATATCCATGACTGAAACATCAACCTCACTTTCTTCATCTTTAGTGTCCACTTCACTGGTACTAGAGTAATCAGAGGATGTCCAATCATCAGTTTCATCACTTGAATCCACAGGTTCTGCCTTATGATGTCGAGGGATCACATTTATCTTCACCCTCTCTCTACCACGTCCAAGTGTCATGAAACCTTCATTCCAGTAGTTTCTTGCATGAACTCTCCTTAGCCATGGTCTTCCCAGCAACATTGGGTACACAACAATACCATTTTTCATCACCTGAAAGTCTACCACACATCATGACACCCATAACGAGATATTGCCACATTTGAAACTACACCTTATGGTTTAGTTTTCCCTTATTTAATGACCTTAACATAAGTGTTGAAGGGCGATCAATTTTTAAACCCAACATATTCATTACAGACTCGGTCATTACATTAACTGCAGCACCTCCATCAACTAAGACATCATGAATTGAAATACCATTACATAATACCTCAGCTTGTGGAGCATAGGGATCCGCCTCTGCCTCCAAAACAGGGACCTCAACCTCCTTCCTTCGTCGAGCATTGAGTCCACTTCGCAGCTCCCGCCTCTTCTCAGAAGACATAGCCAAGAGTTGACCATATGTAATATTTGCAGGCCTTTTGACAGATCTTCCAAGATGGAGTATGGTCCTTGCCCCTGTGAAATCAGAAAATCCTGCACACCCAACTTTCTTCTCCTATGTTTCTTACTAGTTTCTCCTTTCATCTTCTTAGGATCATTTCCATCTTGATTATCTTTTTCTTTCTTTCTTTTTGTTACAAACACATCTACTTCATTATTTCTGCTCTTATCTACTACATCAAAAGAATTCACAGGTGCTTTTCCTTTATCATTATCTCCTTTACCAGATGTAGAAGCTCTATCTGGACAATTATACTTATAATGACCCTTTTTATAACCATAACATACAACTTCAGAAATATTTCTTTTTGGACCTCTATCTCCTCCCTGAGAACTAAATTCTTTTCCTTGAAGAAGATTAATAGTTAACTGACCCATCTTTTTGAGCAGATCTTCATACTCAGTAGATGTACTAGGAGAAAGATTTGTGCTCACCGAGAGTGGTTGTGGATTCTGGACCAAAGGTGCTTTGGTGTAGGCTCTACTTTAGCAATTTCTTTGGGCTCCTCTTCCATGCTTTCTTCTTGCCTTCTTGCAATCTCCTTTGCTTGTTCAATGGTAGTTGGGTGGTCATACTTCACTCATTGTCTGATCTCTGGCTTCATCCCAAGAATGAAGTGCTTACATAGGAGATTATCCACGCCATTCATCAACCCATCCGCTAATCCTTCCTTCCGGATCTGGGCATCGAGCTTCCTCCTTAGCTCTAGAACACGAGCATGATAATCCCTTATCTTCTCCTTCTCTCCTTGGGATAGCTTTGTGATATCGATCATGAGATCTGCATATCTCTGTTGTTCACCAAATTCTTCAAGAAAACTTTCAGTTAATAAATCCCATGAGTTTTTCACATTATCACCTAGTGTTTCAAACCACCTAAGGGCTGGAACCATCCAAAAAGTAGGAAAAATTCAGTCCATTGTTCCCTTCTTATAAGGCCATTACAAATACAAGATCATTTAAACTCTTGAATGAAAGAGGAAGCATCTTCATTAGATTGGGCTGAAAAAATAGGAATCTTCCCCATTTTCAAAAGTAACCACAGTGAAATACCAACCCACAAGTACAATCAACAAGACTTATGTGCACAAATAATTGAAATCACTATAATAGAAAATAGAAATGACCACGGTAAACTATGGTAAAACTTGATTTACTGTGGTAAAAATTGACTTTACTGTGGTAAACACTATTCACAATAAAAAGTGAAGTTACTGCGGTAAATACTATTCACGGTAAAAAGTGACTTTACTACGGTAAATACTATTCACAACAAAAATGAATTTACCATGGTAACTACTATTCACGGCAAAAAATGACTTTACCATGGTAACTACTATGCACAGTAAAAACAAGGTTACCCTCGAATTGATTTTTGACTAAGTGGGAATATCTCTCCGGAAAAATCCACCAACGAGGAATGGTCCCGCAACGCGGAACCAAAATGTCATCACCAATCCGGCACTATGATAATTCTTCACGGGAACTCCTCGTGCTATGATTATTTACTAATGCACAGCCTTTAGTTTGGTGGATGTAATCTGGAAACACAACAACAAACATAACACAAGAATACCATAGACTATGATAAAAAGGAATGATGATAAATCTGAAATATCAAAGTAAATTATAATATTAGCATGAAATTGTTACAATCTCACCCATGAGGTACTTCAAGTGTTATTGACTTCACTTGCCTTCCACCAATACTATGGGAGAAACTTCACAATTACACCTCTTAATGGCTTCTTCAACACACCTTTAAACTGATGGCTTCCTTTACACACTTACTCATACAATATTTCTCACTACTTCCTTCTATGCTAAATGAGGGGGGTGGCCTCTTTATTTATAGAACTTCCAGGCTTATCCATCTTATCTCTAAGATAGGATAAGAAATCCACTCTGACGAATCATATTCCATACCTTAACTCTTATCTGTACATGTAAGCTTATCTTTTAAGATAAGATAAACCTTATCATTTCACATGGGTTCCACATTTTTAGACTTTTTACAAATAAAATACACAAAATATTTATGACCTCACTCCTTGTCCTTATTACCAATATAATATTTCTAATTCCTAATCATGTAGACCCTACTTCTCTACTTACCCCAACTTTGACATTTTAACATTCTTTGGACCACTTACAACAACTATTTACTTTTTACCACAACATTCCTATTATACTTTTGACTATTTGTACTATACATTATTGGCGGTGTCGTCTTGTGTAGCGCCGTTATCTTCTTCTATCGAACGCTACTACTAATTATACTTAACAACATCCTATTCCTAATACATACATTAATGAAATAAAAATTACGGAGGAAAATTTTAGTGTCGACAATTCAAACATTTAGTTAAGATTTTAAGGATCTAAACATGGCAACATACTTCCTTATTTACATGTTTCTATATTATGTTTTTACACTATCATCTTACATCCAAGTTAAGATGTTTTATTTCTTCCTAAATAGGTTGATATACCTTTTGTAATGAATTGTGTAACCTATTGTTGTTAGGGGAATTTGTATTCTCATGATCTACTAGTCTTTGTCTTAAGGGATTTGTCTCTAAGAACGTGATCACATAGTTTCACATCAGACATCCATTACCTAATAGGACTCTTGGGAGAGTAAGATGGAGATTTAGTTGTTTATATGGTTAAGATTTTCATTAGGGGTTACAAAATGTGTATCCTTTTTTTTCTCACCGAATATGTTTTAAACATTTTATAAGAATGATCTAAAATTTCACCTTTCTCGAAGTACATCATCTTAGGGTTACACTTTCACCAACTAGTCATAAAAAAATATTGTTAAGTTTCACAATTAACTCTTAGTATTGCATCATATAACCTATAGTACAATTGAGATTATGTATCAAGTTCAATTATAATCCCAAATTACTAATGGTGAATTTCAAGGTTTGTTGGTGATATTTGCCACTCAACATACATGTCGGTCCAAGGAATTTTAAATAATGTTTAATGTTTGTTTCAAAAAGAGTACTATATTGAGATAACACATTCTCCTTACTACACACATGATTAGAAGACATAGGAGGGAATCACATATTGAAGATAATGTATTCCCATGACATTCCTAACTATCAGGGTTCATGATGATGTCACTAAGCATACAAGCTATGATGATAAACTCAAACTTGTGATATTATTATTTAAGCTATAAGGTGTTATTAAGTGTAAAGGTTTGAGTTCATTCGAAGGTTTTAGTTTCTTCGTGCTAAAAAGGATAATGCAAGGAGGGTAGATATTCAAAAAAATTATACTAAGGTTAACTATCATATTTAGGTTTTGTTTCTATATTTGTTAATTAAGTAACACAATGCTCTATAGATTCCATCATAAATTTCACAATGAGATTGCATTATAAGGGGATAAATTCAATATCACTTAACACAATATCCAACTTTTAGAAAATGAAACATGGAATCCAATATAACACCCTTATTTAGATGAAAATTTCTTTTAAACCCTAGCATCTTTAAAATGTTTCAAAACTTCAATAATAAAACTTTTAACACTTCAAAAATATTGAATTATCCTCTACAATTTCATGTAACAGATAAATATATACATATATACATGTGTACATACATACATACATACATACATACATACATATATATCCAACCCCTTTTACCATATGTAAAGCTGAATTAAAAAAAAAAAAAAACTTAAATGCACATTTCCAAAAGCACCCCTAAATATCGCATCTCTTTCATATTACCAAATTTCAATAACAAGTCTTTACTATAACATAACAATACATATATACATTCTTCAATGACCTCAATAAATTACAATAATAGACCATGAATTACACCACGCCTTTTCACCATCTTTCTCACATCTTGAAAAACCATGTGAACATAAAATACCGTCATGGCATCCACCTAGATATAGCGTAATTAACTTTTTTAGTTTCCATTTAAAAAATAATAATAATTTTCGTTCAAAGCATAGGTTACAGAAATGTATTGATTTCATTTCATTTCACTTCATTTCTTAACCAAGGAGAGAGAAAGAGATTGGGAGAGAGACAAACAATATTTTTCCAAATGTTTACTTTCACACAAGTGACATGATAGAGTTTCAAATAGTTATTTACAAGTGTTAACAAGTTTCCACCTTTGTTTGGTATCCCGACATGGGTCCTACAACTTTCTTTTTACGTTTTCATGCTACTTGTAAAAACATTCAATTTAAGCTCGGAGGCTAAGAAAGTGCATTCAAAAATAGTCTTTTCATACGCAAATTCACAATGGGAGAAATCCTTCATGTCCATCTATACACCAAAAGTTTGATAGGAATTGACATAATTGTAACTAGTGAACGGTTTATGATTGGTGACCATTTTTCTAAGGTCATCGGTCATAATTGGCTTAGCTGCAAATGATAAAATGTTAGCTTGAGGGCTAAAAAAACCATGTCCAAAAGTAAAATTCGATGGAAGAACACGTAAGGCTAAATTTCCTACAATTTTCCCTATATATGGAGAATTCACCAGAGTCGACGGGACTAAGAAATAGCAAACAATTTTCAAACAACAGAGATAGGTTATGCTGGAGGCACTGTCGCAATTGGTCGGTCTAGTTTGACGTATTCAAACCGAAACCAGAGCCCTACAAAATGCCTTTTCCAAACTATCAAGAAGATTTTTTTCCCAAAATGAAGGTTCCAAGGAATTGTCTAGTAAAAATACTCGAGGTTTTTGAAGGCAGATAAGCATTTCATTTTTCAGAATCAAATGATGAGCTAATAATAAACCCAACTTTTAAATTGTAACAACTTCTTAAAAGTTCAACATGAGGTAATCGGGCTCCAAACGAATGAAAAGAGAGTATAGAAGTTCAATTGGGGTCAAACGTAAAGCTTGAGGAAGGTATCCTCACAATAAGGGACACAAAAGAGACTTTACATCCCCTTTTTAGGTTTCAAAAGGTTTCTTTGTAGGTCTATGAATATTGTGATTTACTAGCTTTTACAATGGAATAGTTGGTGGGTTTATGAGGGAACAAACTCATCTTGTCAATAAAAGGGTGTCATAGCTATCTAAAATGGTTATGAAGTTTTCCAAATCATGTCTGAAGGAGGGTTTAAGTTTATGCTTGACTACCAAGTGTTATTCAAGTTACATAAGTACTAGATGACATTTTACCATTTTTAAAAACAAGTTTATATAAAATAGTCGAATGTATGATAAACCAAAGGTTTTTAAATTTATTACTCTGCAAATGGAAAAATAAAGTATGAGAATTATGAAGGACAAGGTGAGATGAACCATGCCTATTGACTAAATCCAATCAAAATTGCGGGATTTGGTTATGCATCTCTAATAGGGATTTCATCGAGCGGTTTGCACGCATCAAAAATTATACCATTTTGTATTTTCTCCAAGGCTTCAATACCCATTCTGCAAAATAATTTGAGTATTATCCACATGTCTAGAATCATGAAGTTAAAATATCTAGTTCAAGACTCATGAAGTTACATTTCCTTAATTCTGGGCATGTATATACATACGAATCCGCACCATCAAGAATACAAAGAATGAAAGTAATATTATAAATGAACACTAATGTGAAGAGGATAAATTTCTCGAGAAATTATCTGCTGCATCTTAAAATTATAAATGAAACAACAATAATATGGTATGCATTCATATGTGGAAATGTTGTACGCCAACCTTTTACATGTATTTTCCTTCGAGACATAGTTATATCATCACATAATGACCCTTTTCTTGAGGAAAATGGTGCCATTTTGTAATAAATGATAAGTATGCATTCAGAAATAGCCTTAACATCGATAAGTGCACCTTCCTTTATCATAAGATCTGCACCTTCTTCCCCTTTCTTCACCATGTTGGAATATAAGTCTCACATCCCCCTTTATCTTTTCCATCCATTGGTGGAGCAATTTAGCTTCCTCAAAAGCATTGTGACATGTGCATCATGCCCACATGCATGTATTTTTATTGCTAATTTTATCTTCTTCTTCCACTCCTCTTGCTCTTGCAAAATTAGGGCATTCATGTCAACCAGGGAACTTGAAATTACAAGATATGAAAAAACCCTTTTTCATTATGATGTCATCGATGTCCATTCCCTATTCTAAATCCTCCATTTTAGCAGAGGGCGGAAGATGCTTTGGAAAAGGTTTTAAAGCTTGGGTTTTCATTTTGTTGAAAGGTTCCACCACCTTTTTAACCAACCCATGTTTTACATATCATGCTATCAATGTCTTCCATGAGGTCATAATTAAAACATTTGGTCAAACAGTCCTCATGCCAAGCGTATGTTTCCAAATTTTGCATACATATTAGAGAACTTGCCAAGATAGCATCTGAAAAAATTCCTCTATTTTTATGCTTTATTGGATATCTATACCTTGTTTAAAAACTTGTATTTTTGGCATATAGATTAGGAGTGCATGGAATTCTAAACTGGTCAGGTTAGAGACCTATTCATTACATAAGTGAAAAAATGTGACTATCCCATGAGGAAAGACCCATATCTTTAAGACTTCCATCCCCGCACTATCCAAATACTTCTAAATTTATAGCTTGAATTTGGGTTTCAGCATGGAAAAAGTCTCTAATCTCAAATAAATTGAAATTTCATTATGTAATGGGAAAAGATAGTTCGATGTCCATTAAGTTGCCCACGTGCCTTCACATGGGGGGGAGTAACCTACTCCATTTAATTCCAAATCCACGCATCCCACTTCTTTTCATTTTTTAAATTTCTTTTATATATATTTTAACATTTCCCTCCCCTTATAATAGCATCATCCTCAATGCAACACAATACTGAAGCTCAAAGGTTAAGTAGGAAAGAAATTCAATAATGACACATGTCACTTAACAAAACAATTGGTTGGTACAACACGACCACAAGGAAGAAACTAAATTTGGTAATATCTTAAATTTTAATGTTCTATGAAGATTGGTAGTTCTAGTTTACTTTATTACTTAGTTAATATTTTCCTTTACAATACTTCTTAATCTCAATCTCTTAATATTTCATTGTTTTAAGGTTTCAGTTTATTTATTTTTTTGGTGCCCAATAGAAACTGACATCACAATACCATACCAAGCTAGAACACAACACTAATAGTCCACAAGACATCATGATATGTACTTCCAAGACTATATCACATCACAATAACTCAATCAAATCATTGAAAAACATACCTATCCCTCACAAGATAGTACCTATCTTACATGCGCCTAAAAAAAATAGTACCCATAACATAAGTAGACTACTACAACATGGAATTCCCAACATGTACACATATAAAGGTTTCACATAACTTGGGACAATAAATGTAGTTACATAGTGCCAAAAAGGGAATAAAAACATAAACTCAATGAGGAGCATCAATCCTCAACATTACGAACACAACCGAACCCACATGACCACACATAAATCATAATACAAAACCCATACACATCCCAAAGCATCACAAAACAATTCCATATACCTCCTAAAGCATCAAAAACAACTACATATGCCTCCCAACTCATCATAAACATAAAAAAGACTCCTAGAGCACTAATCAAACACACAAACACAAGTATTTCATGCCTCCCTAAAGTCTCTTATGTCTCCTAGAGTCTCTTATACCTCTCTCTCAGAGTCTCTTATGTCTCCCTCAAGTCTTTTATCACTCCCTCATGTAGAATATAGAAAGATAAAGCTATAAATTTCTCTTCTTCTCCCTCCCTCAAGGAGGCTGGTCACCCTATGTCCCTAAGCACATACAGTCTCAGACACCCCTAACCCAAGTGAGATAATAACTCGTGGTTCAACAACCCACTAGTTATCTGTAACTCCTTGGGGCATACTCTAATACAACGAAGTGGGTCCATAGGTTCAACTACTCCATGGTGAATCCCATGACCCTATCCCAAAACATTAAGATATTAGAGCTAACATAAAAATTTGTTTCAAAAGCCAACTAGAAAAATCTCAAGCCTTAGGCTATCCTATTAAAACAATTAAAACTAAACATAATTTAAAACTAAGCCAAAAATGACTAAATAGCCATAGTTAGTACAAAAATCACATGTTAGTGCAACAACCAAATAAAATTCCCAAAATAAAATAACACATCAATCAAGAAAACTATTTTTTATAAAAATAAAAGAGATAATAATCAATTTGCAAATGAATTACACATAGAGAAAAAACACTTTATAATCACTATGTGGCCTTATATGACTAAAAATGTGTACTCATCTAGTTACTTGGCACTCGGACATCTAACTTCGGCTCACAAAATAACATATAAAATAATACAACTATCATAATCATCACTTGAATCATCCTTCCATACACCCACAAGGCTCAACATAGTCAAAATCACATAGGATTGTTCGATGGAAAACCAACATGGGAAAGAGCAGGGAGGCTAGTTTGTATAAGTCGTTGATCCTAAGGCGGTGTGAATGTACAATATATTGAGCAAACTTGATTTATAATAAATAGATAGAAGTGGGTTTTAAATCTATATGAGACTCCATTTCCTCACTCGTACTCAGCTCAAGATTATGAAAACCATGTCTATGCCTCCTCTCTCTACATATACAATCTTAATGATATCTCCCTTTATCTAGTGTAAATTTAACAATATAAGACATAACTACATCACTAACACAATGGTGATTCATGCACATTAACCATAGCATCTTACACATGGTATATATGTACGGTTCTAACACAATTGTTACTTTCATGGGTTATAATACATCATTTTTCCACATAATGCACTCAATGTGCTCATAATGCAAAATAGGGTCATACATTCACCATATGCTCATAAATCATGACATGAACTAATGCATATTACACAATTCATACATATGATGAATACAATGGATAACATTACAACATAGAATCAATTACAATACAACATGCTTTGACACACACAATTCAACACAACAAGGTAGCAACATTACGATACAATATAGTTCACCATACACCAATCTTTTCCATGCAACGCATAATCACACCTACATATCACATACTAACAAGACACTCCAATACTCCACAATTCGCAATATCATTTTTTAACACACAAAAAATTGGTACATCACATGTGAATAACTCTTTGAATCCATGAAAAGGAGAGCGAATAATCTCATCAAAAGCACATAAACATGATAAAAATATGTACTAAGTGACATTCACAACATGTGCGTTCATAATATCACAATTACAATGTTGGTCACATAACAACATATATCACGTTACTCTTCAAATATCCACCACCACCATGTAAAATCATCACTACTCCAATCCATCCCAAAATTTTGAGAGCTTCAACCTCTGTTATGATATAAAGTGTAACGCCCACAATTTACACACATAAATACAACACTAAAAATACCGAAATAATTATTTTGACTTACATTATAGTACACATAAGACTACAAGATATCACTTAGGACAACACACAACACATTAAATGTTTGCACAAACATTAACTCACATGGATAACATGAAAACACATGATGCACATCGAGGAAACGTTTTTTTAAATGACAAGGAAAAACATAATGATTCAACTACAATATCAACCTATAAATAGGGTCTTCCCATGACATGATAATTTTAGGGTTATACAATTATTATAATCATGTTTTAATATTTGTCTTAAGTTCTATAAAGGCTCATAGTATGTGAATCATACATTCTTTTTCCTTTTTCTAGATTTCATTTTTTATTCTGTTTAACATTTAACTTATGGTGTATCTCATTGCATAAGGATCACCTACATTATTTCAATTACTTGTTTAATTCGTTCATTTGTTAATAGGGTATTTATTTACACACAAGACTACTAGGAATTATCCCTAGGATTCACTCCTAAGGGCATGCATCTTGATGTTATATCATACCTCAATTACGCAACGAAATAAGTGTGAGCCCAAAGGAGGGAAGGTTCACATCTTTTTCTCAAGGATTTAGGGTCAAGTTTCTTTCATTCATTTATAAATTGGTAATTGATCTAATACACAATAAGTATTATATACAAGGTAGGTTCTTTATTCACAACAAGAGCATTTAATCACATTACAAGGAAAATCATGTTTTACTTTACATGTGGAATAACATCCCACGATTTCACTTTCCAAGGTGAAGCATTTTTAGGTTGTGAGCCTATTTTCATTTGTGAAATTGCAATCTGCTCACTTTTCACTATGATGTGTGATGCGGGGAAAACAAAATTTTCCTTGAAAAATGTGCATGATATATCGGAAACGTGCTTTTCTCTTATGGGTTGGATTTTTGACCCATATTTTTATGGGACAATTTCTGCCCATGGTTTTGATACCTATGATTTTGTAAACACTTCTTAAGAATTTTTACATATTTGGTTTTTTCCATATGGTAGGGATGATGTAACATTGCAGATGTGTCTCAATTCGGGTGTGAATTCTATAGAGTTTGTTGAGCATATCCCCAAACAAATTTGGGTATTGTATTAAGAAAACAAAGTGGCTTGTAATAAAATCTGAGCAAGTGATTCTTTGTGGATGTATCCCAAATTAGGTGAACCAAGTTAAATACTATCTCTTTGTGTTGTTATTTTATTATTCCAAACTTTTATTTTAAATCATCACATTTTCTCGCATATTAGTTTCTACAATTGCGATTCTTTGAGGGATTATTCCACATATTTTATTGCTTATTTCCTATAAATTAGTATCGGATCCTTGTTTGGTTTGTTGAAGTGTTGAATCATAGATGATGGAAGATCAAGGGTTACTAAATTCAATGGGCACAATTTCAGATTTGGAAGATACAGATGGAAGAATACCTTTATCAAAAGGATCTTTATTTTCCATTGTTTTATAAGGTGAACAAACCCTCGAGCATGACAGATGTGGAATGAGATTTGTTTGATAGGAAGGAACTTGGGAAAATACGGATGTTTCTTGCATATTTGGTATTATTTAATGTTTTAAAGGAAAAGACTACAAAAGAACTGATGGATGCATTAGGGAATTTATATGAAAAACCTATAATAAGATATTTTTAGTGAATTTTTTTAATATGAATATGTTTGAGAATGTTTTAATAGTATATCATTTAAATTATTTTAATACGGTTATAAATATTCTAGCTTTGGTTACAATAGAATTTGATGAAGAAGTGAAGGATTTATTAATTTTGTGCTTCTTTACCTAAGAGTTGGAACATCCCGTAATGGCGGTAAGCGTGCAACTCGATTCCGATAACTCAAAGTTCAAGTTTGAGGATGTTATAGGAATGATTATAAGAAAGGAAATGAAAAGAAAAAGATCTAGGGAATATTCTACTTTAGGGAATGTTGTGGCGTGGAAACTAGAGGGAGAGAGAAGAATAGAGGAATCCGTAAAATCAAACGATAAAGCAAGGTCAAAATCCAAAAGAAAGATAGTATGTTGGTATTGTGGAAAGTCCGGGCATGCAAAAAATATTGTTGGGAGCTTCGGGATAAGAAGAAACAATAGGATTAAAAAAAGGATGCAAATGTGGCAATAGGTAATGTATATCGGGATGCTTTGATTCTTTATTTAAACAATATTACTGAATCTTGGGTTTTAAATTCGGGAGCTTCTTTCGATGCTACTCCACATAGGCATTATTTTATTGATTATGTTGAAGGAGATTTTAGGCATGTTTTTCTTGGTGATGATGAGCCTTGCAGGCGTAGTCGGAAAATATTATGTTCAGTGAAGATGTAGAATGGGAATACTTGGCTATTAAAGGATGTCGACATGTGCCGACATTAAGATGAAATATGATATCAACAGGGTAATTAGGAAGTGATGGTTATACTTTGATATTTATAATGGAGTCTTGGAAGGGTACTAAGGGTACTCTTGTGGTGGCAAGAGGTAAGAAGGTTGGAACCTTGTATTTAACCACTTATAGCACTAATTTTTTTAATCTTGTGGCTTTAAAAGTAGATACAACATTGTGGCACTATAGGCTCAGCCATATGAGCCATAACGACATGGAGATCATAAAGAAGGATTTTTCTCGGATATACGAAACATGTTAGGAGTTTTGTGAGGATTGCATATATGGGAAACATAAGTGAGTAAGGTTTCTTAAAGTTAGACCTACAAAGAAAGAGAATGAGTTAGAGTTGGTGCATTCTAATGTGTGGGGCCAGCTCGTATCATCTCTTGGGGGTTTAAGTTAATATTTTAATTGTATTAATGATGCAATAAGGAAAGTTTGGGTTTATTGTACTAGAAATAAATTTAATGTATTTGAAACTTTTGTTAAATGGAAGGCCTTCAAGAGAAAGAAACAAGTCTTAATCTAAAATGTCTTAGGTAAGATAATGGAGGGGAGTATTTTAGCAATGAATTTGATGATTACTATTCTAAGAATGGAATCCATAGGAAAAATATGGTTCCAGAACTCGCAACATAATGTGTTTTCGAAAGGATGAACAAAACAATAATGGAACGTCTTAGGAGCATGAGGTTACATACATGAATGCCTCTTTCTTTTTGGGCGGAAGAAGTGAGCACAAGTGTGTACTTGATAAATAGAGGACTGTATCAAGCACCTTGGATGGAGGCATAGTTGAGGAGGCTTGGTATGGTAAGAAAGTTGATTATTCATTTCTTAGAGTTTTTGGATGTGTGGTATTTTTCCATATAGAAAAGGACGATAAGACCAAGCTAGAGGCTAAATCGAAAAATGTAATTTCATTGGTTATGGTGGTGATGACTTTGGATATAAATATTGGAGTATTAAGGAAAAGAAAATAATTCAATCTAGGGAAGTGATATTTAATGAAAACTTCATGTATAAGTAGTAGTTATAGGAAAATAGGAAAGAATCCAAGAAATAATATGTATGGTGCACAGGGATCTTCCGTAGATGGGAAAGTGACACATGAATCAATTTAGGAATCTCCTCAATACAAGCCCATGAGGAGGTGTTCTAGGGTAAGAAGATAACCTAAACATTTTTCTCCTTCTCTTTATTATTTATTACTCACCGATAGTGGAGAGCCAAATAGATTTGATGATGAAATGTAGATAGATGCCAGGAAGAAGTGGGATCAAGCAATGAATGAGTAACATCAGCCCTCATAGAGAACCAAACATGGGATTTGGGGAAGTTTCTGAATGAAAAGAGCATTATAGAACAAGTGGATGTAAAGAGTTAAAGAGGAAGAAGGAGGAAAGAAAAGATATAATGCCCGATTGGTGGTCAAGGGGTTTGCACGAAAAAAAAGGTATAGATTTTGATGAGATTTTTTCTCCTATAGTAAAAAGACTTCTACTAGAACTATTCTTGGAATAGTTGGAGTAGAAGACTTGCACTTAGAATAGATTGATGTTAAGACGGTATTTCTCTATGGTGATTTGGAGGAGGATCTATATATGTAGAATCCAGAGGGTCATGAGGTCAAAGGTAAAGAGGATATGTTGTGCAAATTGAAGAAGAGCTTATATGGATTAAAACAAACTCCACATAAATTATTTAAGAAATTTGATAGCTTCAATTATGGATCAAGGTTATATTAGATGCCATTCTGACCATTTCATGTATACAAATAAATTTTTAGATGGCGCTTATATTATCCCGTGGATGACATAGTGGTTATAGGTAAAAACATGCAGAAATAAAACTACTCAAGAAGTAGCTAAGTGAATCCTTTGCTATGAAGGATTTGGGGACAGAAAATAAATCCTTCATATGAGGATATCTTGAGATATAAAGGAAGACAAGCTGAATTTATCTCGTGAAGACATTAAGAAGGTCTTGGAGAGGTTTAATATATATGATGCTAAACCAATTGGGAATCATTTGGAAAGCCATTTCAAGTTATCAAAAGAGCAAAGTGTCCTAGGATAGAGTAGGAGAGAAACCGAGTGTCTAAGGTACCTTACTCATCGTGGTTTGTAGTTTGATGTATGACATGGTGTGCACCAAGACTGATATTACCCATGTAGTGGGAGTGGCGAGTAGATTTATGAGTGATCTAAGTAGAGATCACTAGAAGGAATTAAAGTGGATCATTCAAGATTCGAGAGGGACCATGGGGATATTTTTTTGCTATAGTGTATCGTAAAAACCACTTTGTGTGGTTATGTAGATTAATATATGGCTATATATGTAGACAACATGAGGAACACGATGGGTTATATTTACACTATAGGTGGGATAACAAAGAATTGGATTTCACTACTACGAAGCTAGCGGCTTTTTCAACCATGGAGGATGAGTATGTTGCTACCATAAAGGCAAGGAAATAATTATTTGGTTACAAATTTTTTTTAGGATTTTTGGCATAAACAAGATGAAGGAAATTTTCATAGTGATAGTAAGAGTGTTATAAACCTAGCTAAGAACTCTGCTTTCCACTTTAGGAAGAAGCATATAAAGTTAAGGTACCATTTCATCAGGATAACTTTGGAGGAAGAGAATTTGAAGCTAGAGAATATTCATACCAATCAGAATCCTGTAGACATGATGACCAAGGTGTTCATAAGGAAAACATGAAGTTTTTTTCAACTTTAGTTTGTCTTCATGGAAACTAGTGAAGGGTTGAGAAACTTGCTCAGAGGAAAACTAGTCTCCAAGTGAGATATTGTTAGGTTATGGATCAAGTTTTCATGTATGAAAGTTTTGAAGACTGTACACTAAGAGTACTATACTCTTTCCACAAATTGACTCACCGAGGTTTGGGAAATGTTCCCGATATATTGGGAAATGTGCTTTTCGCATATGGGAGGGTTTTTTGACCTATAGATTTATGAGATGATTTTAACCCATGGTTTTGATACCCATGATTTTATTAAAACTAATTAAGCATTTACCAACTTATGTGGATTTTTGCATATGGTAGGGATGATGTAACATTGCAAATGTATCACAATTTAGGGCTGAAATGTTTTGAAGCATAGCTCCAATTTAGGAGAGAGTGGTGGCTGATTTTGAGAGATTTTGGTATTTAAAATATTTCTTTATGTTTTCCTTTACCATTATGCACTTTTATTTAAAATCTTTACTATTAGTATTAGTTTTTACTATTATGATTCTCGTGAGGGATAGTTCCGCATATTTTATCACTTATTTCCTAAAAATCATAATTTATAAGTTTACCATAGTTATGTTACAATAATTAGTTAAGGATTCAAGGCTCTAAACATGGCAACATACTTCCTTATTTTCTTTTCTCTAGATTAGGTTTTCATAATATCGTTTTACATCTCACTTAAGAGGTTTTATCTATTCCTAACTAGGTTCATATACATTTTGTAATGAATTGTGTAACCTATTGTTAACAAGGGAATTTTATCCTATGAGACTACTAGTCACTATCTTAAGGAATTTTTCTCTAAGAACATGATCATATAGTTTCACATTAGACATTCATTACCTAATAGACTAATGGGAGAGCAAGATGGAATAGTCCATTGTTTCAAGGATTAAGATTCACATTAGGGGTTACAGAATGTGGATGCTTTTCTTTCTCACCATAAGATGGTTTAAACACGTTATAATAATGATATAAATTTTCATCTTTATCCAAGCACATCATCTTAGGGTTACATTTTCACCAACTAGTCATAAAACAAATATTGTTAAGTTTCACAATTAACTCTTAATATTGCAACATATAACCTAGTTGAAAATATAGATTGGGTATCAAGTTCACTTATAATCCCAAATCTTAAGGGTGACTTTCAAGGTTAGTTGGTGATCTTCACCACTCAACATGCATATCAAGTACGAGGGAAATTTAAATCATGTTTAATGTTGGTTTCCATAAGAGTACTATCTTAAGAGAACACATTCTCCTTACTAAACAAATGATTACCAAACCTAGGAGGGAATCACATACTTAAGATAATTTTTGATCATGACTTTCCTAACCGTCGGTTCACGACAATGTCTCTAAGAATACAAGCTATGACAATAAACTCAAACCTGTGATATTATTTATTTTATATATAAGGTGTTATTAAGCATAAATTTTTAAGTTTGTTATAATGTTACAATGTTTTATGTGCTAAGAAGGATCGTGTTAGGAGGGTATATATGCAAAAGTTGTAGACTAAGGTTAGCTATTATATTTATGTTTTCATTATATATTTTTAGTTAAATAACAAAAAACTCTAGAGATTCGATCATAAATTTCACAAAAAAATGCACTATAAGGGGTTAAATTTAATATCAATTAACACAATATCCAAAAAAATTTAAAAAAACTTGGAATCCAGAATAACACCCATATTTTGATGAACATTTATCTTAAACCATAACATCTTTAAAATTTTATTGTTATCCATTTTTTACATGCCCCTTTGCAAAATGGATAAACCTACAGGTCTGGGCATTGATATTTAATGGGAGTATTTTACAAGGTATCTCGCAGTGAGCAAGCTTTTCGGGACGAAGTTTTGGATCATGATTTACATTAATGGTCAAACTAGAGAAATGTATGGATTGTGTCCTTGTTGACATGTGTCAAACACCTCCTTCCCGTCACATGACAATGCTTCTTCCTATTATGTGATAATGCTTCTTCCCTTTGCATGACAACAACTCCTTCCTATCACATGACAATTCTTTCTTCCTATCACATGATAACTATTCTTCGTGTCACTCAAAAATGTTCCTTCTTTTCATGCGACAATGCCTCCTTCCTATCACGTGAAAATTCCCCTTCTTTTCGCAGAACAACACCTTCTTCCTATTGTACAATAATGTTTCTTTTTGTCACGTGAAAACGCTCCTTCCTCGTCACACAAAAACTCTTCATTCGGTCACATAACGACATCTCTTTCCTATCGCGTGACAACACCATGCTTATTGATGCACAAAAATTCCACTTCTTTTTGTGCATCAATGCTTGTTTTCTATCATGTGTTAACCTCCCCTCATTGTCATGTGACAAGTCTTTTCCTCATCAGCAAAAAATATTCCCTTCTTATCGTGCATCGACAAGTGGTTTCTTTTGAGTGACAAAAAGAGTTTCGAGATACGTCCAAAAATTAATGATACCGTTAAAGGTAACTTAACATAGTTTTAATGAAGCATGGTGCCCATGTCTTTTCTAAAAAAATAGTATCATTGGAGAGAAGACATGTGGCTTCACATATATATAATTAATGAAGGTTATTCATAGGCGAGAAAATTTTCTACATAATGTATTCAACCCCCTAATTTTTAAGGGAGAGACATTCTAGGAGTTTGAGAAACTCTTGAAAAATTCCTCAACTCCATTTAAGTTGTGAGCCTTCTATTGGGCTTAACAATGTAATTAGGCCTCTATGCATCAAATGTAATGGTCTATGAATGCTTTGAAGCAATAAAATTGTGTTTTCTGGTGTTTTTCAACCCGAGCTCATTTTATTGTATTTTATTTCCTCTCCATTATTATTGATGTATTTTGTGCTTCTTCTTTCACTTTCGGTTTATGATGTTTTGTTCCACGGAGTTTTCATGATAGACTACGATATGGGTCTCTGTGTCACATTTTTCTAACCCCCTTATCCCTTTTTTCCTTGTTCCATCCTCCCTAAATAGAGTATCTCGCCCTTTTCTCGGTGTCACACCCCTTTATTATAAGATTCCCCCTTTTCATGCACTTTCTCTCTCCCTATCTCCTTGGATGTGTTATTCTATTCTTACTTAGGCATTTTTCTTGCATTAGGAGTAGATGTAGCATAGGATTAGGTCGAGGAATTCGGCATTCTCCGGCAGGGTTATCTCAAGTTTGTAATTCCCACAACTTGAGGGATAACCCCATATAAAGATAATTACACCGATTTCTCCACACAAACAGAGAAAATCAAGGGGTGTTGTAATTCTAATATAATAGTTACAAAACATCAATAATAATTTTTTAACAGATTCAAAAATGTTGAATTATCCTCTACAATTTCATTTAACATAAAAATATACATATATATATCCAACTCTATTTTACCATATGTAAAACTAAATCAAAATAACACGTATAGTTATATGCACATTTCCCAAAGCACCCCTAAATGCTGCATTTATTTCAAATTACCAAATTTCAATAACAAGTCTTTGTTGTAACATATAAATACATATATACATTCTAGAACGACCTATATAAAGTACAATAATAGATAATGAACTACACTACACCTTTTCACCATCTTTCTTGCATCTTGTAAAACCATATGAGCATGAAATCTGCGATAAATCACCGGCATGACATCCATCTAGTTCTACATTTTTAGTGTTTTTAGTTTCCATTTAAAAAATAATAATAATTTGGATTTGAAAGGATAAGGATAGATGCATGTATTGATTTCATTTCATTTTACCTCGTTTCTTAACCAAGGAGAGAGAAAGAGATAGGGAGAAAGCGAGAGAAACACTATTTTTTCAAAATTTCAATTTCACATAAGTCACATGATAGAGTTTGAAATAGTTATTTACTAGTGTCAACAAGTTTCCATGGTGGTTTGGTAACTTGATGGGGTCCTACAACTTTCCTTTTTGTTTTCATGCTAGTTGAAAATACGTTCAATTTAGGCTCAAAA
The DNA here is from genome assembly GCA_018340775.1 of Taxus wallichiana var. yunnanensis. Classification (NCBI taxonomy): domain Eukaryota; kingdom Viridiplantae; phylum Streptophyta; class Pinopsida; order Cupressales; family Taxaceae; genus Taxus; species Taxus wallichiana. Next base: position 675,827,931 of record CM031234.1, read on the forward strand.
GCTAAGAAAGTGCCTTCAAAAATTGTCTTCTAATAAGAACATTAATGATTGGTGAAATCATATGTGTCCACCTATATACCAAGAGTTCATAGGAATGGGTAGAATTGAGAAGTGGTGAATGCTTTATGATTGGCGCCTAGTTTTACGAGGTCATCGGTCATAATTGGCCCAGTTGTAAATAATCAAAAGTTAGTTTGAGGGCTTAGAAAATGAAGTCCAAAACTAACGCTCAATGGATGACCATGTAACGTGAAATTTTCTAAAGTTTCCCCTATATATTGATAATTCACAAGATTTGACATGACCGAGAACTAGAAAACGGTTTTAAAATGGTGATAAGTTTTCTAGAGCCACCGATCGTAATTGGTCTAGTTTGACCTATTCAAACTGAGATCGAAGGCCAACAAAATACCTTTGTGAAAATATCAAGAAGATTTATTTCCCCAAATTGAATATTCCATGAAATTATATAGTAAAAATACTAGAGGTTTACGAAGGCGGATAAGCATTTTGTTGTTCAGGGTTTAAACGGTGAGCTAATACGAAACACAAATTTTCAATTTTATCTTCATAAAAGTGCTACACGAGGTAACATGGCTCCTAGAGGAGCACCAAAGAAAGTATAGATGGTCAATTAGGGTCTAGATTAAATATTTCAAGGAAAATCTCCTCATAATAATGGACATGAACAAGAATTTAGATCCTCTTATCGGGTTTTAGAAGGTTGCTTTGTAGGTATATGAATATCATGATTTACTAGCTTTTACAATGGAACAGTTAGTGGGTTTACGAGGGAAAAAACTCAGCTTGTCAATAAAAGGGTGTCACAACTATCTAATATGGTTATGAAGTTTTCCAAATCATGTTTGAAGGAGGGTTTAAGTTTGTGCTTGACTACCAAGTGTTATTCAGGTTACATAAGTACCAGATGACATTTTACTATTTTGCCAAAAGAAATTCTAAAATAGTCGAATGTATAATAAAAAAATGTTTTTAAATTTCTTACAATATAAATGGAAAACTAAAGTATGAGAATTATGAAGGACAAGGTGAGATGAACCATTCCCGTGGACCAATCAAGTGAAAACTACAGGATTTGGTTCTACATCTCTAATAGGCATTTTTTCAAGCAGTTTGCACACATCCACAATTCCACCATTTTGTATTTTATACAATTCTTAAATACCCATTCCACAAAATGATTTGAGTATTATCCACATGTCTAGAATCGGAAGTTACATTTCCTTGATTATGGGCATGTATATATACATGATAATCCACACCATCAAATAATACGAAGAATGAAGGGCATTTTATAGATGAACACTAACTATGAAGATGATTGTTTTCTGAGAAAGTATCTATTACATCTCAAAATTATAAATGAAAAAGAAAAATAAGGTCTGCATTCATATGTGGAAATGCTACACGCCTAACTTTTCCATGTACTATTGCTTCAAACATAGTTGTAGAACACATAATAGCCTTGATCTTGAGGAAAATGGTGTCAATTGGTAATAAATGATTATCATGCATTCCAAAAATAAACTCAAGCATATACAAGTACCCCTTCCTTTATCATACGATCTACACCTACTTCCCTTTCTTCTCTAGGTTATAATATAAGTCTCATAGCTCCCTTAAACTTGTCCCTCCATTGGTGGAGAAATTTGGCAACCCCAAGAAGCATTGTGACATACAAATCATGCCCTTATGCATGTATTTTTCCTACTATTTTACTCTTATGCTTCCACTCCTCTTGCTCTTGCAAAGGAAGGCCATCCATGTTAACGAGGGAACTTGTCATTACAACATGTGATGGAACCCTTTTTAGTGTGTTGTGATGGATGTCCATTCCTTGTTCTAAATCCTCCATTTTTGTGTAAGGTGGAGGATGCTTGCAAAGGTTTTGAATCCTAGCATTTCATTTTCCTAAAAGGTTCCATGACCTTTTTAACAAACCCATTTTGTACATATCTTGCTATCATTGCCTTCCATGATGTCACATTTCAAGCATTGAGTCAAACAGTCCACATGTCAAGTGTATGCTTCCGCATTTTGCATACATACCTACTAAATCACTTACAACTACAACATCTGAAAAAATTCCTCTATCTGTATGCTTTGTTAAACATCCAAATTCTATTTTAGTGATGGTATATTAGCAAATGCTAGGACTACATGGAAATGTAAATTGATTTGTTTAGATACCTATTTTTTGCATAAGTGAGACCATGTGACTGTCACATAAGGATATACCCATGTCTTCTAAACTATCATCCCCGCACTATCCAAATGTTGCTAAATTTGTAGCTTGAATTTGGGTTTTAGCGTGGATTAAGTCATCGGATCTCAAATAAATTGAATTTTCATTACACAATTGGAAAATAAAGGTATGATTGCCATTAATCTACACATGCGCCTTCATATGGTGGGTCTCCTAATCAATTTAACTCCAAATCCACACATCCCACTTCTTTTCATTTAAAAAAAAAATGTTTTATATTTTTTTTTCTTATTGTTGGGCACTACAGATCGCATCATCTTAGGAAATTTCAACAACAATGTAGTTTCTTAAAAGCTACACATATACTCTCTAATCTTGTTGTGTGAACAATATGCAACCATCCCATTCCATGAGATTGAACTCCTTAGGATATTTTCAACCCATTTACACGCATGCACAAACATCCACTTATTTTATATTTTCTCACAACCATGGAAGGGTATTTTGCAAAGGTCTTGAGTGGCCAATCATAATTTCGCATATAAATGTGGGGTTGATATTCTTACCCTCAACAACACCTTTCTTAGAACTACATGTCCGTAATAATTGAAAAATGTGTACACGATGGAAGAATAGAAAATAGTACTTCACATTTCTCCAAGAAATTTCGTTATTCCTAAACACCCGTAGAAGAAATTTTCACAATTACCATTCAACCCCGATTAATTTTGTATTTGAAAACCTTTTCCCAAGGAAATATACGAAGGAAGGAATCCATGCATTAAAAGGCCAAATTACTAAGAGGATTTTAGTCAAATAGTCTACACGCCCTAAAGAAATATCCTTAAGACCATTGAACTATGTGAATTTTCTCAAATTTTTCATGATCAACCCATATGGTTCTACGTATGGATGATTTTTAGAACATGGGAAATGGGTTTGACTAGACACCTACAATTTCCATTTGCTTGAAAGTATCTGCAGCCTTGTGAAATGAACCCATTATATTTATACCTTGCATTGATTACAGACCCATACTAGCTTCTTGCAAGAATTTTAACGTCATTGCACATGCCCGACATGGAGTAAGAATGAAAGATACAATCCTTGTAGAGACATAAGAAGGATACAAAGGAAGGTAACTTGTATATTTTAATCAATACATCACCTACTCAAGATAAAATGTAAGAAACAAGTAAAACAAAATTGGCAGCAATCATCTACACCAAGAATGGTGATGCAAAGGTCACAATCTACGCAGCACATGTGCATAGAAGAAAAAGAAGAAAATTCAAAATAGCTAGAAATTATGCATAAATGAAGTGCTTCCTATCCTCAATATTTTTATTGTGTTCTTCTATAAACAACTATCATAAAATAAACAGAAATAATTACGTTTCCTCTTAGAGACGATTAAACTTTATTTAGATAAAAATACCAATCTATATAATTGAATTTATATATAGTAAAAATCAGGATATTTTTACAAGGTCATCACCCTATATAGGACGAATCGAACCCACAATGGATCTAATTTTAGGATGTCGATTGGAGATCTTTGTTTAGTATTATTCCCTACATGATTCTATTTATTTAATGACGAGAGTTCTCCACTCGCTCCAAGTATCCAATTACTTCTAAATAACCAAAGTTAACTTGGGTTTCCTAGTGGTTAAGACATCGAGATATCAAAATAAATTGCCTATATTATTTAGCAAGGAAATGATAGGTCCAAAAATGCTGCAAGGATACATCACTTCCATAACATTCCTTAAGACAAAAAAACATGTCTAACTTTCTCGCCAACACATGCGTTGTCTCTCAAAAGTGCACCTTGTAGAGATATGGCTGCAAGTGTTCTAAGCTTACAAATTTTATCTCTCTCTTTCATACATACAATGGTAACACCTCAGGTCCGTGTGTACCTATTTTAAGGTGAGTATCCGATATCAAGGCTGGTTCCTTAATGATGTATCCTAAATTGATTTCTGGGTTTAAGGGTAAAATATGAATATAAAAATGAATTAAAACTAAGGTGATACATCTAAATTGAATGAGGTCTTTGACTGATTAAATGCACCATTGATATGGAATGAACTTATGATGCAAAGACCAATAGATTTCAAAAGATAATTAAGGGTAAACACTTTCATGTATAGAGGATAGAATCACAACAATACTACTAAGTTACACATACACATTAATATCATGCAGATATTACTTAATTTGTAAAAGGGTAAGATGATTAATCAGGGAATTCAACATTCACAAGATTAATGGAAAACATAAACAAGAATGCAAATAATTGGAAAGGCGAAAAATTCTTCACATTCAAAGGGCAAAATCGTAGAAAATTGCTTCAAAGACTCCTATATCTAAAAATTCCTCCTTTTGTTTTGCTAAGGCACACAATATATAAAAAATTTGATCCACCCATCCTTCCTAAAAATAGACTAAGGTTGTACTCACCCATGCATCCTATTTTTATCCTTTATTTAATAATAAATAAAGGAATAAAATAAAGAAAACTAGTACAAAGAGGCATTAATAGCCTTTGATTACATACAGTCAAACTGAAGTTGACTTTTCTATTTTTAAGAAAAGAATGGGTGATTAATTTTCAAAAATAAATCTTGCTTGATGAGCAAGTCTCCTTCCTTGTGCATGTGAATTTGTCTTCTTGTGACTGTCCTTTTGCTAAAGGCATGCAAAAATACTCCCTGTGAGTGAACAAAATAATTACAATACTTGCAATATTTGCAAAATAATTCATCCACACATCCACTTGATGGGGACCACCTTCAAGCTCAAGTTTTTATGTTGACGTTCCTTTTCTTCTAGTGGTCACATGGGTGACATACTATAAATCATCTCCAACTCCTCCAACAGTGGGGACCACCTTTTCACTTCACTATTAGTCTCCATTTTGGTTTGGCCACCTTTGTGGACTTAGCACATTATTGGTTTTGAAATAAGATAAGGGGCACCTTTTAAAAAAAGAACCACAATACACTCGACCACCTTTGTTAACATACATGACCATGGTGATTACTTGTCGGCTTTTAAATATCATTGCATAGTATATATTTGTCAGATTTTACATGGTTTGATGGCAATGATTATGTTTTGATTTTGTATGGAGAAAATCATAGTCAACAGGCATAATTTGAATAAATTCGATCCCCTCTGTCATGATGACTCACCCCTTAGAATGTTTGGCGATGGCATGGTTAACTCAAGTTGAGTTTGCTTTGGTATTTTTGAACTTCCCTTAGCCTTTTGATCTGGTACTTGTTTCTTTTCCACCATGGATCTTTTAACTCTGATTGGCATAACGGTTGGATTTTTGACCCTCGGTTAGGTTTTTGACCTGGCATTTAATGTGGCACTTTCATCGTAACCATGGTGGTTCACATTGATTTTGGAGATTGATCTTTAGCCCTCGATCTGTGTACTGTTGATTTTGAATCGTTTGATCACTAACTCTAGGTGAGTTAGGTTAAACCATAGTTGAGGTGGGTGAGTTGAAAGGTACCCTAGCTCTATCCTTTGGTCATTCTTTTTCTCACAGAGAGTGGCAAATCCCTAGTAAAATCTTCACTCGATGCCATTGTGTTGAACTCCTTGAGCTCAGCCCCTCTACATAATGGTTCTTTGATGTTTGAGTGAATTTGGATCTTTGCTATTCTACTCTGTTTGAGTCTCTTGTGCAAGGTGGTTGTGGGTTCTCCATCGTGGTTGGTCTCTTGAAACTTGGGATTGTGCTATTCTGGGAGTTTGAGTCTTTGCTTCTTTTGAGCTCTACAAAGATTTTGTAGGTCTTATTTCCTTCAAATTTTTGTGATCATTTCACTTTCGGTTAATGAAATCTCTATGTAGTATATTTTCCATCATGGTCAACCTCTTCGACCTTGGATTTTCTTCATGTGAGATCACTTTTTGATGAAGGATGGTAAGTTTTATTTTTGAGCTTTGAAACTACTTCAGCACCGTCTGTTCTTACTTAAATATATTGATACTACGTTTTTATTTGCATTTTCTAATCATGTGGTTCCTTTGGGAATTCCCAAGTTGAAAAACCATCCTAGGTCCTTTGTTTTAGTTTTGATATGGATTGTAGGTACTCATATTTTTTGTGCAAAAGGCATCTTGTGGTGAGGGTTTTTACTATTGTGTTGCTCGGTATTTGGGAATATCAACAGACTTGGCTCTCTATACTGAACTTTTTTTTAAGCCTTTGTGTTTATTGGCCACCTTCAGAAGGTAGGTGATGAGATGTTCTAAACTCGTATACCTATAAACCATTTGTGATAAGTCATTTTAATCATTAAAGTATCTTCTGATAAATTTATTTGCACAAACCAATAGTTTCTCTCAAAATGTTGTCATAACCGATAGTTCCTCTTTTCTATTTTCAGTGTAATGCTCTCAAAGAATGAAGATGAAGAGGGAACAAAGCTAAAGATGAGGATGCATCAACCGAAGGAGAAACCTCAAGGCAATGATGGGTTCACTCATACTCCTTTATTTTCTCTTTCATGCATATGTACCTCTTATTTCAGTAGTTGTACTTTACTTTTCAGTTACATCCCATGGCTTGTGTGGCAACATTTAAAATTCCTTATGAATAAAACATCGAATTATGGAATTGAGTTTTGTATTTCTTTCTGCATTTCTACTTTCTAATATGGATTGTATGATGAACTAAACAACCCAATAATATAATTGAATATCTTAATCATGAAGGAAAGAACATTAAATAATACTTGTAACATCCAGTAATGAACTCTGATTTCTATAATATGCAGTCTTGATTGCTACTTCAAACCTAACACTTCATCTATTCTATAATTCGATGTCTTCATCAAGATAACACAGCTTGTCCTTTAGGGCCTTGTGTTCTTTTGCTTAAGATAGCATGAAATTGTAGGCTATGTGATCTGTTATGTTTTGTAATAGCACACATAGCTGCAAATTTCATGTAATCATTAATTAATTCAACAATAACAATATCATTTGAAAGAAAATCACCTATCTTAGGTATACTTCACCAATGCTATCCATCATAACAAAGTTTCGAGTTTCCCATTTTTTCACAAGTACAAAACTTGTCAACAACATGGATTTCAAAACACATTAATAAATTATTTTAATATTTCACCAAACATTTATAATAGATTACGAATGGGGAATTACAAAATGGTTCACAAGATTACTAAGGCATATAGAGATGATTTCGTTATTGGTTGTGTGGGGTAGATTCCTCTAGTAAATTATAATAAGAAGAATTTAAAAGATTCAGATGTAGAGCTCAACATTTGGTATCACGGTATTAATGGCGTTGTAACCAAAGTATTTAAAAACTCTACCCAAAATGTTTTTTTGTGTGATGAATCATTAATGATTATATCCTTGTGCAATGCCATAAGGATTTAGGTGGAATGGTGATGAAAATGAAACCCATTATGAATCATTGTACTAATGTTAAGATAATTTCAGTAATCCTTCAAACTTTGGGTAAAATAGATATATTATCTAGAAAAGAGGGTGAATAAGGATGAACAAGTGTCAAGAAGAAAACATCATCTCCTTTTTTCACCCCATGAAAGGGACTCAGTGTCAAAATGTAAACTCCTAGGTCTTTTTTTGTTGAGTTTCTTTTCGGGTCTATTCCAAGTTTTCTTTTGGTTTTATTCTGGTTTTTTTACATCTCCCAGACTAGACATTCCTATTGTTTTATTTTGGATTTATTTTAGCTCCTTATAAATATGATATCTTTATCTTAATGGTCAATCCTTGTTTGCGGCAGATAAGACCTTAGAAAAACCCTCCTTTTACAAATTATCAAAATAAAATGATCATATACTTTGGGAACTCCATAATCATCTCCAAAACCATCTCTTACTCATGAAACCATGATTCCCTTCCTTCAACCCACTCACTAAAACATTCCATGTTAGACTAGTATGGGTTCGTTTGCCTCATCTCTCCGCTAAATGTTTTGGGGGAAGAAATCATGGTTGTGATTGGAAATACTTTGGGAATTTTTTTGACATTGATTCCAAAACTAAAATGTATACTCACACTACCTATTCTCATATTTTGGTAGATCTAGATACCTCGATTGATCTAATGGTCTCAATCGAACTTAGGGTGTTGGAATGAATTTTGTCTCAACCTTTGCATTATGAATGGTTACCCTTTACGTGTTGGAAGTGCTTTGGTCTTTGCCACTTAGCTTCATAATAAAGAGTATGAAGTACAAGGTGAATGCATAGGTTCCTAGGTGGAAGGATACTCATCCAAATATGTTAGTTGTGGGAAATGATACTGATTATTCCTTAGAGGATTCAGACAGATGAAGGTGAGACTCAGATTCCCGTAGGGAATCTTGATCCCTCTTATGATGTGTGCATTAGAATGACAATATTATCGCGACCACTTTGGATAATTTTTTCCCATTAAGGAACAACCTCCAATGCCATTAAAATATATATTCAGTTGAAGAGCCCAAATGTTGGGAAGATTGCGATCTTTGAGATCTTGGTTCCAATAAATTTAGATGAAAACTTAATTCCTAACATGAGTGAGGGTTGGACAGTTGTGAATAGAAAAAGAAAGGAAGGACTCTTACTGCTCCTCTTCGTAAGAAGTTCGATCCCATGGATGTGGACCTCTCAATTAATCATCTCCTCTTGTACGTAGATAGGTCTACGTTTTTCCCTAGCTAGGGTTGTTGGTTGATCTATTAATAAGGGTGTTGTATTTTGATCTAGGACCATGCTTCACTTTGTATCATGTTGTACTTTTTTTCCTAGCTTTTGGGGGTAAGTTCACCAAGTTGGGGGACAATTAAGTGGACATCAAATCCTGAATTTTACATTAAAAAAACAAAACATAAAATTTAGTCTTCCACGGACTTGAAGCATGCCGAAAAGTAAAAAATATGTCATAAAAATGGTATCATTGCATAGGGGAGACTGTTAGATTTGTAGAAATACTGATTTTAAAGTGAATAGAATAGGATAAATATCATTTTATAATTTTTTACTAATAGTAGGTCTTTAAGACACTTTTTCCCATGAATGTTTATGTCTAGGTTTAAGACTGCAAATTTTGTTTCACTTATCAGAATGTGATAAAACTTATACCATCCCAACCGTGGTGAAATTATATACATGTTCAAAAAAAAATTATTTGATTTTAATTATTTTTGATGAAGTTATGGCGGGCAAACGGAAAGTACTGCTTTTTCTTTATGTTTTCATACCACTTTCACGGAAAATATCATAAAAATAAAATATTACTCAAAAAAATACAAAATAAAATCCATCCCAAGATAGATAGTGGCATATAACTTCTCACCAAAGGAAAAAAATATATATCAATTTTTGGTCATCCAAATCATGGGAAAACAGACTATAATTTTATAGGTGTTTTTAAAAAAATACCAAGTCATTGAATTTTGAGTGTTTAATATAGCTAATCTTGTCCATTTTTTTAAAAAAATAGTATTTTAGAAACTAGATTTTGGATGCTATGATTCATATTAATATAAGTTTTTCTAATTTTGAGTGTATATATTGCTAATAATCCCTACAAGTTGATATTATGTTGTTATTTGCAATATGACGTCCACTTATGACCCCCTTTTTGTCCCCCAACTTGTTGCACTTACCCTTGGTTTATATAAGATTATTTATCCCTTCTTTTTAGTGGTTGTCGTTGTAGTTTGGCCATTGATATAGGCCTCTTTATTTGAGCTTCAATGTTAAATCCTTCCCCTTAAAACCAAAGTATTTTTGCACTATCTTAAAAAATAGAATCATATACAAAGAAATTTAATAATTGTAAGTATATCATCTAACAAGTATAAAGCAAAATTGTAGAATAAAATATATTATGAAGATTGTGAAGTAAATGATGATATAATAGTGAATTGTATAGATAATTATTCTTCAAGAAATGTGTAACATTGTGTGATATATTATTCAATATGATTATATCTAATATGTAATAAGTGATGTTAACTATTAAACCTATAGTGTTAATTAAAGTTGGGCCATAAAACTATAAATGCAATAAAATAATGTTTTCTTAGAATTTTTTAAATCATCCATGCAAGATAATCAATGTGTATATGATAAGGTCTGTACTATGGTAGTGATTGTATTTACGATGTCAATCTTATACAAATATTTTAAGAAAAGTACCATTATGTCATATAAGGTTCAATCATATAAAAAAATAAAAATTTAAAAAGCATTGAAAGATGTTTTCGCAATTATAAAGATATATAAAGAGATGTATTCTACAAAAAAAAAAAATAGGGTTCATGTGCCCCTATTGTAATGACCATAATAAAAACAAGTATTGGAAATACCGTTGACATCCACAATATAACATAAAATAAAGTATAAGACATAAAAATTGTCAAAGAAATAATAACACAAATAAAGAAAGTGTACATAGACAACATTAAAAGCGACATAAGAAAATGGAAAATATAAATAATACAGAAAACAAAGACATGGAGAAATGAAAGAAGATCGTAAAAAAATCTTAATATTGTATAGACAATAATAATAGATAATATCACATAGAAATTATACAAGTACATACACAAGTAAATATAATAATTATCATACAAGAATGGAAGGATACAACACAAAAGTTCATAAATCATTCAAATTAATATATTTCACATAAAAATAAAAGAATGTAACACAAATCCATTGAGTATTAAAAGAAATAAATATCATAGAATAATTAAAATGTAGTTATACATGTGCACACTATATTAAAACCAATCAATGTAAATGATTAATATAATAATATTTTATACAATTTAATAGAGCATTAAAAACAATTATTATTGATTAGTTATTTAAAAAATAAAACAACCAATGTGATTTTTCAAAACAAGAGCATAAATATAAAAATAGAGAAGTATTAATGAAAGACAATGTAAATAATCATGGATCATAGTTAGGTTGGTTTATATTATTAGACGTAAAATGATACAAGCATGTGAAAAGTAGTAAATCAATATATAAAATTAAATAGTAGTGTAATAAACATAATGGACTAGTGTAAAATTATTTGATAATGAGAAGAAAAGTTCTATCAATACAATTGGTGTGTGTATGTCCCCAATTTTATAAATATTAATCTAAATGGAATGTAATAATAATCCTTAATGTGCTAAACATATGATCAAATTATGTCCAATATGCAATGATACCCTATTATTGACATGATCTATAGTTATAAGATGCAATATATTTTATGTGTATAATGTCAATGGATTTTAATAACTTATAGTTTATCTCAAGTGTAATATCCAACTCGAGAATAGAGTGTTAAATATAAAGGATCATGAAAATATAAAATATATGAAATTGTTTGCCATTCCACATATAGGTCATGATGTTGTATATTTATGATGTTATACTATAATTATATGTTTGTAGAATAAATTTTAAATATAAATGTGATATTCATGGCCCTAAGATGATGTATAGATATAGTTAACATGCAAATGTGGAATCAATGTTATGCATTTTTTCCTCAAAGTTCATATTGGATCAATGCAATGTACCACATCATTACATAGTAATCTACATAATAAAGAGGAACAAAAGTGTCAATAAATTTATAGTGGTTGTAAATAATTCACATGTTTAATTAATCGTATATAAATAGGTATTCCTACTAATGAACTCGCATCTTAGGTGGTGGATCAATATCTATCGAGGTATGTCAAATGTGTTTGTGGTTGTGAAGATACAAGTAGTCATAGTATTAAACCAAAATCAATAACCTTAAGAAGTATGGAGTTTAAAATGAAAAATATGGATGACTATGTAGATGATAGATAAGGGGAAAATTGTGTCACCAACATGACTTGATAGTTATTTATAGTGATTTATATATTAGGCATATTTCTACACCCTTAACCCTAGGTCATATATTGGGAAAGGGATAGTCAACTTGTGGCTAGCATAATCTATTATCATGTCATGTCATATTTAGTTATACTTCCATATGGTTATTGTTTGTTCTTGGGGATTTTCATAAGATAGTAGGCTATATGAAGGATTTTGATATTAGGATATTATTATCAAATTGATCACTTGATTCTTATTGAATTGTTTGGAGGTTCACCACTCAAATTTTCTAAGTGTTTATACTTGCATATTGTGATCACTTATCTATATTTTAGTGGCCTTTTGTTTTAGATTGTTCTTTATATTCAGATCTATATAAGTAATTTCTTTATAAGTGGTATGATACTTTTGATCTAGATATATTTGAGACAACACCATAATTATGAATATTCATCTATACATCCACCATGGTGGAGAATTTATATTCAATTGATTACCCAACGTGGTGAAATAAGTTAATTAAGTCCCATCCACAATTTAAAGGTCTTTTGTCTTATTTTGGAAAAGTTATATCCATTTTAGTGTTTCTCTTAAATTCGCTCCATACATTCCTATTTGTGGAATTTTTCTAGGTTTTATATATTTTTCTAAAGATTATCAAAATTGGAGATGGTTTGTTTGAAGTGTTTGTGTATATTCATAAAATAACCATACAAATCCCCAAAATCTAAATTCCTACCTAGAGCCCTTGTATCGCAAGACACAAACCTACAACATGAAAAAAAAGATAAACTAGAGGATAACGGAAGGTTAAAGACACTTTAGTAATAAATCCAAATAATAAATATGTATATTTGGATTCATTAGTTTAGAGAGTGTCTGAGGTGTTCAAGATACTTCATAAAAGGGTTGATAATAGTGTATGTAAGGATGACCTCCACCATGATCTTAACAAAATTTAAGGTAAATCTAAAGATAACTAGAACCAAATGAAGGGTGAAATGAATACTAGGTAGGAATCAATAAGGAAATAGTTGATGATCACCCTTTCAAGCATGAATTTGTGTATGATTTCTCATTCAAGTCACATGGGTTCTTGAAAAATTAATACCTAGGTCCAAATCAAAAAAGCAAAGAGGATCCTCTCTGCAAAAAAAGGATCTTCTACCAAGTGGAAAATCATTATTCCCAAATTTGAAATGTGTAAGCTCAATGGGAATGATCAGGTCACTTGTTTTAGCCAAATGGATTATTTTTTTATTTTCATCAAGTCTTAAGTGGAAAAAATGATGTAATGGAATATTTTTATCTTGAACCTAAAAACTCATTTGTATAGATGTATGTATGAGAAATACGTAAATAAGCATATCTATATTACCTACTATATGTTCACTTATTTTCTCCAAATACACTATAGATATAGTGTTACGTATAGCTCTTTTATCCAAAAATAATACATACAACATTTATATTCAGTTAAGGATTGTATCAAATATTTCCAAAATCTATCCTTATGTATCTAATTATCATCTAAATGATCTCTTGTAGGATGGAATCAATAATAACATTGAAATTTCTTTTCACCTTCATAATCCAAAATTGATATTATAATCCATGATCATTTCTATTCATGAGGAGGAAAGAGATATGTTAAAATAAAGGTATCTCACTAATCACATGGAACCCAAGAATGGAAAAACAATAATTTTGCTAATTAACACAATTGACTATCGAAAAAATTAAAAATATAAAAAAAGGGTATATGGAAAAAACTGATAGAAAGTGGAGAAAAGGTCATAAATGTCTTGAGAATATATTATTTTACATTGAATGTCTTAATGTGAAATAAGATCAAGAGGAAACAACTGATGTGGAGGAATAAGTTCCTAAGATTTATGTTGAATAATCTCAACCAAGTATCTCTTGCCATGCCATTTAAGGAATCATCATCCCACAAACACTCAAGGTTGTTGATTTTATGACAAAAAAGGCTCTAATTATAAATTAATTCAAGAATTATTCATAAATTCATCATTGATAAGTTTGTCATATGCTTAAATTTCTTTAATTATCTAGTCCTATCATTTCATTTCATGGTTGTAGATGTAGGAAAATTTATTTTTGAAGAAAATTCCATAAGATTAATAGATCTATGGGAGATTACCTCACTGGATGGCACCATATATTACATTTGAAAAGGAGGAAAAGACATGTGATAGGGGTTGAATGAATTACTACTTTGGTAACTACGAGATGAAATTCCATGATTAGTTCATGGGATTCGATTATGAAGGATAGAATTTTCAACTACTTTAGATGAAGGAAAAATCTCCAAAATAGATAATTTATCAACAAATGTAGAAAATTCTTATCAAGGGTTTATATGGGTTTGTGACATAATTATTCTTAATGGAATCTCAACATCGAAGTGCACATACCATAAGATCTATCGAACATTGTTAATGAGAACTCAATTTTTCTTGAGGACAACTAGAAAGGGTTTCCACGTAAAGATACCATGATTATGTGATTTGGGTAGTAATTGGATACCAACCACCAAACATTTTACCTTATAAGTATCCTTTTATCTAAAAGAGTGAGATCGACAAGATGGTATAGTAGATGTTGCAAGAACATATTATTTTCCATACTTATAGCTCTTAAAATTCTAGAGTAGTGGTTTTAGATAGAAAAATGAAGGTTTGTGTATTTTATTAGGCCACAAAGATCTCAAAAAATAAAAAATGAAATATAAGTATCATATTTCAGTTATTTTAGATTCATTAAATGAATTACATGGTAATATTTGTTAAATCACAAAATTATATCTTCAATCATGGATACCATCCAATTAGAATTTGGGATGAGAATATTCATAAAAAAATTATGATGCATGAGCGCCACAATTAATGTTTTGTATTGCCATTTGTCCCTACAAATGTACCATATACTTTCGAGAGTTTGATGAATTCAATCTTTCATCTATTTTTGTGGAAGTTTTTCATGGCAATTTTTATTATATATTAATCTACATCAATACTTGGGAGGAACATTTACATCATGTCAATAAAGTATTGAACACTCTTGAATAACACCACATTTATGCCAAACCATCTAAGCATGATTTTGGTGTAAGATAGGTAGAAAATATGGGTCATATAATGTCTCATGAATATTTAAAAGTGGATCTTTGTAAGATACAAACCATGGTATATTTTATGGTTACTAAAACCTTACAAAAACTTAGGGTATTATTAGGTATTATGGGTTATTATCATACGTTTGTGAATATTTATGGTAGAATTACAAAAATATCACATCATTATTGAAGAAATACTATTTTCATATGAATATGTAGAAACCTAGTAATTTGAATCACTAAAGAAGGCCATATATACTACTATAGTTCTAGCTAAGTAAAAATTCTTAAAAACATTTTTGTTATATGTGATGCTACAGAGTGTAGCATAGGCATAGTATTTATGCAAGAGTTATGTCCCATTGCATTTGAGATTCTTTAAGACAAAGGTGAGAACCTACAACAAAACAATTATGATAACAAAACAATGGCTATTTTTCATACACTTAAATATTCTTATATATTTTAACTTCAAGGTAAATAAAAATCATGAAAGATTGAATAAATTCTTAGAGAGAATATCCTCATCTAAATAAAAATAATAATCAGTGTATTAGATGTTGAGTTATGACTTTAAGAACATTTTAAAAATATAAAAATTAAATATGGTGGCCACTTTGCATTGTCTAGGAAAGATGAGTTAATAAAAGCATTATAAAATGTCATGTGCATACTTTAGGTATATTTGGTAGATCAAGAATTAACCAATGATAGAATGAAAAAGAGAACAAAACTCTTTTTCATAATATCCAATAGGATTCAAACACTTGAGGAACATTTTAATGGAAGTTAGATGCATTGTGCTAATTATAATAGTTGTACTAATGCAAAAATATACTCTTAAAATCAAGGTTCTCTTATAGCTACATGCTTCCCAAAGGGTGGCCATTTTGGACTCTTTAAAACTAATCATATAAATAAGAAACATTAATTATGATAAGTGTTGAAAATATATTTTCATAAATTTATATTTAAATGTTTAATGTGTTAGTTTAACAAGGGTGAAACTATTAATTCTCAAGGATTTTTTAGCCTCTATCTATTCCTATTGTGTAATGAAAAGAGGTTTCTATTTATTTCATCATAAGATTGTAAAATATGAAGGGAAAACTGTAATTATGGTGGTTGTGGATATAATAACCAAGTATTATCAATTTTGTGCTTTGTCAAATATGTTTACAACATGTATTATTTTCATATATTTATGGATACAGTTCAAAAGGGAACATCTGATATTATTTTCACCGATCATGATCCTATATTTATTATAATTTTTTTGAATGATTTATTCGCATGTTTGGGTAATTAGTTGTCTCATTTTTCATCATATTATCCCCAAAACGATGGATAGACATAGGTAATAAGTAAATTTGTGGAGAGTTATTTTTGATGCTTTACTTTGGATAATCAAGAGAGATGGGTTAAGTAGATAACACTTATAGAATGTTGGTATATAAATTCATTTCATACTTCATCCAAAATTTCTCCGTTATTGACATTAGATGGTTAACATCCACCATCCCTCACTTACAAATTTATGGTTCAACATAATGTAAGATAACTTGAAGTTAACATTCATCACCCATATAAGATTATTTTTATCATAATAGAAAAGTGAGTCATGGCACAACCATATAAAGTATCAAGATGATAAAAACCATATTAAATGAAGACTTGATTTTCAAGTCTTAATTTTTGTAAAATTCTAACAAAATAAAAACTATCTTTCAACAAATAGGAAAAATAACAATATTTCACACAAATACTATGGGCCTTATCGATTTTTGAAAACAATTGGAAGTGCTACATAAAAACTAGAGCATCCTCAATCAAGTAACATACATCCAATTTTCCATGTTTATTGAATAAAAAATGTCATTGGGAAGAATATTGCTTCTTAGTAATCATTACTAGATATTGATAAATATGGACACATCATCTTAAAACTTGAAGGAACCCTAGAGATGTAAAATAATAATTTGTAGACAAGGGTCATCATTGAGTAACTAATAAATGGAATAACTTCATTGTTTAAGATGAAACATGGAAAGATGAAGCATTTCGGGAAAAGAACCAATTGATTAACAACATTCAGACAATGTTTATTTAAATAGGAGGGGCATGCGGCACCCTTAAATATAGGTTATATAATGGGATATGGATATCCAACCCATAGATAACATAGTCTATTATAACATAATATCATATTAAATTATGTTTTCTTATGATTAGTATGATAGGGTATACATAGGACTTAGATATTAGGATTTTATCATCATGTTGAGTGCTTGAGTATTATTGTATGGTTTGAAGGCTACCCCTATAGTGCCCACTCATATTATACACTTATTATATTTTTACTTTGATTATCATTGACTATAGATATGAATATTATAATATCATTTTGGTTTAACATGATGTTAGATGATAGAAATATTCCACTATTAATGGATTGTGATTCATAGTATGATTTGTGTGGACTCTTAGAGAAATGGAGAGACATTTTATATTGATGATGATGATATGTTGTCGGGATATATATTTACCGACATTCGTAATTCTCATAATGTTGACTATGATTTATCATTTGAACTAATCTCATGATCTCGTTGATATCAATGAAATCATCAAATTCAGATGTTTATTGAAATTATAGATAAATGATGGCATTGTTTAGTTTAGATGATGATTTATTTATATGACGATGTTTATTTAGTGATATCCGTATATGCTATCTTTGATGTATTTGATTCAGACATGAGGATGAAGGAGGTATTGTGTGATTTTGCAGGTAATTGTATCACAACAATAAAAAGGGGGTTAGGAGACCAACCACAACAGATTACTAGAAGGATATTACAATGGTCACCATGGAAACTTGTGTAATGTGTTATGTATTTTTATTAGGTTGTTAGGAGAACCCATGGGTATGATGACCTCCAAATATGATGATGGGCTATGTGTGTAATTTTTTCCCCTTTTCTTTTATTTATTTATGGGGTATAAGAGTTTTGTTTCATGTTTTTGGGGGATTTTGGTTTGGTGCCCCACCTTTTGATAAGAAAAATGCTTTCTTTCTTACGTGGTTCTTTTGAGGGAGACATAAGAGATTGTAGGGAGACACAGGAGAATGTGGGAGGCATAAGAGGATCTTTAGTGAGGAATAAGAGTTGTGTAGGGGTTTTATATGTGTTTTGGAGGGTTTTAAAGATGACACCTAATCCCATTTTGAGGCATAAGTTATCTCCCCATAGTTCCTTGCTCCATTGGCTTTGAGTTTTCAAGCCTTGTGTATTTTTGAAAGTTACATTCTTGTGATTGTTATCTTGTGATTGAATGTGTGTTAAATGGTTGTGAAAATGTGTATTGTGATGTGGAAGCATTGTGTTAGTTTCATGGTTTGTATCCATTTATTGTTGCACTTTTATTGAGGCTTGGGGCCCAATGAGAAGGATATATTGTTCTCCTAATTAGATTATTTGTTGGGTAGAGAGTGTTGTCTACTCCCCTAATTTTTATTTTTGTGATTGAAGTGAAGAATTTTTGGAGATCTTGTTGAAGAATTGAGACTTGGATCATTTGAAGAATTAAAAAAATAAATACTTCATTGTACAAATTTTTCATGTAGTACCCACTTAAGTTGCAATGCTAGTAGTATTACATTTTAAGGAAGGTTGTATTGTATATTTTATTTATCAAGTTGTAATGTATTTTTACAAAGAAATATTTTTGTATTATAAGAAAGTGAGATATGTTCATGAAAGGAAAAAAGAAGAATAGGAAAGTTCCATGTTACTTGTAGGATTTTGCATTACTATAAGAATGAAGGGAGAACTTGGAATTTTTAACTCATTGAGAATGTATTCTTAGAAAATCTGAAATGTAATATAGTTTCTTGTGCTTTCCTTGAATAAATGGTTGTTGTTGTAATGGAAGAATGCACTAAGTTATTGTGAATTACCTTTTGGAAGGATTACATACTTGTTGTGGATAACAAAGCAATAATACCTATAAATAGATTGAATTCCATTCCTTAAAGCTTGAAAGCAATTTTATTAGAAAATTATTCTTGTAGTTGTTTTCTTATATGCTATTGAAATAAAAAATCTATGTAATTAGTGATTTAATTCATGGAATGAATAAATGTTATTAACCTATCAACTAGTGACTTTAGGCATATAAATTTAAGCTAAGGTTAAACTATAAATCACCCTAGTAAAATTTTCTTTTGGAAAAATTGATGAAATGATGGTTCTATTTCAGAATAAAAAGTTTCTGCCTTATGCGAGTGGTAGTCTCGGACCGCCGGCCTGATTAGAGCGGTCGTCTCAAACCACAACTTAGGAAGAGTGACAGTTTCTGAATTGTCACCTTGGTAGGGTGATGGTAACAGGACCTCTAGAATTTTAATGGAAGTGCTTTCATTACTCTCGGTGGAAAATTAAAATATTTAACTATGCAAATTTGAACTTGATTTTCATTAAATCTTATCCTATAAAACGTAAAAGGGGAACCACTAACAAAATCTAAGGGAAAAATTCATTCATTAAACATGTCGATCCTTGAATGGGTATTTAATGCATTAAATCTCATAGATTTAATGGTGATAGCCATTTTCACAAATAGAGAACAGAAAAAATGGAAATAACTAATTAAGTAATCTAGATTTAGGGTAGTTTCTCTACAATCAACAAATAAAGACTTTGCAATAAAAAATCCATGAATAAATTAAACTAAGATAGATCCGAATGATTCCCTCTATGGTTTCCCTCCTTTCTCTAATGGATTGCACTCCTCCAACTTACAAATGAAAGAAAAGAATAGAGACCAAATGAGAAGGCAAGGGAAAGGGAAAAAGGTTAAATGAAATTTTGTAACAATGGTTAGGGTTAGCTTGGAACTCTAGAATCTAGTGGCCACAATTGATTTAATCTAAGGGTTAAGAATCAACCCTAAAATTTTTAGGTGAGAATATATATTATGGGTTTTTAAATAATTTAAGTGTATGTGAAAATAGGTTAATGGGGCCTCTTAGTACCCTAGTATGTTAACTTAATTATGTAACTCTCCTAGTATGTTTTAGTAAATGATTCAATGGAAATTAAGGCTAATAATTTAAGGGAACTAAGGTAACTAATGAAAAGAGTTTATAAATGTGGGTTTGAATATTAAATCTAAGAGGGGGAAAACTATTTAACCAAGTAAAACAACTAATGGACACTTTTCTAGTAGATTGTAATTGAATTGACTTTAGAATTGGGTTAATAATATTTAATTATCAATCTTGACTTGATCCATCTAATGTAATGTAGAATTTTCTAGTAGGAGTTAATCAAATGTATTATAGGGTTTGACGCCCTTGCAATCTTTTAAACAAAACAAAAAAAAATCGTAACTTTCTAGATAATTTTTTCATGTTTAATGTGATTTTAGAACATTTAAATTTGTCGAATTATATTTGATATCAAAGTTGTGGGTTTAATGTTTGGAACTCAAGCACACATGGAAACATAATAGATAACAAGAAAACCTAACGTAACTCTAAACCTAGGACATGCAACATTGCATGATGTTTTAAATCGTAGAAAAAAATAGAAAACTGAAACAAAGCCTAGATAATGATAAACTAAATCCAAATTTCATATGTGTAGGAGGAATAGAAGAGATGAGGGGTTATTACACCTGGACCTAGACTTACCACCACCGATTAGGAAGTATCATCCATATTTCCTCGATACTTCAAACACTACATGATGTTATTGTCATTGTCAGATCGTTATCACCGAATCACAAAGACCCCGTGCATATACAAGTGCATATACTTGAACTCACGGTGTGATTGGATAACATGGGTACTATCTCCAAGTTGTGGGACTTGCTACTTGAGATAGACCTCCAGAGAAAGCTGGTTCTTGCTCCTAAACTACCTGCCACAATCTACTCTAATGCAGGATAAGCTAACTGTTCTAATCTAAATTTCCAAGGGACCAGGGAGAGAGAATGCATAAAATGAAAGCCTACACTAAAGCGGTGATACACCAGAAAAGGAGGGTGTGAGAGTAGTCTCCAAATGTGTGAAATACAAGGGAAAGTGCACACTAGAAGAGGTGATGACAGTTCACCATAATCTAGCAAAAATGCATTCACAACAATATTCCAAGCATACACAATGATAATGAATCCCTACAAGAACATAATAAATAGACACAATATTCTTATAGAAAGATTAAAGGGGGCGAGAAGAATGCAAGAAAACACAGCAGGGGAAGATAGGTCAACAAACTGGTATTTTATTGCTTCATGATATGCATAGTTCAATCTATTACAAGATAAGGGCTTGGATCACCATGCAAGGAGTCCACTACAAGGGCCTGCAACACACTGGCTTCACAAAGAAATTTTGGCAGAGCTTTGCTACCCAAAAACTCCCTCTTTACAATGAGCCCAACACTCCAATTTATAGAAAAAATGAGAAGGAGAAGAGAAGGGAAAGTGGAAATCCCGAAATCTATCCTTCAACCACCTGTAAGAGGCATTAAATTGAGTGGAATGATTATACATTACTTGCAAAAGGCTCCCCATACTTGTGCCATGTGCTGCAAAGAGAGAAGAATGATGGCCATGCCTCTTAATTGCACTCCCAAAGCTACCAAATAAAACACTATTCTCGAACCCGGCACATTTTCTTAAAAACTCAATCAATTTCTGATCAAAACCATAATTTCTTGATTTTTTGCATCGGCTCGAGCCACAATTCCAACGGTACCAATTTTGTGTGATTTTGTTGAGAAATACAAAAGTTATGGCCTTCGAGTGCGGGCTATTTTGGGTCCTGGGCAGTGTTTTCATCATTTGACGGGAATGAGCATTAAATCACTGGAGCCGAATATATTTCTCTTATTTAAATATATCTACCCCCATCAAAAATAAGAAATCGTGTGGCATTCGTTTCGTTTGAAAGTCCAATTTTGTGAAAATCGGAGCTCGAGTCAAAAGTTATGGCCGTTTGAAGTTTCACGAGTCAAACGTTGACTTTTCTTCTCTCGCCTTCGCCGCTTCGGCTGCTGGCCCCACGCGTCCCTTTGTCCCGAATGTCCCAATGCTGAAGTTCCTAGTTTTGGCTGAATCATCCGGTTCACGTACTTTTGTCCCACCCATCCCAAATCAAGCTGGCTGCCTTGACTCAT
The DNA here is from genome assembly GCA_018340775.1 of Taxus wallichiana var. yunnanensis. Classification (NCBI taxonomy): domain Eukaryota; kingdom Viridiplantae; phylum Streptophyta; class Pinopsida; order Cupressales; family Taxaceae; genus Taxus; species Taxus wallichiana. The sequence goes on from CM031234.1 coordinate 675,850,374, forward strand.
TTCACCTGGGTTCGCCGGTTCGCGTTTTTGTCCCGCAAGGTCCCCAAATCTGCTTTGGGCTGCCTTGACTCATTTCACCCGGTTCGGCCGGTTCGCGTACTTTTGTCCCGCGCATCCCAAATTTTACGAGGACTAGGACTTAGCCATTTTTCATGATTTTTTCTGGCCCGAGCCTGTTTTTTGCAATTTTTCTTACCTTTCCTCAGAACTTTCTCTCTTCTACTTGGACAGGGGAGTTAAAAATAAAATAAATGAGGGGACCCTAGAAACATGAATTTTCGCCCTGAATCAATATAATTGCTTGGGACTAAAGAATTTGATGCATGTTATCAAAATTACCTTGAGGGGTGAATTTTGGATAACATGTACGTGGGGATCTTTAGGAGGGTGACCTAGCAAATAGAATAGAGAGCCATTAGTGAAGTATTGTGCACCTTCCCGACACAGTGATGAGTATAGAGTAGAGAACTCCCACGTGGGTTCAACAAGATGAGACTCACCATAACGAGGTCATGGAGACATGGCTATGGGACATAACGAACTATCTAGGAGCCCCGAGAAAACTCATGATCATGTTGAGATACCTAGAGGAAGACATTCTATAGCGGCATATAAAATCAAAGATATTATGAAAATTCCATATATCTCATTTAGCTAGGGACACTGGTAGTTTTCAGGCAGAGGCATGGTTGGACAACTTGAGAAAATGCTTCAAGCTATGCCCATGTATCAGTAAAACAAAGGTTCATGTTGCCATCCACCTTCTAAGCGATTGAGAAAGGGTTTGGTGGAGGACCAAGGAGTAGAAGCTCCATGTCAATTTTAAGAAACTAACTTGGGAGCTCTTTGACAAGAATTTTAGGAGATGATACTTGTCCAGGACATTTATTCAACATAGGATAGATGATATCCACCACCTATGTCAAGCATCCATGACAATGGCATAGTATGAGAGTCAATTTCTAGACTCTCTTCAGTATGTCAACTACATACAGGATGAGCATGTTAGGATCTTGTTGGTATCAAAATTGATTCTCCTGTAAGGTTTGAACAACATCACAAAATTGGCATGATTCTTAGAGATAGAAAAACCATGATTTGAGTCATTTTGTAGACAGGGATGGGATTAAATTGACTCTTTATCACTTGGGTGTTGGAGAAGTGGATCACACTTCACTAAGGGTTTGATCTACCCCCACTACTTTAAGTTGTGCCATCAACAAGGGTGAGAGGAATCATTATATAACTTGTGTTAGTGAAGGACATCAAGATATCCTTCTCTACACAATGTTAATGAGAACCTTGAGGAAATATGATCAATGAAACACAATATAGTTCTCACAAGTTGTAACACTAGAGAGTGGACATGTTTCTGGATAAAGGTTCAAGGTTACTAAAGACAAAGATTCAATCCCGATTGTCCCTACATACTTTGGCACTAGAATTTGTTTATTTATGGATACATAGTGCAACAATGGTTAGTTCGTGTAGGATTCATAATTTGTGAAATTTTTTGGTGGGAAGTTAAGCAACATAAAGTGGATCATACTAGATCTTTGAGAGCCTTTACAAAAATTGGAAAAGTCACAAACATAATGCTTAAGAACAACCAATATATTCCTTCAACTTAAGGTGTGCATCAACGAGGAGCCCAGAGACACACGATTTCACACATTATTCCATAATTAAACACAAAGTCTTGTGTTAAAGGCTCAATTAAACATTAGAAATCCCTGGTTTGTCATGCCTAAGATACACTCATAGGCTTACAAACAATATTTATCAACATAGTGAGAGTAAATTTATTTTAAATAGTTTTTTTCATTACCAGGATGAAGGCTCTTCTCATAAAGAAACTTAAAATTCCACAATAATAAGACACGGATGAAAATCTTATGTGACTCGAGAGAGATTTTAGCATAATATTGTAAAAGGAACAAGAAAAACTATTTGAAAACATTTTGAAATAATAGCAAACACAATCATGCTCATGATCAACACCAATTTATTCTAGGTTCATTAGACTCATCAGTAGGGGAAAGTTTCTTGAACAATCTCGAGCTTTTAATGGATGTACACTTGTAACCACCTCGATGTGATTGAATCTAAAACATAAGAAAACAAAAAGGCTTCTAAGACATTCTCTTGGGAAAAATGGGTTTCTCTCCAACTTTCTCAAAAAAATTAAGCCCTTGACCCTTTGCAAGAGTATTCTCATTGGATTTTTACATTTCACTTGCTCACTCATCCCCAATTTCCCCCCCTACAAGAAGAATATTTGAGGAATCCTTTGTTTTCTACAAGTTTGTTCAAGAAAGTGATGTTTAATAGATTTACAGCCAAAGTCTGCGAGGTGCAAAACTTATAAACGAATCACATTTCTCAGACCCTCAACTATGATTGGGATGCCATATCATAATTTTTGGCATTATTCTTAATCATTATTTTATTCTATCATGCAAGAAATCCCCTTTTTAATCATTTTCAGGTGGCTCCATATGGGTGGATTTGAAATGCAATCCTTTTCACCCTCGAGAATACATCTTGAGAAATGATTTCCCTTGCATGGATACCTATATTTTTGCCTCTCGTAAATCGGTGTCCTTCCATGGATTATACCACATACCTACGGTGCAAGTCTAGGTCAGCCAAGTGTAAAGAGGAGCCAATGGAAACCTCCACATGTCTCCTTGGCACAACATCAAAGGTGAAGTCCAGAGGTAGGTTACCAAATGAGCACGGGCCCTCCACGTGTTAAGAACCCTAGAGAGTTACACCAATTTCTGAAAATTAGAGTATGGGAAGGTCCATCTGAAGCTTCCACATGTTTGTTCAATGCAACTTCAAAGTTGATGTCTAGAGATGGGACCTCAAATGAGTGCAATCTCTCCACGTGTCCTTGGACATTGAAAAAGTCTTGATACAAAGAGGAGCTAGAGGAATCCTCCACGTGTCTCTTCAGTGAACTTTTGATATGATGCCCAAAAGTGGAGACCCCAAACAACCACGAGATCACCACGTGTCTCATCTCGGTAAAGTTGTTTATAAAGTTTAAGGACCAGTGGAAGGTGCCACGTGCCTAGGGTTTGAGAAATTTTCCTCCGCTGTTGAAAAGTGCAAGTATGGGCAGCCCTAGAAAAAACTTCCACATGTCTCCTCCACTCTTTTTTCGTATGAACCTCAAAATAAGATTCCAAACAAGTGCAACCCCCACATGCGTAGGGTCTGCCAAAGTTACACCGAAACTTGAAAATTCTAAGTATGGGAGGATCTAATGGAAACCTCCACATGTCTCTTCAGTGCCCTTTCACAAGTAAAGGTTAGGGTAGGTCCCCAAATAGGCGGGGGCCCTCCATGTGTCCCGGGCTTTAAGAAACTTTATCTCGGCACTTGAAAAGTCTATGTATGATCGAGCTAAAAGAAACCTCCATGTGTCTCTTTGGAACAACCAAAGGTCAAACCAAGAGGTGAATCCTCAAATGAGCATAGGCCCTCTTCATGGAAAAGATTTGAGTTGAGGTGGATAAAAATTTCCAAAATGCTCCGATGACCCATCTCTTTGCTTCCAACTTTCGACATTGGCACTTTTAAACTTTTTCCTCATTTCAAAAAAACCTTACAAACTCCAAAGTGATCCACCAACCCACCTCCCTGCTTTGAATTTTCAATGTTGACTCAAACATGTGACATTAATTTGTCCCCCATGGAGTTGTAGATCATTTTATAACTTTGTTCCTTTTCACAAAAAGGAAAAATCTTCAAAATGCTCCGGTGACCCACCTCCCGCATTTAACTTGAAAAATGGCTACATGTCCACCTTCGAGATCAAAATAAGAAATTTTCTTGCTTCTTCATATTGTTGAAATATCCAAGTCTATACTTTTAGGGCTACAAGACCAATTTGGCATTTTTACAAATGTAACAAAAGTGACAAGTTTCACCAAAAAGACCCACCAGGCCACATCCAATCAGAAAGGACCATGTATCTGCAGACGTTGGGATAAAATTTGATAGGGAAAACATGACCATGGAAAAATAAAAGGAAGGGGAAAACCCAGCATTCACACCCAAATTACAAATTATTTATCATGGACAGAGAAAATGTAAATGAAACCAAGACTCAATGTGATCCAAACCCAAGGAAAGGACTATCAATGGAAACCAAATGAATCAGATATCTTTGATGCATCCATACATGGAGATAGATAATACATCAAACCAAGTGGACTAATAAGTTTTGAACAAATAGGGCGAGATTAAATCAAGCACCAACATCATCTCCGAGTCGGGGATGGGCACTCTCAAAGCAAGTGCCACAAGAACAATAGATCATGTGACAAAATATCCATTAGGAAATGGAATTAAAAACAAGCTTGTAAATCAGAAAAAATAACCAATCCTCTCAAGATCATACAAAGAAAAACTAACTATTAGGAAATATTTATATAGTGCTTCACATATTTATGTGTGTGAATAATAATTACGTGTGTAATTATTATTGTTGAGAGATTATTGATATATTGTTTTAACAATATATTATTATTGTTATGTGTGGGTTACGTGAGTTATTCTCACCCCACATAATTAGGCTATTGTATTGTGTGAAAGATATAGAAAATATAATATCATTTTTGTGTTATTTCTGTGTAAATCATTCTTTGCACTTTCATTTGGTCGGAGCAAGGTATGGTATGTAATCCGACATTCGGGTAAGGTATGTAATTATGTAATTATTGAGCCTCAAAGCCAAATTTGTTGAGCTAGCAGCATGAAACAAGAGGCGGGAGGCATCGGAGGTTGAGGTCATTCAACGACCTCTCGTCGATTGCAACAGCAGGCCGCATATCGGCTTTGGTGACAGTGTGTGTGTGCGCTTTTGATTTTAGTGCTTCCAGTGTGGTGTGCCTCAGTTTGCAGTAATCTTGTTTTCAATAAGTGGAAATTTCACATTGAGGGGGAACATCATTCCAATGTTCCATTTCCAAAGATGTCTTCTTTTTCTATGTATGTATGAGCAACATATGTCATGAGAATTTCCTATGTTATTCCCTACAGTGAAATGTGATGAGGGCCGATGATAGTACTTTGCATATCATGATGTGGTTGTAGGTAAACCACTTGAAAACCTTCATTTGTGGTTTGTGGTAAACCAATAGCAAAACCACCATTCTTGGTTGTTGGTAATCCATTTGCAAAACCATCACTTTGTGGTTTGTGGTAAACCAAATGCAAAACCACCATTCTCGGTTTGTGGTCAACCGTTTGCAAAACCATCCTTGAGGTTTGTGATCATCCTGTGAAAATCACCAGATCATGAGTAGGTGCAAGTATAAGGTAGGTTTTCCCATGTTCACACTAAGGGGGGGAATGTTAGGAAATATTTATATAGTGCTTCACATATTTATCTGTGTGAATAATAATTACGTGTGTAATTATTATTGTTGAGAGATTATTGATATATTGTTTTAACAATATATTATTATTGTGATGTGTGGGTTACGTGAGTTATTCTCACCCCACATAATTAGGCTATTGTATTGTGTGAAATATATAGAAAATATAATATCATTTCTATGTTATTTCATGTGTAAATCATTCTTGCACTTTCACTAACAAGAACTGGTCACTAGGGACTAGGAGAAATCGAAACAAAAAATGTGACAACCAAGCAAAAATAGAAGACTATACACTATACAATGATGTGTGCCTTGATTCTGAGAAACCAATAAAGGAAATATTTCAAGTGCCTTGCATTTTGAGTATGACCAAGCCAAGAAGTCTTGATACTTCTTTAACAACTTGACATATTCCTATTTTTCTTCTCTCTGTTCAAGTTGTTTCCTAACCATTTTTTCCAAGGTTTATCTTTTTTATTTTACTAGATCTAGGAAAAAACCCACCAAATATAAGATTCCAGGGAGAACCAATCTACTCAGGATTCTTGCACTCATCAATTTTATGCTCCTTAAAATCAGCATAACCCATAAAGTTATTGACATCGATGTCTGCATATAATACTTCATAAGAAGCATTATTAGGGTCCTCAATGAGATATAACATTTTCTTCTCACCGTACAACTTCACAAGGTTCCCCTCAATTGGTATGGTTACATATGACATGTCCATTTGTACACTTCCACCCACACTAGCTACCCACTTTATGGATAATAACATCCCCCATTTGGTAGGATAGTCCACAATACCCACATTCATGGTTAAGCATTTTCATAGAATAGCTGCCAACTACACTACTAATCCATTGACATGCCCAACTACGGCACTTTTCTTTGATCCATAGCAGTACATTTCACATAAGTAGTTATTACCTTGATATCTACCTCATTCATTACCTCTAGAGGCATTACATTACATGAGGCTTATGAATCAAACATGCGATTATGTACCAAATTATCTTTAATAATCAAATTGGTAAAAAATGGATCCACAATAAGATGATATTCAACCATAGAAGTTACCAAATATACCTTATAAGATTCACCCGGTTCCTCTTATGCTTGTGGTATTTCTGATTCTACAATAATGGGAGAAACCTATATATTATTAACACTTATGATATGAGTAATATTTTCTTCCTTAAATCCCAAATATTCAAATGCCTTTTCATATGCTCAGGGATCCTAAGTAATTCAACAACAATAACAGATTACCTTGATCTAACTCAAGATTTGGGCTATGTCACAAGGAACATATTTGGGTAGGGCAGTATTAGGAGGAAGATTCACAATTTCATCTAATAGTATAGGATTTTTAAGAGTCTTGGCATGGAAAGGAGAACTGGTTTTATCTAGGGTAGTTAGGCCTTTTCCAGATGTATCTTTCTTAGGGGTTTCCTTAGGGATATTAGTAAGGATTGGAATCTTTGGCTTGGCTTATGGCCCTCCACCTTTGATAAACTTTCTTTTGGTGTTATATTCTTTCTCCCGAGAAACTACCGCATTCATCAACGATTGCTTGTCCCTGTTAAGAAGGGATCCCTCCATCATAATTTTTAATCATAATATCCCTTAAGTATTCAAAATCATGATTAGGTAGATCAAATTCTTGCACCATATCAATTTCGAATGATTAATGGGAAGAAGAGGAAATACCCAATGGACAAAATCCTAGAAATCTTCACCAGTTCCTGCACTTATCAATTCAGATTGAGGTTGCCCCTACTGCTTTGTGAGATTACAGGAACTACATCACACACACATCATCATATCATATCATCATAATCTGCTTCCTTAACCTCCTTATCTACATCACACGGGGAGTGTGCTAAGAAACACCTCACACTACTTGATAACACTCTAGCCTCTTGCATAGTAGAAACCTTGGAAATTAAAGGATTAGGAACCAATCTATTCTCCCAAGATGAGGTTGTTTATTACCTAATATGACAAGCCCTTTCCCTATGTGATCTATTTTTTTGTCACCTCGTGGATTATTTCCAAATCTCTCCTAATCATGTGGCTTGTGCTGACCCTGGGAAATTTTTCCTATCCCTTTTTCTACTCTCACGATTTTTTAGGATATTTCTTTAACTACTCTAGCCAAAGTTTTTATAGCCTCTTCTAGATCCACAACTTTTTTGACTAAGGCTTTTCAGGATTGATCAACTTAACACCTTCCCTCTTAGGAGGCTTTCCAACTACCTTGATGTTATTTTCTATTTGCAAGGCCATGGTGAAATCCTACCTCAATGTTCCCGGTTCTTATCTCTCAAGTAATAAGCAAGTTTTTTTATCAAAAGTATCAAAATATTTTATCAAACAGGACACATCACTTGGCCTTAGGATTATAGGTAGCCTATTCAAGGTCTTATTGAACCGAGTATTGAAATCATGGATAGATTTATTTATATTTTTCTTTATATTTTCAAATTTAGATAAAAGGAACCTAGTATCTGTCTTATCCCCATATTGCAATCTAAAGGAATTTTTCATCTCACTCCATGAATCTATTGAATTATCTAGTAAATATTTGTACCATTCATGTGCATCTTCCTCAAGATTATGAATAAACAACTTTACATACATGTCTTCAAACTCAATTTCAAAATCTTCCATCATATTCACAAATATTTTTAAATGGTGGTCACCAAAGTGCTAGCATTATTTCCTTGAAACTTTGGCAAACCTTTTTTGACATCTTGTGGCACCATATTAGGATATCCATCCATACCTCTCAAATATATAATTCCAAAATTTTTGACAACAAAAGGAGGTCTAGGTGGAGATTGGACCATATTTCCTTGAGGAGGTGATTGTACGAAACAAAAAAATTATAGGGAACAAGGGGTCTTTGGAACACATGGGTATAGCTTTCAAAATAGATATTCTCTAATGACTCATCTTCTTGGAAAACCCTATCAACCTTGGAAGAAATAGATGATAAATGAGAAGCACACTTTTTAGACAAAAATTATGGCCCCTCTCCAGTAGGAGAACTCAAATTTATATAATTTTTACCTGATTCAAAATCACTTGAATACATGGTAATATTCAACCATAGATTGATCATCCATTTGGTTCTGATATCTCCCTTTTGATTCTTGATCTCCAAAAATTTCTAGACTTTTTTCCTTCTAAATTTGCTTTTCCTAGTTTTGTAAATATATTTTAGTAAGGTCTCTAGTGAAGAGAGATCTTCTTCCCTCCAAACTTTGCATAGATTGATGAGAAATTTCACTTGACACAGTTAAGGCATTGGTAATCATGAAATTCTCAAATCAACATGGAGTCGCCACTAATAATTTTCACCTTAGTTATGTAGATGCACTATAAGTATTTTTCCAAGTGTCTATCAATGCTTAATTTCTCTGAAGCTTAACAGTTCTCGACCTTCCTTTACCCACATTTATCACTATTGATGAAAATTTAGTGCAATAACGACTCAAAACTAGAAATACTACACAATGGACTTGTAATCTTGCATAAATCTTACAGATCTTAACAAAGGATGACGTTTAAACAACATATTTGTACTTAAATCATGTAAGAAACATTACTCAAAGTTATCATATGTATGTATTTGTAAAAATACTCCCTAGAAATGGTGCCAATTCAATTTTTTTCCACATTAATAGGTCTTGGTGTCCAAATAATCCCTGGTAATGGCGCCACTTTGGTGTTGTTTCTACATAAATAGGTCCTAAAGTTCAAATAATTCTCATTAGAATAACACCACTTTAGTGTTGGTATCCAAATTGATTCTCCCATGAGGGCCAAGTAGCATCACGAAACTCACAGGATGCTTAGAGACAAAAAACCATGATATGAGTTGTTTTGTAGCTCGCGATGGGATTTAGTTGACTCTTTGTCACTTGGGTGTTGGAGAAGTATATTGCACCTCATTGAGATTTTGATTTACCCCACTACTTTAGGTTGTTCCTTCAACCAAAGTGTGAGAGGACTCGTTCTGTAACCCATGTTGGTGAAAGACATCAAGATATCCTTCTCCCCACAATGTTAATGAGAACCTTGAGGAAATATGATTAATGCAACACAATCTAACAATCATGTGTTGTCACACTAGAGAGTGGAGATGTTTCTTGGACAAAGTTTTGGGTTGCTAAAGTCAATTTTGAATCTTGATTGTCCCTACATACTTTAGCGCTGAATTTATTCATTTGTTGATACATAGTACAACTAGGGGTAGTTCATGTAGGATTCATAGTTTGAGTATTTTTGTGATGAGAAGTTAAAAAGATAAAGTGGATTATATCAGATCTTTGAGAGCCTTTACAAAAATTGGAAAACTCATAGACATAATGCTTTAAAACAGCCAAGATATTCCTTCAACCAGAAGGTGTGCATTAGTGGAGGCCCAGAGATGCACGAATTCACACATTCTTCCATAATTCAACAAAAAGACTCGTGTTAAAGACTCAATTAAACATTAGAAATCCCTAGTTTTTCACACCTAAGATATACTCATAGGGTTACTGAACAATATTTATCAACATAGTGAGAGTAAAGTGATTTTAAATTGTTTATTTCATTACAAGATGAAGGCTCTTCTCATAATGAAATTGAAAATACCACAATACTAACACACGAGAAGAAATATTGTGTGACTCAGAGAAAGTTTAACATAATATTGCAACAGGAACAAGAATAAATTTTTGAAAACATTTTGAAATAAAAGTAAACACAATTATGCTCAAGATCAACACAAATTTATTCGAGGTTCATTAGATTCATCAGTAGGGGAAATTTTCTTGAAAATCTTAGATCTTATCAATGGTTGTACACTTGTGACCACCTTGATGTGATTGAATTTAAAACATAGGAAAAAAAATAGGCTTCTCGGACTCTCTCTTGGGAAAAATGGTTTTCTCTCCAAATTTCTTAGAAAATTTAACCCCCGAACCCTTTGCAAGAATTTTCCCATTGCATTTATACATTTCACTTCCTCACTTTGTTGGTATAAAGGTTTATTCTCCATTGAAATTGAGAAGAATCAAATATTTAACAAGACACTCTCAGAGACAAATAAATCTTATTATGAGTTGTTTTGTAGCCGAGGAGGGGATTTGTCTCACTCTTTGATACTCAGGCATCATAGAAATAGATAACACCTTTAATAAGGATTTGATCTATCCTCACTACTTTAGGCCATGCCTTTTGACTAGGGTGAGAGGGCCCATTTTGTAACCTCTATCGGTGAAGGAGAACAAAGATATAATTCTTTGCAAAAATTTGAAAGGGGACCCTAAGAAAATATGATCAATGCACAACAATTTAACTCTCACTAGTTGTCACTTATAAAGAATGGTGATATTTCCTACACAGGATAAGGTTACTAAAGACATTATGGAATCATGATTGCTTTTGCATATTTTAGTAGTAGAATTTATACATTTGTGGACACACAAGGAAAAAAGGGTAGTTCAGGATGGATTCATTGTTTTTGAATAATTTTTGTGGGAGATTAACCATGATAAAATTGATTATACAATATATTTGAGATACTTCACAACAATTGGAAAGCTAAATCATAGAAATCTCTCGAATAGCTAAAATATTCCTTCAACCAAAAGGTGTGCATCAATGGAGGCCAAACTTTGCATGGTTTCACACAATCTTCAAGAATTTAACACGAAGGCTCAAGCTAAAGACTTAATAAAACATCAAAGACCCCTAGTTCCTCAAGCCTAAGATACACTTGAAGTCTTACGACAAACTTTATCAACAGATGACAATGAATTGATTTTAAATTGTTTATCTCATTACAAGATGAAGGCTCTTCCTGAAATTAAATTGAAAATTCCACTAAACTATCACGGGACAAGAGATCTTGTGTGATTGGGAGGACTTTAACACAATATTTCAATAGGAATAAGAAAACTACTTGCAGACATTTCAAAATAAAGCAAACAAAAAAATTCTCTAAGATTGACACAAATTAAATCGAAATTGGTTAGATTCATTAACATGGGAAAGTTTCTTTGCACTATCTCGAGCTTGTCAATAGGCATTTGTATAGTCACAACCAACTTTATGTGATTGAAATCTAAAACATAGGAATTTAACAAGTTTCTTTGATTGGTCTCTCGGGAGAAGACGGGTCTCTCAAATATTTCTCTTAATAATTCAATGCGGAGCTTTTGCAAGAGTATTCTCATTACATTTATACATTTCACTCACTCACTCTTCCCAAAATTTCCCCCCAAAAAGAATAATATTCGAGGGACCTTTTCTTGTTACCAATTTTCCTCGAGAAGATACGTTTAAAAATTCACATCTAAAAGCTACCAGTGGGACCAATTATGATATGATCACATTTCTCGAGACTCTCGACTAATGACTAGGATACCATGCCAAAACTGTTTGGTAGTCCTAAATCATTTTGATTCTATCATGCGATAAATCCCCGTTTTAATCATTTTACAGAGGTTTTGTACAGCTAAATTTGATAGGTAATCATTTTCTCTCTTGAGGAAACACCTTTTTCTTCTTTTACACCTATAACCTCCATCATTTCATCCTTTTCCCTCTCTTTCATTTGTGGTTATGTCCTGCATCAAATTCTTTGGTAATTCACTTTTTGTAAGTTCTCGAGCCATTCCAACTTCAAAATATCGAGCTTAACAATCCTTGGACTTACAAATTAAGTTCTAAATCCATTCAATGGCACTTTGCAAACAAAAATGACAAGGAAATTCATCAAAACAAGATGAAAAATAGTGTGTATTTGCATCTCCAAGAGTTTGAAGAAAAAATGATGCAATGCACAACAACCATTGATTCTACCCCTTCTCAACTTTATATTAGAGTCATCCACATGTTTTCTTGGCATAACTACAAAGGTGAGGTATAGAGGAAAGTTTCCAAACAAGCGCGGGCCTTCCACGTGCCTTGGGCCTAAGAAAAATGCCTTTTGGCCTTTAAAAACTCATTATAAAAAGGAGCTAGTAGAATCCTCCACGTGTCTCAATGGCACACTTTGAGATGGTCCCAAAAGTAGAGAGCCCGTAAGCGTGGGCTCACCACGTGTATCGGTCGATAGAGTTATTTCAAAGAGTTGAAGGACTAGTGGAAGGTGCCATGTTTCTAGGGTTTGAGATAGTTTTCTTTGGCCATTGAAAATTCCAAGAAAGGGAAGAGTGAGTGGAAGCCTCCAAGTTTCGTCCTAATACTTCTTCAAAATAAAACTTAGGGGTAGGTCCCCAAACAGGCGCGGTCCCTCCACATGTCTTAGGCCTTTAGAAAGTTGCTTGAAAATTTGAAGTATAGAGAGGAGATGGTGGAATCCTCTAGGTGTCTCCTTGGTGCAACTCTAAGGTCAAACCAAAATGTGAATTTGATATGAGCGTCGGCCCTCCACATGGACAAGTTTTGAGTTGAAGCAGGCCCTAGAATTTCAAAGTCGCCTGCCGATCTACATCTAACTAGAAAGGGCCATGTTTCCATAGATGCTAAGATATAAATTTGACGGGGAAAACACACCGTCAAATCGTAAAATGCAAGAAAATCACCATTTACGCCCAAAAATGAATCTTTCTTCAAGGATAGAGAATTTGGAAATGATATAAGGCCCAAATGTGATCCACCGAGCCACATCCAAATAGAAAGGACCACTTTTCCATAGGTATTGGGACAAAAATTGACAGGAAAACAAAATGTGACTGTGGAAAAATGGAAGGAAGGAAAAAACATGATTTTATGCCCAAGTTACAAATTCTTCCACATGGACAGAGGAACAAAAACAAATTCTGGACTAAAAGTGATCCTCGACCAAAGGAAGGGACTAATCATGGCAACCAAATGGAGGATGGAGTTTTCATGCATCAATATGGGGAAATAGAAAAGATGATAGAGCTTGTAAACTGAAGAATTTCAAGGAAAAATGGGGCAAGATCAAATTGAGCACCAACACAATTATCCCAAATTTTCCCCCAAAAGAAGAATATTTGAGGAATCCTTTGTTTGCTACAAGTTTGTTCTAGAAATTATGTTTAATAGATTTACACCCAAATATGCCAGGTGGATAAATTATGAACTGATCACATTTCTCGGACCTCAACTATTAAAGGTAGTGCCATATCATAATTTTGGACAGATTATTAATCATTCTTTTATTCTCATGTCATGTAAGAAATCCTCTTTTTAATCATTTTTAGGTGGCTCCAGGATGGTTGGATCTGATAAACAATCCTATTCACCCTTGAGAATACACCTTGAGAAAAAAGTCCCTCGCATGGATACTTGTATTCGTGTCTCTCGAAAATGAGTGTCCTTACATGGATTATACCACATACCTACACAAGTGCGAAGAGGAGCCAGTAGAAATCTCCACGTGTCTCCTTGGTGCAACTACAAAGGTGAAGTCCAGAGGCAGGTTCCCAAATGAGAGTAGGCCCTCCACATGTTCGAAGCCTAGAGAGTTGCACTTTGATTTCTTAAAAGTCCAAGTATGGGAAGGTCTAGAAGAAGCTTCCACATTTTTTTTTTGGTGCAACTTTAAAGCTGAAGTCTAGAGACGGGACCTTAAACGAGTGTAAGTTCTCCACGTTCCCTCAACCATTGTAAAAGTCTTGGTATAAAGAGGAGCTATCGGAAGCCTCCATGTGTCTCTTCAGTCCACTTTTGATATGATTCCTAAAATCAAAGACCCCAAACAAGCATGGGCTCACCACGTGTCTCAGCCTGGAAAATTTGTTGAAATATTTTAAGGACCAATGAAAGTACCACGTGCCTAGGAGTGCGAGAAAGCTTCCTCATCTGCTGAAAAGTCTAAGTATAGGAAGGGCTAGTGGAATCTTCCATGTGTCTCCTCAACATTTTTTTGTATGAGGATCAAAAGAAAGACTCCCAAACAAGCATGGCCTCTTGCCACATGCCTAGGGTATGCCAAAGTTACACTCGACACTTGAAAATTCTAAGTATGGGAGGATCCAATGGAAACCTCCACATGTCTCTTGATGCTCTTTTAAAAGTAAATTTTAGGGGTAGGTACCAAAATAGGCACGGGCCCTCCATATGTCTCGGGATTTTAAGTAATTTGCATCGGGCACTTAAAAATTATAAGTAGTAGAAGATCCAGTGAAAATCTCCACGTGTCTCCTCGTGCGCACTCCTAAGGTCGACCAGGGGACAAATTCTCAAATGAGTGCAGGCCCTCCTCGTGGATAAGATTTGATTTTAGGCTGGTCAAAAAATTTCAGAATGCTCGAGCAACCTACCTCTTCACTTCCAACTTTTGATGTGGGCCCCAACAGAGTCGTGGCTCACTTTTATACTTTTTCTTCATTTCAAAAGAAAGCTTAAAAACTCCAAAGTGCTCTCAAAACCCACCTCCCTTATTTGAATTTTCAATGCTAAATCAAACATGTGACATTAATTTGTTCACCACGAGTTGCGGATCATTTTAAAAATGTGCTCCTTTCCAAAAAATGAAAAAATATTTAAAATGCTCTAGTGACCGGCCTCCCCACTTTTAACTTGAAAAACGGCCACATGTCCACCTTCAAGGTCAAAATAAGAAATTTTCCCTGCCACTTCATATTTTTGAAATAGCCAATTATATACTATCAAGTCTGCATGGGACCAATTCTACATTTTTTACAAATGTAACAAAAGTGACAAGTTTCACCAAAAAGACCCGTGGCTAGACACATCCAATCAAAAAGGACCACATATATGCAAACATTGGGATAAAATTTGTAAGGAAAACATGACCATGGAAAAATAAAATGAAGGGGAAAACCCCAGCATTCACACCCAAATTACAAATTCTTTCTCATGGATAGAGAAACATTAAATGAAACCAAGACTCAACGTGATCCATGACCCAAGGAAAGGACTATCAATGGCAACCAAATGAAGGAGAAATATTTGATGCATCCATATAGGGGAGATAAAGAATAGATCAAACCATGTGGACTAAGAAGTTTTGAACAAACAGGATGAGATTAAATTAAACACCAACAGATCTAAAGGCTCATCAAGGGCCTTGACCTAGACTTAGGAGGGGCAATGTGTATCCATAGTCTATAGACATTATCAGAGGCCATAGAGAAGGCCTACATTTTTAAGGATACTTCGGGGAAGACGAAGCAGGACAAAGATAGAGTGCGGAGCCGTATCTAGTAGATGAAGGATATCATGTCAAGGGGATCAAATCCTCCTCTTGGCAGTCATGGTTCCACAAAGTCTTCACTCGAGCCATGTCAATATCCACCTCACAAGTAGAAATAGACTCATCCACCATTCGAGACCACCATAGAGATTCAATGCTCAAAGGGGACGCAGTGATGAGGCCTCCTCATAGGGACTAGACAAGACTAAGGCACCGCCTAGAGCTTGGTCGGTGAGGATCTTGTCAAAAATGACCAAAACACTCCATAGTAAGATCATCGGGATCCTTGACATAGATCATTACAGTTCCTGCAAGATATGTTTCTCATTGGAGGGGACTAGGTATTTTCTCTTTGGAGTGCATTTACTTGGGAATCATTAGAGAAAGTTCCCTTAAAACCTTAATAATAAGGGTAAGGCTCTAGTTTCATAGCCTACATTAGGTGATATGGCTAGGAGCCACGTGATATATGCAGTGGTTGAGAAAAACTAGGAAGAGAAATAAGGCATGATGATTGAGACTACAGGTAGCATTGATGGCATTTCTATTTCTATTTTGTTTGATTTAGGCTCCTGAGATTATTTTATTTCTCCATTTGTATTAGACTTATGTAGGGTGGTGGCAGTTAGGTAGACATGTAGTTGGGATGTGGAGATGGATTTTGGAGCCAAACTCACAATGTACTCCTTAGTCTAGGAGTGTATAATTGACCTAGGAATTTTTTCCACTACCTTGAATCTTTGTATCCTTCATTTGGCTTCCTATGGGATTATTTTTGGCCTAGATTTGATATCTTCACATAGGGCTAGAGTTGATTAATTCATGAGGTAATATCATGTGTAGATAATTAGGGAGTGAGACATTAGTAGTGGGAGTTAGAAGACCCGTCTCTATCTGCACCAATCCACTATGTAGCTTAAGTAGTGTTTGCCACGAGGTTTCCAAGTTTTTTCTATCTTAGTTAGCAAGAGAACAGAGGATGAGTCTAGTGGGTGGTCACTTGATGATCATCATATCGAGGGAATTTTAAGATGTCTTTCTAGGAGAGTAATTGGTCACCTTCCAAATTTCAGATAGATTTTCACATTTATTTGATTCTAGGAGTAGATTATATCCCAAGAGTGCCATATAGGATAACTACCCCAAATCTCTATGAGATAAAGTTACATATTGAAGTCCTTCTTGAGAAATTATTAAACCATCCTTATGTATCCCCATGGGGTGCACCACCGATTTTGTAAAGAACAAGGACGGGTCTTTGCGATTATGTATCGACTACCATCAACTTAAGAAAGTAACCATCAATAATCATTACTCCCTTCCACATATTGATGATTTGTTTGATAAAATTAAGGGTGAAACAATATTTTCCAAGATATATCTTAATTTTGGATACCATCATTTGAGGATCGGGAGGTAGATATTCATAAGACAACCTTCTATACAAGATATAGCCACTACGAGTTCACGGTAATGCCTTTAGGTCTAACAATTCCTCCCAAAATATTCATGAGTTTGATGAATGGTGTATTCCAAAAAAAAATTAGATCGTTTCTTGCTCATATTTCTTGATGAAATTTTTATTTAGTCATGCATGTATGAGGAGCACGAGGAGTACCTTCTATAGGTTCTGCAGTGTCTTCGTGAGGAGCAAATTTACGTGAACTTTGAAGAAGTGTGCATTCTTTCAATTAGAGGTGTAGTACTTGGGTCACATCATTTTTGGGGAAGGTATCATAGTATATCCTTCCAATATTAGAGATATTATGGATTTTCCCATGTCAACCAGTGTGACTGAGGTGTGCAGTTTCATACGATTGGAAAGTTACTATTGGAGATTTGTTCAGAATTTTCTCGGATTACGCACCCTATTACTTCCCATCAGTAAAATGGGAAGAATTTTATTTTGTTTGATCAATGTGAGAATTCCTTTAATACAATGAAGGTATTCCTTATGAAAACACACATTCTTGCAGTGTTAGATCCATAGGGTGAGTTCTTCATATGTATAAATTCTTCCTTGGTACGGTTAGGAGGTGTATTGATGTAGGATGGCCATGTAGTTCCATTTGAGTCTCGCAAACTCAAATATCATTAGCTTAATTATCCTACTTTGATGACCTTTAGCTTGTGGTATTGGTGATTGATTTAATGTGTTTCCATCATTTCCTTTTGGGTGGAAGATTTACTCTTAGGATAGACCATTTGAGCTTACGTCACCTCTTCATGTAACCCAATATCAACACTCATCAATGGCGTTGGATGGATTTTTATGTGAGTATGAAATGGAGATAGAGTATGTGAAGGGGAAAGAGAATTATGTTTCTCACTCTCTAATTGAAAAGAAACATTTGGTTATGGATACTTCAGTGGGTATAGATTTTCGAGAAGGATTTTACAAGAGCTTCCACATGAGATTTTTTACCTTATACCTAGATCGGACATTGATTCTTAGAGACTTCTTGAGGGGAATTTTTATGGTTTTAGATTAGAGTCGATGGACTTCCTAGACACAAAGGATAGATCTATGTACCTAGGGATGGAGGTTTGAGATAGGATATCTTGGTAGAGGCTCATCATGCACCTTATTTAGCCCATTCGGGGTGAAGAATATACACACCACCTTGAGATAGCTATACCATTGGAGAGGTCTTTAGAGAGATGTAGCTTAGTTTGTGTTGTTTTGTTTAGAGTGTCGGGAGGGTGAAGGCCGAACATCAACATCCATCTAGCCTTCTTTACCCACATGCTATACCGGAGTAGAAATTAGACACCATTTCCATGAATTTCATAGTAGAGCTACTGACGTCAAGATACCACCATGATGCCATCAAGGCGGAGTGGATATATTTATGAAACTGGCTCATTTTTTTTTTTGAAGACCACCTATACAGATATTATAGTAGTAAGAGTGTACTTATATGAGATTGTTAGACTACATGAGATTCCAAGGAAGATCATATGTGACCGTAATCACTTGTACACATCACACTTCTAGACTAATATGTAAGATTCCCTTGGGGTGGGCATCAACTTTAACATAACGTATCAACTAGAGATAGATGGTGATATAGTGCGGGTGAACTAGATTTTAGAGGACATGCTTTAGAGTTACGTCGTGGATCATTATTCTAGGTGGAAGGAGTACATTTACTTGGTTGAGTTTGTATTCAACAAAAACTTCAAGAGTTCCATTTGGACAACACCTTCTCACGAACTTTATGGAAGGGAGTACAAGACACACCTTTGAGTTAGGACAAACTTGAGGAAAAGTATCTCTTGGGCCAGCTATGTTACATGACATGGAGCAGCATGTTGTTTTGATTTGATAGAGGTTGTAGGAGGCACATGATAGGAAGAATAAGTATGCATATTAGAGGAGAGTTGACCATAGTTATGAGGTGGGCATCAAGGTTTTCCTTCATGTTAGACCTCATAAGAGTCCTATCCATTATCAAAAAGGATCTAAGTATTCTCAAATATTTTTTGGTCCATTCGATATCCTCGAGTGGATTAGTCCCTTAGCTTATCATTTAGTCTTGTCATTCATTTTGCCACATGTGCACGATGTGTTCCATGTATCTTTCCTTATGAGATATATCCTATATGTTTCTAATGTATTTGATTACACCACATTGTAGTTGCATTCAAAGTGGAAGATGATGGTTGAGCCTATGCATATTTCAAGGGTAGGACCCTAGGCCTTTGAGGCTGAGAGATTGATTAGGTATGATTCCACTCGGATAGGTATGATGAGATAACTTCTACATGGAAGGATGCTACATTTTTATGAGCCCAGTTTCCACACATATTTCACTCACTTCTAGGAGGAATTTGAGTATAAGGGAAGGGGATGTAGTGTCGACCCCTCTTTGAAACTTATTAAATTTTGATTTTGATTATTTTGTTGACTATAGACATGGACATTATCATATCATTTTGGTTTAGCATGATGTTAGATGATAGAGATATTCTGACTATTGATGGATTGTGATTCATAGTATGATTTGTGTCAATTCTTAGAGACATAGAGAGACATTTTATATTGATGATGATGATGTTTTGTTAACATATATATTTACTGAAATTTGGAATTCTCATCATGTTGACTATGATTTAGCATTTGAACTAATCTCATGATCTAACTGATATTGATAACATGGTATAATTGAGATGTTGTTGAAATTATAGAAAAATTATACCATTTTTACTTTAGATGATGATTTAGTTATATTAGGATGTTTATTTATAGATGTGCATATATTTTATCTTTGATGTATTTGATGTGGCCATGAGGCCAAAGGAGGTATTGTGTGATTTTGTAGGTAATTGTATCACACCAATCAAAAGTGGGTTTAGAGACCAATCAAAATGGAATCTTTGGATGGATACAATGATGATCACTATGGCAACTTGTGTAATGTGTTATGTTTTTATTAGATTCTTAGGAGGTCCAATTAGGGTGATGACCTCTAAATATGACCATGGGCTATGTGTGTTTTTTCCCTTTAATTTTATTTATTATGGAGTGTGTGATTTATTTTGTGATGTAGTTCATTTAATCATTTTTTATTAATGTGCCTTTATTAAGTGTACTAATCATGTTTATTAAGTTAATTTTGGATGTGACAAAAGGGGAATTTTATTAGAGTACTTGGTCCTTTGGATCTTGTTATTTAAGTTTAGTGTATTTGAATTTTAGTGTTGTGCACTCTACCTTTCTTCGGAAATTCAGATTTGGGATTAAGGTGCATTTTGGGGGCTTGTGGGAGAAGTAAAGCTTGTCCCGCACCTCTTAAAATCTTATACCAACTATAACTTTGGGTTGGGGGATGAAAAACAAACCCTATTCTTATTTTTTTTGTAAGGCAAAAAGTGATATTTATACCACTTTTCTTACATGATTTTTAAATTATGTCCTTTTGGGGTGTGGGTATGAGTTTGTGTGTGTAAGAGGCTTTCCATTTCTCTTAACCACCAATTTATTGTTCCTTGGGTTTGAGGTTTGACTTGTTTTGTGGAGTTAAGGATAAGTGATGCAGCATCCTACATGGAGCCACCTCACCATCCTCTTCTCTTTTTCTATATATGAAAGTATATTTGATGGTTAGAGGGTTACTTCATTTAATTTGGCCTTGGATTTTAGAGTTAGAGACTTTTTAGAGTGCTTTTGGATGTCATAAAACATGTTGGAGTTGGATTGGACTTGAAGGAGCTTGGAGTGTGATTCTTTGGTCAAGTTCTTACTATGGAAAGGTAGAAGCTAAACCTTTATTTTATTTATTTATTTATGTGTGTATTACATGTAGGTGAATGGTTTGTGTGCTTATCGAGGTCATTAGGTAAAATGCCTAAGTATGGTGTAGGAGAAGGCTATGGGGATTTTGTTTTCAAGGGAGGCATAAAATTTTTGTTTCATGTTTTGTGAAAGAGTTGGGTTTGGTACCCCACCTTTTGATAAGAAAAATGTTTTCTTCCTTACATAGTTATTTTAAGGGACACATAAGAGATTGTAGGGAGGCATAAGAGAATGTGGGAGGCAGAAGAGGATCTTGAGGGAGGAATAAGAGTTGTGTAGGGGTTTTGAAATGTGTTTTTGAGGGGTTTAATGTGGGAATCTAATCCCATTGGGAGGCATAAGTTATCTCCCCATAGTTTCTTACTCTATTTTGTTTGAGTTTTCAAGCTTTGGTGTATTTTTGAAATTTGAATTCTTGTGATTTTTATCTTGTGATTGAGTCCATGTTAAATGGTTGTGAAAATGTGTATTATAATTTTGAATCATTGTGTTAGTTTCCATGGGTTGTCTTCATTTCTTATTGCACTTTGGTTGGGGCTCGGGGCCAATGAGGAGGATAGATTCTTCTCCTCATTGGATTATTGGTTGGGTGGAGATTGTTTCCTACTCCCAATTTTTATTTTGTGATTAAAGTGAAGAAATTTTGGATCTCTTGTTGAAGATTTTGGAATTGGAGCATTTTTATAAGTCAAAAAATAGAAATCCTTCATTGTAGAAACTTTTCATGTAGCTCCCACTTAAGGTGGAAGGCTAGTAGTCTTGCATTTTAAATAAGGTTTTATTGTATTTTTTTTATCAAATTGTAATGTATTGTTGGAAAGATGTTTTTTGTATTGTAAGAAAGTGAGCTATGTTAGTGAAAGAAAAAAAATATGAATACGAAAGTTCCTTATTACTTGTAGGATTTTGCATTATTATAAGAATGAAGGAAGAACTTGGAAGTTAGAATGAGCATTGAAAATGTACTCTTTGAAAATATTAAATGTAATATAGTTTTTGTAATTTCTTTGAATAAATGGTTGTGGTTGTAATGGAAGAATGCACTAAGTTATAATGAATTACCTTTTTGAAGGATTACATTCTTGTTGTGGAAAAGAAAGAAATAATACTTAGAAATAGATTGAATTTCATTCCTTCATTTGAGCTTGAAAGAAATTTTATTGGAAAAGTATTCTTGTAGTTGTTTTCTTATATGTTATTGAAATATAAAATCTATGTAATTAGTGATTTAAGTCATATGATGAATAAATGTTGTTAACCTATCAACTCGTGACTTTACGAATCTAAATTTAATCTAAGGTTAAACTATAAATCACCCCACTAAAATTATCTTTTGGAAAAATTTATGAAATTATGGTTGTATTTCAAAAGAACAATACCGCCACCCTATGCACTGGTGCTAGCCTCCGGACTACGGGCTTGATGGAGTGGTGGTCTCTAAACTTTAACCTAGGAATGGCGGTAGTTTCCAAATCGTCACCCTAGTAGGGAAATAATCATAGGACCACCGGCCTACTCATGGTGGTGGTTTCATCACTCTCGGTTGAAAAGTAAAATATGTGGTTGTGTAAATTTATACTTGATTTTAATTAAATCCGAGTCTATAAAACGTAAAAGGAACCACTAACAAAATCTAAGGAAAAAAACATTGTTTAAACATGTTGATCCTTGAATGGGCATTTAAGTGTAATAAATCTCATGGATTTAATGGTGATAGAGGTTTTCCCAAATGGAAATAACTAAAACTACTCTAGATTTAGGGTAGAATATCTATAATCAACAAATATAAGACATTGCTATAAAAATCCATTAATTAACTAAACTACGCTACATACAAATGAATCCCTCCACTTCTTCCCTCCTTGCTCTCATGGTTTCAAATCCTCTAACCCACAAATTAATGAAAAGAAAAGAGACCAAATGAGAGGCTACGGCGGGAAAACAGATTGATGAAATTTCATAAGGATGGTTAGGGTTAGCTTGGAACTCTAGCATCTAATGCACACAATTGATTTAATCTAAGGGTTGATAATCAACCCTACAATTATTAGGTGAGAATATATATTATAGGTTTTTAAATAATTTAAATGTATGTGAAAATGGGTGAATGGGGCCTCTTAGTACCCTAGTATGTTAAGTTAATTATGTAACTCTCCTAGTATGTTTTAGTAAATGATTCAATGGACATTAAGGCTAATAATTTAAGGGAACTAAGGTAACTAAGGATAAGGGTTTAATAAATGTGGGTTTGAATGTTAATTTGAGAGGGGGGAAACTATTTAACCAAGTAAAAGAATTAATGGACACTTTTCTAGCGGATTGTAATTGAATTGACTTTAGAAATGGGTTAAGAATATTTAATTATTAATCTAGACTTGATCCATCCAGTGTAATGTACTAGTTGCTGGTAGGAGTTAATCAAACATATTATAGGGTTTGACACCCTTGCAATCTTTTCAACAAAAACCGAGAAAAATATGCAACTTTCTTGATAATTATTTAAGGTTTAATGTTGTTTTAGAACATCAAAATTTGTGGTCGTTATAATCCCCTTTAATTGGCTAAGTCTTAAAACTTGGATATTATGATCATTTATCCATATTTTTGTGTCATTTTGAGTTACATTGTTGCAGCTATTCAAACATATATATCTAATTTCATTACACGTAGAAGTATTTTAAAGAGTCATTATCGGATGTTTGAGGATTGGAGACTCATAGGATTGAAAAGTCTAGATAAAATTATTAGGACATAGATCATCATGTACTATCATTGAATCTATGTTTTGTTCGAGATACTGATTAATTATATTATTTGTTTTTGTGTTGCATGTGTTAGTATATGACAGTGTTAGATGATTCAATGTTGTATTGGATAAACCATTTTTGATCTAGTAACTCTACATACATAAATATGGAACAATTGAGTTTATAAATCAATGTTTAATATTTATCTCATTCGATAAATCCTTATTTAATTAATTTTATTCTTCATACACACATCTTTCACAACTCACGAGTCACTTTCACTAGGTTATAGTTTATATTCACTATTGAAATTTTGAAAACTTTCCTTCTACTTATATAAAACATATTTAGAGACATATGAGAACCATAACCAATTATAATATTTTTATTATTTCTCACTCAAATGACATTTTATATAAAATATATATCTTTTTTTGATGGATTTATCCTCGATAAATGAAGTTTTTATTTATGTTCTTAACATTCATTAATTAAAAGTAATAAGTCATAGTATTAATAAAGAAGGAGAACTTTTAACAATAGTAACCAACAAAATATCATTCAAACTACCCATTTTAATTATCTTTAACACTAAATATTTTCAAACTACATAGAAGACCGCAATTAAACATGAAATTTGAAAATCACACTTCCAAGAACACAATGTAGTACTAACTACACATAAAATAATTATGGATGTCACAAGGAATTTTACAAATCTCCATCACATGCAAAATAATATTCTATTGTATTGGATTTTCTATCATTATCCTCTCTGTGTGTGTGTGTGTGTGTGTGTGTGTGTGTGTGTGTGTGTGTGTGTGTGTGTGTGTGTGTGTGTGTGTGTGTGTGTGTGTGTGTGTGTGTGTGTGTGTTTGTGTATTAATCTAAATGGTTTTAATTCAAGTTTCGCGAGGAATACTATTTTTAAACATTTTACTAGGTGTTATTTCCCTCTAAATATCTAATGCAAATAAACACTAGTTTAAACCATCAATGTGTTTCCTTTTATTTTTTAATAAAAAATTGTGTTACCTTATTTTTACTTCATCTTTTATATGTAATTTACCTACTATATTATGCTAATATAATAGTACCAATTATTTTTTCAGAATAATCACTTACATGGATTTTATATTTACAATTTTCTCTCAAAAAAGTGTCTAATTAATTGACAAAGAACTGATAAGAATTATCTTAATTATTTACTCTCTATTACTGATAGATTTTATTCACTTGTTATGCATATCTCCTAATAAGTTCCAATTTTTTTAAAGAAGAGTGTCTGGTTTATTGATGTTCAATAAATTTATTTTTTTAACTTTATATTTTCTCACTCTTCATTAAGCATTTATTGTATCAATCAAGCACTTCTTAAATAAATTATTAATAAAAGGTTATTTGAAGAATATTTCAAATGTAAAAAAATTAACACCATAGTATATTTTTATCCTTTATGAAGTTTTTAATCTATTAAAAAAATTAATTAAATATTTAGAGGAGTTGATAGTGAAAAGGTTATGTACTTTTGGATATGTTATTATGAGATATATGGGATGATGGAGATGTCAACATGTGGCATGTACCCCCTTAGTTTAACATTTATATTATATGTTTTCACATAGGGATTAGTTATCCTACATATGTAATAGGTTCTTCCCATCCATTAAAAATAATGTACACCTATTTATAGGGGATGAATATCATTATGATATATGTCATGTATATGTTAAGTCTTATACTTTGTAGAAGGATATGGGTGGTATCCTCCTCAAATTGGAATTTCCATATTATGGGATCCTGGATTGATTCCTTTCTTGTGGAGTATTTATGGTTTTTCCACCTTAAGGGAGAATTTATCAAAATTAAATATTAACTAGAGGATTGATATCAAATGAATATAGAAGTAATAATAAATATCTATAAATTAAAAAAAAATCAAGAGTAAGAAATAGTGAATTAGTAGTTATCAAGCATATATTCAGAGATAAGGGATTATTCTTAGCTTGTAAACATGATGAGAAGGTTGTATCATACAAATATATGCTTTGCATGGAAAACTAGGATCTAGATCCTCTTCAAATGTACTACCTAGATGAGGACAAGAAAACTTAGGTTTTTGTGTCTAAACTTGGCACTATTTTCGTAAAGCAATAACATTTATCCCGATCCTTTCAAGTTATAAAATTATCTTCTTTGTTTCATTCCATGTCACATCAAATTCACTATAGAGTTTTTGTGTCATACTTGAATGTACAACATAAACCCTAGGTACATCTATAAGCCTCAAGAAAAAAATTAGATGGAATAAATCATGATTATGATTGATTCAAAATAATCTCATCAGTCACACAATATTTATTTTCATTGGGATTTTCACTACATTTAAGATTCTATGTACTTCTGGTGTGTGTGACTAAATTTTTTCCCTTAAAGCTAGGTTTCAATGGTACCAGAGTCATACCAAGATATCGGGATAGATCTATGTTTCCCACAAGGTGAATGTGTGATATGGAATTAAAATATAGCCCCTCCCATGTAAGGAATAATGCAGCCCAAATGCAGTCCTATAATTTTGCTCTTTCTCAAGTAGTAGATATTAAGTACGAGCCCAATGTATTCAAGCCAATAACTATAGTGACTAATCTATGCATATATATGATTTCCTTGTTTTAATTTTGATACTTAGGGACACTGAAAATTGACCCAAAGAAGATTAGAAAATACTCAAATTAAATATCAAACCACAATTTAGAAAATTAAATGGAATGGAAAACATTTCCCATATGGGACACTAGAATCAAGGAAGTAGTTTCCTTAATGGGAAATATTGTCCCCAAGAAAATAAAATGAACAAGACCACTTGAGCAAGGAAAAGCATCGTTGTGACTCGGCCAAAATATATTAATATAATAAGTATAAGAAAATGTAAATCAAAATCAATCAAAGGCAATAGATTTACTAGAAAAGGTTTCATAAGTGTCTAATTTTTGTACTTTGAAGTCAAGTTTATAGAAACATACTAGAGGCATGATGTACTAGTATGAATTGCATAATTTGGTTTCTATGTTTTCTACCCTATATGTTATTTAGATGAAATGAAATAATATAAATGATATAAAAAAGAAAATACCTAAAAATGGTCGAAGGAGTTTTAATCAAGCATTTTTTTCATAAGCACCTCAATGTAGTAAACCATGCATAACCATTTTAATCCATGTGTGGTGAGTTAATTGTCGAATATTTTTGGATAGAAACATCTCTCATTATCTAGAGACCTTAAATCTTGTAGATTGAATAATGGTTTGAGAGTGATCAAATATAAAATAGTGTGAAAAATCTATGGATTTGGAAGTCCTGTCACTATAGAAATATTATTTGGGAGAGAGATCAACCGTTCTCTTCACCAAGACACTTCATGTTAATAGGTTCCATCTTTGCAAAAAAAAAAAAAGAACCAATTATTTAACTTCCTATTAGTCACGAAAAAATCCCTAAAGTGGACAAGGTTAGAAAATGACATCTCATTCGCTAAAATTTATGATGTTAGGGAGAAAACCAAACCAAATGGAGCAATGCTCAAATTTGATTAGCTCCCAAGTTAGGTCATCTATAAGTGATATTGATACTAGTGAAATTAGAATATAGAAACAATATATATCGATTAAACCGTAGTATTTAATTGAATTTGATTTATTTAAAACATCTTTGGAGAGTTGAGTTGCTCCTATATTAGGTCATTTAATGGGATAATTCTAATAACATGAGAAATCGCTAAAATATGTGATAGTTTTGCACCCGAAATAGATTAATCATTGCATTTGTGAGTGAATTGGAATGTAGTATTTTATTTAATGTGATTTATGTAAATTAGTTTTGGTAGGATGTATTTCCCTGAAATTAGGTCATTTGGGGATGACATTTTGAGAAGCTAAAAATTTGTGATAATATGAGGTACTTTCATTCTTGGAGTAGATTGAACTTTGTGATTTCGAGTGACATCTTTTGCTAGGGTTTGAATATTACTTTGCGATCAATTGAAAATAGAGTTGTAGTACACATTGTGGTTATATGTTCAACATTTTAAATTTTTATAAATCATTGTAGGAGGGGTAATACAATAACCCCAAATATTTTCCCCCTCATGAAAAAGGGTGATTGGAAGAAAAGTACAAAGATTATTTGTAGAGGATTGATATTTTTATAGAATAAAACATGTAGTGATGAGTGAAAATACAAATATAACATGTCACAAATTATAGAAAGTGTGGTATTCAATTGTAAATGCAAAGTGGACGTCAAACATATTATTCTAACGATGGTTACACTTTGGTAAAAATAGATAAACAAAGCTAAAGATAAGATGAAAATAGTGTTGGTGAATTATTTTTCGTGAGAAGAAGTGTAGTAATTATGGTAGAAATAAGAGTTTACTATAAATATTAAGGTTTGAAAATTTAATAGTAATTTCATTTGTGACTTCACTTGGTGGGATTTTAAGCTCTAGGATCTGAAAATTCCACATACATGAGAGGATATTCCGACGAGGTTCAAGATTAACATAGAGGCCACATCCACCCAAATATTAAATCATCTAGTAACTAGTGTTCACTCCTAGAGGATAAAGGTTACACCATTAATGTGCTGGTAAGAATTGGATTGTAATGTAAGATATAAATTTAATGCTTGTAATTTTGTGAAGTTACATAAAATGCAATAGGCAAGATGGTGGTTCTTTGGGGAAGAATTTATTATCGAATGCCCAAATGAAAAATGTAGGTGTCTACACAAAATAACCAATGAAATACAACTACATTTTTACAATTTCCTATTTTAGAGACTTATTCATATCCATATGTTCTTTCTAGGTTTTGCAGGTACATTCTTGTTTCTTTAAGAGAATAATTTTTATATTCACTTATGAACATGAGTAGGTGAATGGATATTTATAGTTATAGTCTTAAATAGGGACAGTTTGTATAGTGGGGCATGCATTATTTATCGATGAGGAGGGTTACTTATTTTATGTGTACATCATTTTTTATAAAAGAGGTGATTGAGGTTTATTAATCATGTTTAGTGGATTAATTTTTTAAAAAAATAGAATATGGGAATGGTATGTATAGTTATTTAAGTTTGGTTGTGTTAAGTATATGTAAGTTGCTTTGATGATTTGTATTTGTTTCATGAAGGTTTGTAATTGAGATGGGGGGACTAAAATAGCATTTACTAATGAAGGTTGAGAAATTTTCATTTCCGTAAAGGAAATGGGTAGGGTTAGGTATGAATTGTCATGTAAAGAAGGATAAGTGGTGTAGTGTATGAATTGAGGATAGTAATTTACGCTAGCTTACATTAGTATGAGAGGTACTTTAGACTAATTTTATTTTGTGATTTATTGAGGCGGGATTTTTATGTGTGGGGTTTAGTAAAAACCATAGGTGATTGTGGTAAATGTTGGAATCATACATAGAGGTGTAGTGATGTAGTAAAGGTAGAGTAAACAAATACATACCCTCACAAGTCATGTATTTCTTTGAATGAACTAAACACGTTTAGGTAAGATGATGCTTTAATGGGGTAGTTTTTTCTTAGTTTAGAAATTAAAAAGAGTTAGAAAACCATATACATTTTTGTGTGCGCTCTGTAAATTATCAGTTATGTACATTTAAAGGGGGAGTGGTTTACATTGGTGGTTTCTCATTAGTGAAGTGGGTGGGTTTATAATTTTCTATTTAGAATTGTTTGCTAAGGTTGTGGATGTTATCTTCACTTATAATGGCTACTTCTTGTAGTGCCTACTTTTCTTTTTGTAATTTTTGTTGTGTTGCCCATAGATAGGGTGACAAAATTTCAGCTATATACGGTTAGTGGTAGTTTCAGTAGCATGTGGAAAGTTTCTTTTGCACCAATATCTTGGTCAACAAATGTTTCTCAAAGCAATTTGTTCTACATTGTGATTACAATTTTTAAGGTGTTGTACCCTCTGTGATTCTTACTAACATGTGGTGGTATGTTATATATATATATTAAAATATATAAAATGTACTTATCTTATGTAAACTATACTTATTAAAAAAATTGGAATTTACAAGCGAAGAAAGAGGTAAGATGTGTTGTATAAGCCATGCAGACATGAAAAGTTTAGGAGCAAAGAAGACAAGGATTGCTTGAAGCAGTTTTATATAGAATAGACTAAAAACATTCGTAACACCAAACACATTTTTCTCTCATCAACTCGATGAAAATATTATGATCAAATATAAATTTGGTTATTTCTTAGGGTGTTTCATATTTATTACGAAATAGGGAATTCCGTTAGAAAATAATTATTTTTATGCTCTCATCACCTTAGCTCATATTCAACATTGGGTAAAACTTGTTAGGGCTTGGAGACCCCGTAGATAGCATGTGTGCTTCTTCAAGATTACACAGATTGTTGACATAGGAAATTTAAATTTGAATGTTTTGAATTTGTGCATAGACATGCAAGTTAAAAATTGATTGCCAAGTAATGATTGAGTGCATTTGTTTACATTTTCTGTAAGTCATTCACATGTGTTTAGTATGCATACAAATTTTGTATTTTTGAGAAAAATGTGCTTTCTATTATTATTTGATAGATGTCCATACCTTGTCGTAAAGCTATCAATTTGAGAGGGCATATGGAAAAGGCATTTATTTGAACAATATAAATATGTGAAGAAATGAATATTATGTAAGCAAGTTTTATAATCTGTCCATTTTGATTTTGTGTTTACCATGAGCTCTCCATTTAGATGGGTTTTGTTCAATTGGCATTCTGGTGTGATGTTTTACATATTTTCTGCACTTTTTTGTTTTTTTTTTATATTCCCCACTAAAGAATACCATCAGGTGAAATTGAGAATATGTCACAATGAAGTTGGTTATCCTTTGTAAACATTGATTATTGTTGATTAGTTGTTCATAATAAACCCCAATATGTTATATCTCTGTACTTTTCTAAAGTTGAATGATTTGTATTTTTTTTTGTAAGTGGATTGTTTAAACTTAATAGTTCCTTCGTATAAGACCCTACAATGTGTATGATTTGTATATTGCCTAGAATTATAGGTGGGCTTTACTATAATCTTTCCAAGCCAAAAGAAAAAGAATAGAATCATTTGGGTTTGGGTGGGTCCAACCCTTTTTACTACAATTTAACCACATTCTAATGTGTATGTTTATTTTTGATGGGAAGTACAATGGTGGAATTGATATGTTTTAAATTATATCTATTTTATTTACAATAAAAACACTGTTACAAATATGTACATCATTTTACAACGTTAACAATGGGCATCCTTCTATGTTCCTTATTTATAAGGAGGCTATTATGGTGAATATGTACGTCATGTTATAAGGGTAAGTTCTTCCCCATCTACATATATTGTAATGGTATTTTCTATCCCCTCTTGTAATTTTTTGAAAAAATGTACATATATCTACATCTATTTACTAGAAAGGTGCTATTATGAATATGTACAACATGGTTTAAGTTTGTGTATTAATTTTTATTGTCTCACTCCCAAGATTCAAATAATTTTATTAACATGTCTGCATGGTTTTGTTATTGTTCCCTTTTAGTTGCATTGCGTAGCGCACATCAGATTTGTGCATTACCATTATGGATAGTTGTTGAAATGGGAAGGATAAATTTTAACATGGGGAAGAGGGCATTCTTTGTAATGGTCCATACATCATGAGCATTTGAGGTGAGGTGTTTATGAGCATCTACAATACACCTAGCAAAGTATTGGTTGTGTCATCAAAAGTCATTTCTCATATAGTTCTAGTGACATCTTCTAGCACCATACACAAGGCATATTTATATTCATATTCTTTTTATGACATTGGTTAACATTAAGCAATTAGGAACAAGTTGGGTAAGAGAAGTTAGTTATGTGAAGATATGTATAATTGTTGCAACAACTTCATTCGATGACCTAGATTTTGAACAGTGGAGGCATGTATGTGTGCAATAGTTTTCATGGCCGTGACCTCTATACCTAATATAATTGAAACATTGATTGTTTATGTTGTAACCATCCAAATATGTAAGGTCATTGTGGCGTGAATAGAGGGTGCTAGAAAGAGGGGTGCATTAACTCTAGTTGTTAGGCTTATCTACTCGAATGTGGTGACTTCAAAATTTTTAATAGGTACTTATTAGTTGATATATATTAGCATACATATTTCAATGTAGTCATGTTCGAATTGTAACATTTTCGTAGCCTCAACACATAAGCTCACCCATAAGGTTATGAATATGCTATATGATGTCTGGTCTTGCATTGCAATCATGCACCATTGCGTGCAACTTCCATCTTTACGGATAATGGTATAAATAATAGATATAGATGTGACCAAACCAAACACATCCTCTATAGAACCAACCTCAAAAACTGTAACCTACAAGTGTGGAGGTGCTGAAATAGAGTGCATGGAGTGACAGGTCAAAAGAGAATAACTTCTCCTGAAAATTGAATAAAGAATGCCTTCAGTGCAAAATAACTTGCATTATCTCCCATAAAAATACAAGGCACTTGGGCTCACATTATGAAAACAGAGGAAGGATTCAGGGAACTAATGAAGTAGTTCAAACAGTCCTACCAAATCTAGAGGCTGATATGTAGTCATTCCTAGATTTGATAACAGAGTGAATAACACAATAGTGTCAATATGTCTTGTTAATTTTCTCCATTGACCTGATGGAAACAATTCACACTCGGGAGTCGGGACCACAAAGGGACAAGTAGCTCGGTTCAATGAGAGATCATATATTCAAGTTCCAACATGCCCATATCAAAGCTTTGGTAGCCCATGCATAGAAAAGTCTCTTGAAAGTGTGAAACAAACCACAAAGGGACGAGTGGCACCCCAACATCAAATGGATTATCCACATCCACAAGTTCCTCAGGAGCATAAATTTGGGTATGGTGTGGGAATTTTATTGAATATGAAAGAGATATATGATGCTTCCACCCTGTATACACTACATAGTGATCTATGTTGTAGTACCTACCATTGCTCCATGCCTGCAACACAATGTTAACCATAGAAATCAGTGTTTTATGCTTTCAAATTTCATGATAATTGCTAAGGATTTCATATAAGTAGTTGTAACCGAGAGGGGATTAAGACCTAGGAAAAATAGGCAACTGCCTAGGGTTCTAACATTTAGGGGGCGCTAATTTATTTTATTTTACTATGGTTTTTATAAAGAGTAGATTAATTTATTAGTTCCATATATGCTAGTAGTTGTCCAACCTTACATACCAATTCAATTCACTTCATCAAAATAAAATTAAAATTACATAATTTCATTAAGAATATGATATTTAGGAGGCCTCAAATATTTATGCAAATACCTTTTTGTACGATTCTTAAATTTAATTCATACTCATGTATTTTCATACTTTGTATTGTTTTGAAGTCTTGGAAGTTTTTTTAGGAGAGATCAAGAAAGGTGAATATGTCAAAAATGTGGGAAAATAGTTGGGAAATATATGAGAAAAGGAGGATTATAATAGACTATATGTTAGATAATTAATTTGGATTTTTAGGCGTAGTATCTACAAACAATTATTAGGAAGTTTTTCTCGGATGGTAGATGCATAAGATATCAAGTAATATGATATTTAATCATAGTTAATTATTTTTTTGACTAAAGATTTAATATATTTATAGAAGGTATTTTCTGTAATATTTCCTAGGGGCCTTCACTCTAATATTGTCTAGGTGCTCATAACCCTTAATTCACCCTCAGCTATAATGGTATGATTTTCACACACCTAGCAATCTCCAATGTTGACAATGAATGAATCTG